>BLKR01000463.1:0-323091 GCA_011170035.1 Teleogryllus occipitalis
TATTTTAAACTTACTTTTCTTCATATTTTTTTCTTCACATGTATTTATAAAGAAAAGTTTTAAATTGATCTTGCCGCGGCAATTGACATTTCAGTACAATTGAAGTTGGGTACGCGTTTCACATTCCTTGATAAAAAGTGGCTGACGCAATGGAGCCATTAAACACTTCGGCAATTATAATATCTCAAAATCCGAATCACAGTGGATCCCGGGTTAACAAAAGCTTTTCTACTATCTAAAATAACCATTTTTGGTCTGCTTTCAACAACCTTGAAAATCAGCGCTGACACACATTCAATTCCACTCAATATCCATTTACTATTACTGTTTTTCTTCGATTATACTTCTTTCGTTGAGCTTTCATCAATCTTTTCAATATAATCTTTTCTTCGCCACCCAAAGGTATGCTTTCACTCTCTACTGTAATAAAACACTTCCCTACAAAAATTATCCATCCGTCACAGTTTTAGTAGAAAACGTAAATCACTGACAATGTTTTCGCTCGCACTAACGCTAGAACAAATCACAAGTTCGTAATAATCATGCCTAATTTACTAAAACTAAACATGTGTGTATTCATACCTTTTTCCACAATAATAAGCACATCTATAAGAAAACGATTCCATCTAATCATTGGATTTCTCTTGAACACTTAGTACATTCACGCCTAGACGCAATTAAAATCAATATTCAAGTTACTTTTATAAAGCGTAGAAAAAATCAGAATCATTTCGTATTCAATTGACAGTGAAAATAAACAAACAGTATTATTCAATACGCAATTCTTTGCTTTGATGAACTCTTGGATCTCAGTCGTCGTCTTCTGGTAGCGCACAGCTAAACTCTTGGACGTTGATGGACTCTTGAATCTATGATGCAGTGCTAGGTGAAAAAAGTCCCGAAAATTAAATAAAGGTTTGTTGTAGTATATCATAGCCTATGTATTCCTCACCTTCAAAGGAAGCAAGCGTAAATGTTTCAGTGCATTCAGAGATTACCGCGCTGCAACGCAACGCCCTTGTGTGTTTTAGATATATGTATAATATATACATGTTTTGTCGTTCGCTTGTTTCTGGAAAATTTGTCTTTTTCACACTTCCTGTCGTGAAGAACAATCGGAATCTTGTCTTGTGTGCAGTGTCGTGCTATGAGCTTTTACATCTTCATGTGGCGAATTTCGTTATTTGTGTCAAATTCTTTATTTTAAGAAAATGTTAGTTTTCCTGAAATGAAAGATTCAGATGTCCCCCAAACTTTCTTGAGGGGGAAATTGAGTGGATATTCTAAGAAAGTGCACGCTGGTAGGTTATATATTTTCTCTTCTTGTCTTCAGGCAAGGTATTACTGGTGTTAGTTATTACTCATCATTAGGGAACGGATTTCCGTGTAATTACATGTTTTTACAGGAACTAGATACCTGCATTCAGTAATATTTTTTTGAGTTTATGAGACATTCTGAATGAATTGGAGTTTTTTAATTTTACATATTTTGGTATAACTACATATTTTTACATATTATACCTACTACTGTATCTTTCGTTATATTTTAATATATTTATACGTCGAAACGGAACACTTGAGAAGCACATTTGCGTTATATGTTACGGAATCATCTTTCTTAAAAATCAAATTTAATGCTTCTGGGCTTCTATGACCACAGTATTATCGCCATAATTGTCACACACACACACACACACACACACACACACACACACACACACACCGCTAACTGCGTACTCAGAGTAAAAAATGAGCGGATTTCTGCGAACGAAGGTTATTTCAACCACGATTTTGCTCATGTTTGGAACAGCACGTTCGTTACTCGATCGAAAACTTAACAAATATTTTTTACAGAAAATTGTCTTACGCGATGTTCGATTGGAGGGGGTAACCCCTCCCCCGGCGATCTATCAGTGGATACACGGTATTACCACTCATTGGAACACCGGCTCCTCTTAAACATTGTAATGTATACTATGAACGTATTTTGTATTCCAAATGAAATTCTTATCTGTGGTGATATCTAGTGTAGAATTACTTCTGCAGAGCTAGAACTTACTTTCAGCCACTCCAAATGCTTGATAAGAACTGATTGGCGACGTCCTGTGCTCGGAAATTCTTGTAGAAAACAATTTTAAACACAATAATGAAGTTTTATTTTACATATTTGCTCTTTTCTTACATATTTTGGTAAAAATAAGTACATATGTATGTACATATTTTGCATTTTTTATTACAATAAATTCTGTTCCCTACTCATTATGATGTGGAAGGAGCGATGTACGTGAAATTGTGGCTTGAGAACATTTTATCTAAGAAAATGTTCTGTTATATTGGTAGTGCTACTATTTTCAAGCAAGAATCGAATTAAATTACAATCTAAAACATTTCAAACGCTTGTCGGTTATATCTTCTGTTGTTTCAGGTGATATTGTGCCATTACTGATTGCATGATTGTTTCTTATTTCGTGAATGTTTGAAAATGTGGAGCAGTAAAAGTTCATGTAACTAATTTCTCGTATCCTTTTTTGTCGGGTCGGGTCCCTGTATTTTCGGTGTCGGACACTTAAACTCCTTCTTATGTCTGCCCTGCGGTTTTGGGGGAAGCGACAAAATGACAGGTTTGCAGCACGCGATTGAAATTTAAGAAACCAACATGGAAGAACGGGAGAAATGTTACGAAATTCTTTCTGGTGCAAATTTTCTCGTCTAGAGGAGCATATCAGTGTCAAGCATTACGACGAATTTCTCCCTGCTTCGTGTGATACTTTATCTCAGACTCCATCCTTGAGGGCGTCCCAACTCGATTCACAAGCAACTGCCATTAACAACTCAGAACCTGTTGCGCCCTGTGATGGTGTGTTGACACCGAAAGCAGTTCACAGTTTATTGAAGCTGTTTCTCTTCAGTCGATGGGCTTGATTACCGTGGCGCATTTCCTTATTCCATTGACTGTTCAGTTTTGCCTTTGCTGCTGAGAGAGTGCCGATTCTATTTGTTCTTCTCTTCTCGTAGATATTTTTACTTCCTCGACATACTACATACTTAGTAAAGAGGAAGCATTGTAATGCTGCAACGGAAATTGGTGATTTTTCGTCAGACAACTCATATTGTGGGGCCCTGATATCGAAAACGTGGATAACTCTCATTCCTATATGTAGTGAATTACTTCCTCTAATACATTATGTGATCAGAATCCACGTCTTGTGGATCTTTGGTACCGGAAAATTGGTTGTCGACAAGCCGTCTCTGTATCCGTCTGTAGTCAAATCTAGCGCCTAAAACTTGTAAACAATTTTCTACCAAATTGTTATTCTCAGATCAATCTAGCCGAACTCTGGACTCGGTGAATTTGAAACGGATTTTGTGGGGCACATTACATCAAACCTTTACATCATTTTCAAAATTTTCCCAAAATTGGTGCAAATTTTTGAATTAAATGTTTACCTCTGATAGAGGTAAGGACACTTTCAAAAATGGCGCAGATCTATTTTTAGGTGATCTCTAAATTTTCGAAAACTGTAAAATTCAACTTTTTTGTCGCCTTTTTACAGTTACAACATTGAAGACTTGCCTCTTTTTCTTAAAAGATCTGTTCTTCAAATATTTTTACATAGATATGCAAAAAAGTCATGTACATTTTTTTTAATTCATAAGAAATTTGCTCGTAATTTTTCGTGAAATATAGGCGATTAAAAAATTTCCCAGAAATGGATCCAATTTTTTAAAATTTCTATTTCTCAAATAGAGCAAAGTACGCGTATTAAAAATGGCGCAGGTTCCATTTTGATGAACTCATTCTATTTTCGAAAGTTGCAAACAATTAACATTGCATAACTACAATATTGGTGACATATTTTTCTTTCATATATGTTAATTTCTTAGAATATGTTCGCATGTCCTACTAACTGGATTTTTAAATAAGGTCATGTACAATGTTTTTTAAGCTAGTTCTAATTTCAATTTTCTAATTTCAATATTTATAAGATATTTCCTGTCGCTCTTTCTAGTCTCAACAGATACATGAATTGCATTGTTGAAAGTTCGAAGAATGACGATCATACTAAATAATAATGAGTAATTCAAAATTTAGAAACATGTCATTCTCTTACCCATTCAATTTACGAAAATACAAAAAATGTATGGTACATATTATCACCACATATATAAATGATTTATGGCAGCTATCGAGAAAGCGTAATTAAAAAAAACTATTCAGCCACGAGCTCTATTTGCAGACATGATAATTGTGCGTAGCCCCTCGGGTGCTATGGTTAGCGTGCTAGCTTTTTTGCAGCGTGCCTGCTTTCCGTGCCGGGTTCAGTTCCCGGACGGAGCAGAAATAGAGTTGTAGCTTTCTAATACAATATTCTCAGTTTCTACTGCTGTGTGACGAAAGAAAACCTCAGGCAGGTCTAGTTTGCTGGGTACGGTGATGGAAACGCTTCATGCTCGCCACATGTCCCCCTTACCCCATGCGTGGATAATAAACAAGGGGACATCGTTAGCTAGCACAGTTGTGGTTAATACGACCCTAAAATGCCAAATACATACACGTTTATACCAGTTTGAGAGGACAAACTCTGGATTACAATTTTCTTCTGTGTTACTCTTTCTCTTTGTAGTTTTCATCGTTTTCTTAGTACTCCTAAACCTTTGTGTTCACAAACGTATATGTTCCACAAGCTCACTTCTCCATCATTCGTTTACTGAACACAACAATTACTTCTTTCTCGAATGAAGTGTAAGAAACTTTTCAAAACTATAATTACTTTAGAATTTTCCTGAAATAATTCGTTCTGTTTTATTAGAAACTTCTACGCTCGCCACAATATTATTCTGACATCATACAAACTTATCAGCTTCAGGTGACTTTCTTGCTCATTTTCTTACTCAGTCCAAACATGATATAAAAGAACCACTTTCCTATTATCGCTATTCAGTATATACATAAACGTGTGATTTACGCAGCCGACTTCATCACTCTTTACTTTTGTTATTATTATTTTAATAATTTGAATAGAGTTTTTCTTAAATTACCTTTAAATAGTTCTTTAACAAAGGAGATAGAACTTTATTCACAATAGGGAAAGTTTCTGAGCTCGATAGAGCAAGGGGACAAATTCTCCCCAGAGACTACAGCTCAGTAAAACCCCGTATAATATACAAAATTGTATTTTTAAAGATTTTTTATTAGATTTCGTATTCTGTTCCAAACGCGCATAGACACTTGTGCCGCCATACCAAGTGGCCATGACTATCGATATTAGCACAGTTTCAACATTAAAAATACAGTGCTGGTTGCAGTCAACTGTTCTTAGTGCAAGAATGAAGACACTTTTTGATCACTCTGTCTTCTTACTTTGGTCGTTCGGGGATTAAAGTTCTCCTTTAATCCTGGCGGCTAGGTAGACATACGTTCATAAAGGATAAACCTTCATTATATTCGAATTCGATCATGCTTGATAGTTAATACTTGTGTAACTTCATCAGAGTCGATACGTTTACCTTCAATTGTCAATTCAGAGACGAAACGTTGACGTTTAATTAATCTTGTATAATTAATTGAATAATTAAAATATACACTTGTCTTCAATGTATTTCTTATATGACATTTAATGTTAATAATTTGTCATGGCCGTGCAGATTGCGGGCCGATTATGATTGTTATAAAATAAATAGTTATATCTACACCAAGAATTAATTAAGTAAAACTTCAGGCAACGAACAAAGAAAAAATTTTATAATGCAACATTGTATATTAATATTGTTTCATTTAAATAAAAAGTGCAAAAGATATTGTAATATGATTGCTGTTGCCTTAAAAAACAATGAACTGAAATTTACGAAATGTACCTGCATTTGGTAGGTTATAACATCATATGTTGGATATGTTGATTCTTTCGTTATCGAGGTATTTTATTCGTCAAATATTCTCGATACTATTCTACGTCTTTCTCTTTATCTCTAGCATCTTGTGTTATATCTGATTTAATGTATCACCAAAACGAGAATTTCAAAGTTGTATTATTACTATTGTAATTCAACGAAATAAATTAAGGAATTCGAGCTTAGGAATAATATTTTGACATAATAACGCCCAAAACCAGAAAGTGTTTTCTAAGCGAATCCCTAAGACTCTTAGTGAGAGTTACCGTTCGTTACCATTTGTGATTTTATTGTCGTATTTCAAGACTGTAATTACTGTGAATTTAAATATTCACTCTCACTTACATTCATTTATTTTTGTTGCGCATATTGATATTATTCATTACTTCAACATTCCTAATCACATATTATTACGAAGGCGACTATTGAAGGAGAAAGTTTGCATGAGACGAGATAGGTAGTCATTACGCAATAAACACATTGTGCTTGGTGTCTTTTATCTGGCTTGTTGATCAAGATTTTTTAAATTGCTCCCACGATATATTCTTTTATTTGTCAAAGATTCGATTCATATGTTCTTGTTGGGTTTAGTACATGTAACTTTTGTGATTTTACGCACTATTTAGTTAATCGTAGCGTTATATAACGATGTTACCATATCGTTCACCTTAATATATATAATAGGTAGATGTTTCTAACATCCTCAGTTACTGATTTCCCCTTTAGATTTAAAGATGGGCGCGGAGAAAGGAGTATGTTTGGAAGATGAGTTCGTTTTTGCGGTCAGAACAGTCGTCGACCTGTTTTTACTCCGCTCACAATTTATGGCGGTCTCCGCACCTTAAGGAAAGCTTTCTTAGCCTTCTAGCGCATTGGCAAACGCGTGGCCGAAGAGATTCTCCGATATGTTTCGCGAACCGCCCTCTTTAGCCTAGGACTCTCCCACGCAATATTGTCTTTCGTTATTGCGCCTTGGCTCAGTATTCGATATTGGATTGGAGAAAGTTCAGCTTGTAGATGTGCGAGAGGGCGTCTTAAAATATGACGGAAGAAAACTGGAGACCCTGTGTTTGTTTTGGAGGCCATTAGTTGAATTTATTCGTTCAGGTTACCGAGGCATTAACCGGGCTGCGCCAGAGCTATTGTTTGAAGGTCAGTGGGTTGAGTTCGCCGCCGGTATGTATGAGCATGATGTTCTTGTTGCAGAAGATTAAAGCTTACACCTCGAAGAGCAATAACATACGAGACTGTATAGTGATTACATCTTTTCTCCGTTGCTAGTATTACTGAATTAATTTTTATTGTATTATTGTTGTTAAAATTTTATATATTCCAGACTAAGAGCTCTCTGAACAGCATATGATACATTTTTGACAGTTGTGAATTCAAACATATGTATGGTGAACTACTATGTGTGTATTCGAGAAATATTTTGATAATTTATAAACATTTTTTCTTTTAATTTTAAATTTTATTTCTCAACACACATTTTTGAGTGGTGTCTATTTTCAAGGGTTTTTTAAATTTTCTGATCGTTACAATGGTAAAAATGCGATGTGGAGCAAACCACTTTGTTTTTTTGTTTTTTTTGTTTGTTTTTTTCTTCTCTTTCTCTCTCTCTCTCTCTCTCTCTCTCTCTCTCTCTCTCTCTCTCTCTCTCTCTCTCTCTCTCTCTTCAATGTTGAGGTCCAATGATTGTGGGCTACGCACATTATAATGGACCTCTAAAACCTGCGAGTGTGTTGGATCGCTTGACCTTTCTTGTTTTAAGAACTACATTTCTTACTAACTTTTCTAAAAGAATATCTACCCTTTAGAGAATCAAATCGTGAAAAATCTTCCAGACCATGAAAAATAGTATTTAATTTCTATGATTTTTGTGTATTAGTGGAAGGTAAAACTGTTTGAAAAAGAATTTCTATTCTCAAAGTTTGTGATATGTTTTAAATATATTTGTGGACTGTGAAAATATGCAAAATACTCAAATGGCATTAAAAATGAACACATTGAGTATTGAGCTATCATTTAGTATACATGCCGGCAGTTGAATGGATACATGCCTGTGTTATGTACTACGATGTGGTAGCGGAGAACGGAAGATGAAAACATCGATAACTCTTGGCCGACTGCGCGCGCTTGTTTCTGAATGAAGGAATTAAGTAGAGTTGTATGCCGGCCGTAGCCGGTTTGTGCATTAACTGTATGCGGAACTGTATGCCTGTGTGTCTCAGATACAGTGTCGGGATTTAAATTATTTCACGTCACGTACACATAAAAACACACTAGAGTCATACCAGTACCCATGGTAGTCCGCTGAGCCCATGGTGCAATCTATGGAGTTTAATAGTTTTAATAATAGGAATGTGTCTTGAATAGCAGCAAAAAATCTCTTGTAGATAATTCCATACTCTTCAACACGTAATGTTTAGCGAGTGGTTTTGAATATCTACTTCTTTTTTAAAGCAGAAAACAATTAATTTAGAAAAGATTATATCTTTCGATGAGTAACAAAATCATCTACTGCTCTTCACAAACATAGACGTTAGATCATCGTCAATTCATATTTACTCCGCTATAGTGACTTGTAGGTGATTTGTGTCAACCTGCATCACTCTCGCGCTGAAAATAGGTTATTGGGATGTTATAATTTTATTGATGTTGTTGAAAAGTTTCGAGAGCAGGAACAAATTTCTGAAGCTCACGGGGAGGAACATAGCCCTCCTTCCTTCGCACAGTCGACGCTCCGGCGGGGCACAGCCAACTGCTGTATTAGATGAAATGATTCTGGTCTGCATTTTCCAAGTTGAAGAATTAGAACTGAATGACACTCGTACGTTCCTGTCGATTTACGTGGTACGTAAGTCTCCAGCAAACCTAAAGTTGTGCCTTCGAATCCCACGTAGTAAGTCTAGATGTTTTTGCCCTGCAATTATAGCGGGAAGGGCGATGGCATATTACCAAAACCTAATCTCATTTGCTAACTGCTTAGTAGTGCAAGGCTTCAAGTGACCCAACAGCCTGCAAACTAAGACGACGATAAGTTAAGAGGTCCTGGCACATCTTACGCGAAGATCGAATTCCCACACGAGAGCTCGCGTGCCGCGTGGGCTCGGGGAAGCTGCGGCTGCGTGGCAGGTGGGCGGCCGCCCGCGCCACGCCCCCTTCGCACGCACTCACGCACGCACGCACGCAGTCTGAGGCGCGCGACGCTACTCCCGGGCGTTACGAATCCCTCGGAACACTTTCCTCGGGCGGCGATCCGGTTTGGCGGGCGCGGGCCGCCGCAGGGCCCGGCGCGGGCCGCCGACGTCGCTCCCGCTGCTGCTGGCGGGGATGTGTGCGCCACGCAGGCCCCTCGCGCCCGGGAACCGGCCCTCCCGCCTGACCTGGATCCGCACTTCCTGCCCCGCCCGACAATGGCGTTACATGAGCGCGTGTGGACGACGCGCCCAAGCCCAGGCCCAGGCCCAGGCCGCGTCCACGCGCTATATAGGCGGCCGGCCCGCCCGCTGCCGTCAGTCGCACTCTAGCCTCTCCCAGACGTCGCCGCGCACGCCTCCGACATGCTCGCTCAGGTGAGCCCCAGCCGGGCAGTGGATGGGAGTGGGTGGTGGAGGCCGGGCTGCACGATTCCGGTCACGTGTGAGCGGAGGTCAAACGACCGAATAGAGATGATAGTTCGGTACTCAGATATTAATTCGCATCTTATCGAGCTTCTCTTTTGAATTCAAATTAACGATGTGCTCTTCATTGATCTGTTCAACCTGGTAGGCCTATTATTTCGTACTCTCTTCAATATTTAATTATTGCTGGTACTATATTGTCGCAGGTCAAGGAGATTAGTGTTTGGGTGTTGTAATTACAAATGTCTGGAAACGCTGTAGCTTAAAATGAATTATGAATTTTTAAAATGTGGACGAGAATAGTAGCATAACACGAACAATGGTTTGTGGTGATCTCCTTTGAAAATGATTGAAAAAGACAGTACTGAAAATAGTTTTCGTGTTTCAAAGGTTTTCCGGAAGCATTTATTGTTAAAATATATTAATTTGCATTTCCGAATATACAATATGAAGATCGATTGTAAATTACACAACATATTAGTTTTCATAGTTTGCCGATTATGAAAATTCGAAAACTCGTTCGGAAATTATTTTAGAAAACATGACAGCATGACCGGCTAACTTCAAAAAATACATTCATTGGGTATCTTCCAACTTGTCTGACTTACTGATACACGCTTCCGCGACCAGCTAAGGCTCTTCTATCACGCTTAGATTTCACGCCCCACGTAAGTTGCGTAGGCAGAACTACCTGCGCCGAACGAAACGGTTCCGTCCGCGGAAGGCGAGACTTCATGCGCCGAGCTCGTCTGGGGCGACCTTCGGACGCGTCCTCCAGCGGGCGCCCCGCGTGGCCGTAAATATTCCGCAGGCGCCCCTCTCGCACGGGGCGATCTGCGCTCCGGGTTGGTTGGTTCTTGGCGATTCCGGGCGCGTCAACAGCGCAGTTGTAGTGCATTTTTTCTTCGGGATGTGGCGGTTGTCTTCCCCCGTTGGATGACGAGATCTGGCGACGACCTACCTCGGCTAGCGGGGTTTTCCCACAACTAGGTATCTCCCACCATCGGGGCACCGCCCCAGCCGGGTTAAGCTCTAAGCTTCCGACCGGTCTCCCGGAATATGTGGTAGTGTTGTGCATGTTGGTATAAATCTGTGTAAGGGGAGAGGATAGGACAAGGAAGAGGTAGGAAAGATCGCGCGTGGTCCGTAGCCCGTTTGTTAGGGTATTGCTCCGGCATTCGCCTCCGAAATTCGATCCACGCGACGTAGCGACGTCTTCCGGCTCTCAGATGGAAGAGGCGCCGCTTCCATCGGATAGTTTTGGCATCTTATGCCTGCCTTGCATGGCGGGCGGCTGCTCCGTGAATATTCGCACGCGGCGAAATGCCATCCAGGGGAACGATGTTGTCAGTGGTGTTGCTATCACCAAGTAGTTTTAGCGTCTTAGCTACTTTGTCTTTCAGAAGGACGGAACATTTTGTGACAAAGCGGTTTAGTTTCCGGTGTAAGTTGATTAAGTTCACGAAGGTGTTAGGGAGTTACGTGCCACAGGATATTTAGGTTACGGCATTTTGGGTAGAAAAATTCTCTATTCGGGCTTGTATGTAGTGTATGATCTTTGACGGAACTTTGTAGGCATTTTTACGAATGGTGTTGGGTATCCGCATAATTTGATAATGAAACAATTTCAATACACACTCTGGAGAGATCATACGAGAACACTCGTGTAGTGGTGATGCGCCAGAATCGTGGAGTTTCAAATTTAAATCTTCTTCATTAGTATTATCAACTCGAATCGACTTTCTATAAATGCAAAATTCAGTGATACTGAATGAAATGAGTGAAATTTATTAATCTTTAGTTCGATAGTGATTGTTTCTGGGACGGGAGGTATCTTTCACAAATTAATTTTCAAATGATAATATTACTCAGCAATATTAGTTTAATATCTCAGAGATGTCAGAAATGGAACAGAATATTTTTAAAAGTGATGTCATTACAGCACAATATAAACAAAATAAGTCGAATATGCTATACTGGTTTTAATCTAAAATGCAGGTTACTCTCTTCTACGGATCTCTTGTACGTGTTTGGTCTTTAATATTTTCAGTTGCTTTAGAAGCATTTTGTAAAAACCAAATAGTATTGTGGAAAAGGAACAAACCGTTGATGGTGCAGAAGTGAAACGAGTGTATCAATTTGCAAGTAATACTGTCAAGAGAGCTGCGGAGCCCCATGCAACACTTGTCGGCTGTCTGGGCGTGATGGAGGAAGAGTCGTGTCGATTACGTGAAGGAAGGAAAGCGCCGGGCGGGGCTGGGCGGGGCGGGGCGAGCCCCTGGGGGAGGCGCCGTAACTGACACGCCTCGCGTACGCTCAGGCGTTGCACCTGCCGCCTGGAACTTGTCTCGTAAATCATCCGGCCACTTACTGCCCGAATATGTAATTAATTTGATTAAGGCGTAATTTGTAATGTTATTTATTTTCTGGATGCGTGCCACGTCGAACCAAATTGACTTCAGGCGCCGTAACGAGGTGTATTATTTTATTATCATTATAAACATGATTCGGATACCCAGTGAGCCTTTTTGTGTACTTTAATCAATTTGTGTTTTCACGCCGTTAATGAGATTTTTTGTTAACATTAGCTTCTGCTTAGGAAAAACTCTCGTAATATTGAATATTGAAAACTATTTTTAACCTTACGTTAGTATTACATGAAAAAGTTAGATTTTCTCCTCAATTAAAGATGAAGTTCAAGTCTAATAACTGTCTATATCTTGGTAGTGGTGGTTTTGTACATTGCTCATTATGCCGTCTCTTTTGCTAATGTTGAGGAGTGACGGAGATTGCTCGCGCTTATTTTCTCGCATGTACTCAGATGATATTTTAAATACTTTGCTTCCAATTTCTAATCGTATATTGCATTTACCTGCTTTCATAAGTTTAACTGCATAGCTGCGTCGTCTGCGTAAACAAGGAAACGAAGTTCTCAAAATGTAATATTCAGCCGAACGGCATTGTAGTATAATCTATAATTCTGAGTTGCGACGTGGCCAACTACATGGACGTGCCGTGTTTGTGCACGACTCTTGCAGGTGCTCACCCTGGCTGCCGCCCTGGTCGGCGTTACCGCCGTCTACCAGGAGCCGGGGCGGGTGGCGTACGCGCCCGCCTATGCCGCCGCCGCCCCCGTGGCCTACGCGGCGCAGGTGGCGCACGCGCCCGTGGCCTACGCCGCCCCCGCCCCCGTGGCCTACGCCGCCCCCGCCCCCGTGGCCTACGCGGCGCACGCGCCCGTCGCCTACGCCGCCCCCGCCGTCGCCAAGGTGGCCGTGGACACCGACTACGACCCCCATCCGCAGTACAGCTACGCCTACGACGTGCAGGACGCCCTGACCGGCGACAGCAAGTCGCAGCAGGAGACCCGCGACGGCGACGTCGTCCAGGGCTCCTACTCGCTCATCGAGCCCGACGGCACCCGCCGCACCGTGCAGTACACCGCCGACCCGCACAACGGCTTCAACGCCGTCGTGCACCGCGAGCCCGGCGTCGCCAAGGCCATCGTGGCGGCGCCCGCCGTCGCCAAGGTGGCGGTGGCGCCCGCGCCGGTGGCGTACGCCGCGCCCGCTCCTTTGGCGTACGCCGCGCCCGCCGTGGCCCGCGTGGCGGCGCCCGTGGCGTACGCCGCCCCGCCCGTGGCGCGCGTGGCGGCGCCGGTCGCGTACGCGCCCAGGCCCCTGGCGTACGCCGCGCCCGCGCCCCTGGCCGTGGCGCGTCCCGTGGCCGCCGCCGCCGCCTACGCCCCTGCCTACCGCTCGTACGCCGCCCCCGTCGTCACCACCAGCTTCTCCGCGCCCTTCGTCAACTACCACTACTAGAAGGCCGTCGCCTTCACACGCCGCTCGCTCAAGCGAAGCTTCACAAGACTTATCATGTAACGGGTGATACGTAGGCTTAAGATTTTCTATAGGACTTCTATTGTATAGTGCTTTGTTACCTAACAGTACAAAATAAAGTATAACTTGCTTTTGTGTACTTGTTTTTGTCTTATTTGTGTCGCCCATTCTGTTCCCCACGACAACTATCGGATAAGGCGCGTTCCTTGCGATCCGGTCACGCATATGTCTGGTCACGCCGTCCGTGATGTAGCCATTCAGTGATCTCCATTACTCCTTATATGCGAATTTAGGTGTTTCGATCACTGGCGTGTTTTTGTTTTGGGCTGTATTGCTTATCCTCAATCTGCAGAATTTAAACGCTGAATTTCCCTTCTTGTAAGTTGTACGGTTTCGTGATTTGAACACATTACTAAGCACATATTATTGCAAGTTAAACGTACACTTTCTCCTGTATATTTTTGGATAGCGCTTAACGCCATGTTGTTGGGAAGGGGCATGCCAGTTTCTGTTATTGTATCTGAGCAAACCTGCTTTTTCCCTGTGCGTAACTGAACAAGAATAGTACATATGCGGCGTATTGAAGCTCATAGAACGATATTTTCTGACGTACTACGTGGAAAAAATAAGGAAACAAAAATTGAGAGAAATTACTCTTAAAACTATCATTATTGAATTTAATAATATTGGTCAAGTAATATCAAAAATCTTTTACCATTTTTATGTTGAAATTAAACATATTGCTTCGGTTGTAAAATATTATGGAATAGAAGTCTCACATTAAAAAAAAGTGAGGAGCTGCATCGTACGGTAAAATTCGAGTCTTTTCCAAACGGAAAAACGAAACTAGAAATTAGGACGATTGAAAGAAACTTTTTGTAACATACTCTGATGCATAATGTTAATTACCATGTCTATAAATTACGAATTTAATGAATTTTAAAGATGTTTGGTTGGTTATGTATAATGATGTATAATAAATTAATGTTTATTACATCTCGGCTTAATACACTTGATATGGAATATTAAAGAGCTTATAATATATTCAGTCATTTGAATCACGTATTTGAAAATAAAATAGAAAATCGAATGAAAAAGGAATTAAATAATCTCGAGTAAGTTTAGAGAACTTTTTGTACTTCAGGAGGGGATAAAGTGTGCTTCAGATATAGTTGTACTTCAGAAGGGGATATGTTGCGAGCAATCTGGAAGTTGAAGGAATTTATATCTGCCTCGCCCAATTCAAAGCATTCAGTTCTTAAAAAACCCACTTTCCCCGAACCGTTGGCCCGCGGCTCTCTAGCGGTGTCGTGAACTCTCTATCGACGCACTTTATCTTGTCGATGTGGAGCATAATCAAACAGTAGAAGCAGTGCAAAAACCAATGTCTGGAGTCTCTAGCAAGCCTTTTTTGCTTTGAGGTGAGAGGGAAATGTACCGGTTTGGTGCGGAAACCTGCTGTAGGTTTGCCTCACGCGCAGGCTGATTCAGAAGATATTCCTCGCTAGCACTTTTTCTGGCGTTGGAGTTGATTGTTTCAAACTGAATTCTTGTAGGATATAGAATTATATTTTTATTTCATGCCTTACACCCTTTAGTGTTTTCCGAGCGTTACATGTGAAGGATGGTCGCTTAGAAAAAAAATTCTGTTAATATTTGTACCACTTTTTTATTTCTTACGTATGCCATTTTTGTAGTTGTATCAAAATGCGTGGCAAACATATTAGAACCTTACGTTACAATGTAATTCTTACTTTTGACAATCGAGATGTCATATTAATATGAGCATGCATAAATGCTTGTCTATGGAGAACGTTTATTTTGACTAATACCTTACATGGTTTATATTAATAAAATTCAACGCTCACTCATCGTTTTGTTACTTCTTTCCTTTTCCTTAAATGCCTCTCTGGGTTTGGGCTATTTGACGAAATGTTAATAAGATACATATTGATATAGAACGTATTCAAGTGCGGAATACAAACGATAATAGGTGGTAGGAGAACTGGTCTGTAAATGGTAATCGTCAGGGACACTTTTAAATTTTGATTGCTCAGACCGTTGCATTTGAAACAATGGTTCGATTTCACGCTACCATCTGCTTCTCGAGCTACTAGCAAACTAATTGAATTCCCGGCCTTTCTCGGAAACAATAATGGATTTGACGATGACTTTCACAAGGCTGACTTCTTTTCAGACTTTGATTGCTATTCTTGGTCGGAGGTTAGCCTTGGACGATCTTTCCTCACTGATGAAGCGGTCAGCTCCCAGCGAAAATGCAAACTTTTTTCTGTTCTCATTGCAGTTCTAAATTACTCAACGATTATTGAGAGTATTCTCAATGGAAAACGTATGCAAATATCATCGACATTGGAGAAATCATAAATATGTCCAACTAATATGGAACAGTTTCAACATTCTTTATGAATCGATTATCGTTTTCGCCATGTTCTTGGATCCTTTACATCTCGTTTGTGCGGCGCAAGGGAGATTCCTTCGATTAGCGTTCCCACCGCTCATCTTGGAACGATAGGTGTGTTGCAAACCAAATGCGCGCGCGCTGTTCTGGGCCAACCCTGGAGCAGCAGCTGCTTGCGGTCGGCGGAATGTCGCCCCGGGAGGACCGCTTGGAAGTGCTCGGGCGAGAGGCGCCTGCCTCAGTCAAAGCCTTGCCCGGCTCGCGCGCCACGGCCGCCGCCTGGCCGGTGGCCCCCTACACCAACGTCATCGCCACAGGCGCTTTGGGGCTTCGTGTTCTTTAGCATAAGCACCGCCTTGCTCCATTCCTTGGACAGGGTTGGCGCGACTCTGACCTGTATTTTGGTTGGGGTGCGACTGAGATTGGGACAAATACCATCAATAATGTATGTAAATATGTATGTCACTTTCAGCTCGTCTAATATTTTTGTGATTATTTGCTATTATTAGAAAAAACAACCGGAAGCTTCTGTATGAGGAGTGTCAGCACAAGCATTTTATGATTATATAAGCAAATTTTAGAGGCTTTTTTTTTTTGTTCCGCTGAGAGAAGTCACTTAAAAATAACGAAAACCCTATTTAGGGGATTCATTCACACGAAAACAAGTCTGCTTCCATTACGTAGATTAAAGTAAAGACATCAGGTTTTCCTCTGACTACTTGGATTTACTTATATTTTTAATGCTTCTCAATTCGGACCAGTATCAACTTTTCCTTCAGTTTTTCTGAAATGTTTCGTGATGTTGCAATTACTACTACCGCTTCATAAACACACCTTTCTAAATTTCCATCGTATCTTTCATCAAGTATCCTGTTGCAGTCTCTGAAATTCTATATGAGTTTCTGTCTCTTCAGTCTATTTTACAGTTCGAATTCTGACCGCCTTTTTCTACTCGACCCTGCAAATTTCCAGTTCTTCGAACGCGTTTCTTCCGAATCTCCTTTAATCTTTCTCCTTTTCCTCTCCTACAACCTCGCCTCTTCAACCATTATCACAACCACTTGCCCCCTCCGCGCCCCCGCCGCCGCCGCCTGCCGCCGGAGTTACGTGGCTAATTGCGTGCCCATAAATCTGGCGCTCCATTACGCGCCGCCCGCCGCCCGCCCTTTCACTCGCGACTCAAGATCACGCGAGCAGCGGGCGGCGGCGGCCATCGCGGGCGCCATGTGTTGTGTCCGGCAAAGGCCACGCCGCGCCATGCCGCCCAACAGCCGGATTTACAGTTTACGCGGGCGTCGACGGCGCCCCGCCCACCGCCGTTTGTTACTGGGATGCCACCCAAGGGGGAGGGGGGGCGTTTCGCGCCTCCGCCGGCACGAGCGCCGTTTGTCTGCCGCGGCCTGCGCTCGGCGGGTGACGTTGGCGCGATCCTACTCAGCAATCTTCAACTGGCGGTTATACAACACGTATGCACATATTTCTTCGATCGAATTTTATTCGCTGTTAGCATTAGGCTTGCTATTTAAATTTTTTGGTATTATGTTGATTCGGTATGAATAAATAGACACGTGGTAGAAGTCATTACAAATGAAAAAGGGAATAGCATTTTACTCTACTAATTTTCAGTTCGAGACTTCATGGTTTGTACTGGTGGTAAACCGATTGTATTTTGCAATTTGTTAAAGTTTTTGCAATGTTTCTAGCTGAATTATTATTGTTATCTTATTTACTTTTTCAAATTCAGTTTCATTTGTATAGAGAAGATATAAAAATGAATATTAGTCCTTGTGAGTTTCTTGATATTTTGGCAAACATTAAGAAATAGGAAACGCATTCAGAATTGTAGCTTCTGCTCTTCATTCGGTTTATAATTTAGTTTCTGCATTCATGGACTGGATCAAAACATTGAGCTATTTCTAGAATTAGTTGTATACCACATCAGTCCCAAAATATTACCGCAAGTGCAGTATGAAAGCATAATAATAATAATAATAATAATAATAATAATAATAATAATAATAATAATAATAATAATAATAATAATAATAATAATAATAATGTTGATTAATAGTGCCATCTGCAGTGTGTCATCAGGGAAATTTATATTTTCAGTGGTACACTTCGTCTTGTCACCACAGATTGATCACCTAGTATATCACCTTTGTGACTCTAGATCTCAATGGTAAATCCGGCAAGCTATACACAAATTATATTGGCGGAGTTTCAAGAATGGAGGATATTGCGCCGAATGGATCGTTTCCTAGTACAGTCGTTATCCTTAATGCTCTGCTAGAAAGTATATATTAGTACACTTAGTGTTGTGACGCACTGAGTGTCAGATAAAAAGAGCAATGTTATTTGTTTACTAAACACGGGTCCAAGTTCTTTTTCTTATTGGTGCCTGAATTCACAAAAATTAATTTCATTCTGTAAAAAAAGGTTCAAGGAATGAAAAAGAATTTTCAAAATCATTCCTTTTAGCCCTACACTGCATAATAATGTATTGAAGGAAAACTATTTCTTACACTGAATTACTATATTACTTTTTTTCCATACTAACAGGACACTTTTTATTTATGTACTTATGTTCAAAATAGTACATAATATAACATCTCACAAAATGCATTACATCTTTTGACATATTAAAAGGTTCTGTCTCTTTTGAATACTTGTTTAGGGCAGTAGTAATGATAGTTTCACAGTGTCTTTATTTTGTGTAATAATGAGAGGAACGTGGGATAACATTTCTGGTGAGAACTCGGTACATTCCCTACATTTTCTACTAATGGCTTGAGGCCTTGGTTCTTTTCTGCGCACGGCCCATTTTGCACACGTAATTGCGGTGTCTCCGATCGATTTGATTCTTTCGTGTTTCCGGGGCGTCAACTTCTTTGGTCATTAATCCCGTTAGTGTAGAGCATGTTTTTTTTCTCGGTAGATGACAGTGATCTTCACCCGCTGGATGGCGAGATCGGGCGCCGACCTACCGTTGGCTAGTGGGGTTTCCCCCTAACCAGGACTCTCTCACCAGCGAGGCACCACCCCAGTCGGGACAAGCTCTAAGCTCCCGACCGGTCTCCCAGAATATGTGGTTGTGTAGTGCATATTAGTGTAAGTGTCTGTGTGTGCGTGTGTGTGGGTGTGTGTGTAAGGGGTGAGGATAGGATAGGGAAGAGGAAGGGAACATCACAAGCGGTCCGTGGCCTAATTGTTAGGGTACTTCTCCCGCATTCGCCTGATGTTGATCGAAGAAACCACAGAAAACTACAGATCAGAACAGCTGGCCGCTAGAATTCTCCTCCAGACAGCGACTCAATTCGACCTAGCTGAATAGCTACTGTCGAAAATCCTGCCCGCCGTCAGGACTCGAATCTAGGATGTCTTGGTCAGAGGCGCTGCAGTAACAGCGGTTGATGCACTGAGCTCCCGGTGTTGTTCTCCTTTTACCTGCTATTGTATCGAATAATTTCCTTCGCTAGAGGATGTTGATTATTAGTTCTGAAGTGTCTGTTCAAGTGGAACTATTGTTTATTCAGTGGTTGTTTAGCACTCCGCTACCTTGTTGAGTCGAATGTACTCGCGCGGGACATTTGAATATACCAGCATTAGAAGTCTGTAAAAAGGGAATATTATGTAAGAAACTAGATGTACCGAATCTGATAAATTCATATCTGTTTCTTAAGATGAACTTGATAAAAAGTAGCGCGCACAATCTGACGGTAAGGTTTCCGTCAACGTTCGCCAGTATACGAGATTCACTTCGGCAACGTGAGCCATGTATGGCGTCTGCTCCACTGGCTTTCTCCGAAAGCTCTGCGACGAACGATGTACAGTCGACTCCGGTTATTGTGAACTTCAGGGGACTAACATTTTTAGTTCACTATATCTGATGTCAAAATTAAACAGAATTTTTCATAAAGATTAATTTTAGTATCATAGAGATACAGCATAACACATTAACAGCACAAACTGAACATTTCAATACCTTTATTTATCCTGAAAAAAATTAATTTCTTTTCAATTATTTGCTTCGTTCATTTTCATTCGTAATTTCATCTTGATTCTTCTCGAGAATTCGTGTTCTCTCCATAATTGATTCTCCATTACTTCTGTGTCTAAGTATCGTAATACAGTCTTGACACCCGTCAATGCCTCTTGCACTGTTAGAATTCAAGCTGCCTAGTGTTGGAATTTCTGGTACTGAGGCGATATATTCTTTTCCAGGTGGGAATTATTTTCAGGACGTATTACCTAGGTTCACTTTTGCTGAGGTTCAGGTTCACTTTAACCGAGAATTTTTTATGCTTATTTGTAATGTATGCGAAACGGGCCCAATGACTTAAGAGGTTCACTATAACCGAGGGTTCACTATATCCGAGTTCTCTATAACCGGAGTCGAGTATAATTGCGATGACAGCATTAGTTACTCGACGTGGTTCTCACGGAACCTGTCACTGTGAGTAGGCCGAGTGCAGGGCTGCATTCTCATAACATTGAAAAGTTACACAGAGGGTCGCGCGGAGTATCGTGCAAACCTCCGCTACATTGCAAAGCTGTAACTTTCAAACTTCTACACTTGACAGACAACACTATGAATTCACGTAACGGGAGAGGTGTCTCAGGGCATCAAAGCCACTTTAATGCGTCTTATCGGGAGGTCTTAAGTTCGAGACCCGACGGTGGCAGGATTTTGACACTATGCTGAGTTGGGTTCAGACGCTGTCTGGAGGAGAAATCTAGCGGCTCATCTGATTTTATTATGCTGATCTCTAGTTTTCCGTGGTTTCTTCGATCTACACTACGTAAATGCCGGAGCAATACCCTAACAAACGGGCCACGGACTGCGAGTGATCTTTCCTTCCCCTTCCTTGCCCTTTCCTCACCCCTTAATTACACACACATGTACTACACTACCATACATGCCGGAAGACCAGTCGAGAACTTCGAGTTTGCCCCGTTGGTGGGAGATACTTTGTTGTGGGTAAACCCCCGTAAGACTCGCCATCCAGCGGGGAAATATCGCCGCCCCCACTACAAAAACATTCATCACACTTACCAATGACCTTATCAGTTGACGCGCCCGGAATCAGTCAAAAAAGGAATACGCATGAATACAACAAAATAATGTTTTCTTCTTACAGCTTAAGTGAATAATCCATACACGGGTTTGCGTAAACACCATCTCTGAGAAGAATCAACAAAAACAAAGTAGACCATGGGGCTTCCAAATACCTCGCGCGAGAACTGGAGTGTTACCACGGTGAAACGTTATGGGTTTTCTGCCGGGAGTTGGCGCGGCAGAGGGCAGTGGCGGCGAGGGCGGGGCCGGCGGCGGCGGCGCCCGCGGGTTCATTTCTCAGCCACCTGTAGTCTCCGCGGCCTTCTCGCCGGCTTTCCAGGTCTGCAGTGGCCGCGTGGCAGGTTTCGGGCAATTTATGGGACGAGCCTGCCGCCGCCGTCCCCGCCGTCCTCACAGGGCTCTGCAGCCTCGGGTGTCGCCTCCGGCGCGCACTGTGGTTTGCCTTATATGGTGAAAGGCATTGACGGACGAGAGTGATTCGGCAAAATGCTTCAGAGTAGGCGAGGAGAATACGGAATATATTGCATGAGGATCATGTACCAGATTTCAAGCTACTTCAGTTACTTGCCATTTCATTTTTCTTCTTGCACCATATTCCTAACGTGACCAAGTACAGGCTGAGAGAATCGATTCTAGGTATTCCTGAACTTTTTGAGAAAAGGTAAATAATGGTTTAGAAGGTTATACTGGTGGTTTACCTTTAACTACAATTACTTAGTAATATCACCCATGCCTTATGCGGGATTCGAACCCGCAGACCCGGTGCAGCGTGAGTGCCGCTGGAGTCGCATATGTTACACGCCTACGTTTATTGCATTGCGTACATTTAAATACAGTTTTACTTTCGTTTATGGATATAGTTTTGTATGTTTTATCTTCTAGTGTTCTTGTCGTCAGTTGTTGAATTTTCAAACTCAAACGGTCAGATCATGTTCTTTATAAGAAAAAAAAAAAAGATTTTTTGTGATGATTGATGATTTGTGGAACTGCAATTAGCATTGTCACATTTTCATTTTGTTGGTTTGGGACATTGAGAGCGGTGTGCAGGTAGTCTACTGGGAGGGCTGTCGTCGGCTAGTCCTCATGTACCCTTAAAGCGTTGAAGGAGTTGAGGGAAGCGACGCGTTGGGCGCGTGGCGCGGTGGAGGCCGCGCGTCGCGCATTCCGGCGCAGCGGGGCGCGCCCGCGCGGAGAGCCGCCGGAGGATGCCTTGGTCGGGGCCTTGGGGCGGCCGGGCGTTTTATGTGACAGGGCGGGCGACGAGGCGCCGGCGGCGCTGCGTCCGGGTCTGCGCGGGGAGGCGGCGCTCCACGCAGCGAGTTGATTGGGCGATGCGCGAGGACACTTAAACATCTCAAAAGTCGCCGTTTTTTAGAGAAAGGAAAAAATGTTTCGAAATGACTCTATTATTACTAGTAAAAGAAATAATTGATATAATAATTCACGAGACAGCTAATACTATATGGAGTAAAACATTTGCTCTATGGCTGCAAGACAAACGGTTTTTTTTGCAGGATGAAACCATGAAACCGCAAAATGACCATTTCACAGATGTGTCACTTTCTTGTGAACGTCGAAATGTGGTAGACCAACGCCATTCAGGCAAACCAAATTATTTTTTTTAGTACTAACTCTTCTGTAATTCTTCTTCTCTATCCTCGTGGCTCTCGGTTTCTCTCGGTGTTTGTTTTCGCTATTCGCTCCACCTCATTTATTTCAATCAATAAGGCAATTCACCAAGGTAGCAGTTATTGACACATATTTCCTGTAATGCATGAACGCCTGGATAGTGATTTTCAAATTTTACAAATGTCTCCTTTGTTGACTAACTTTGCCCTTACGTACCCACACTCATCGTTGCAATCTAACGGAAACCAAAAATTTTACTAAACTTCAAACATTTTGTTAGAATCTGAATTCGAAGGTATTGTTTGTAAAGATCAATTAATATTCTTTAACTTTCTTGGTTCTCATAGGCGCTATTATAGTAGACCGTCAGAGGTAGCTCAGGGCATTAACTGAAGTCACTTCAGTGCTTCTGACCGGTAGGTCCTAGGTTCCAGTCTTGAGAGTGACAGGATATTCGTCTCTGGCTTGATACTCGTATAGCTAGGTCGAGTTCTGTCGCTGACTGGAGGATAATTTTAGAGACTGGCTGCTCTGATTGGTAGTTTTCCGTGGTTTCTCCGATCAACACCAGGCGAATGCCGGAGCAGTACTCTAACAAACGGGCCACGGACCGCGCGCGATCTTTCCTTCTTCTTCCTTGTCCTATCCTCACTCCTTACTTACACATACTTCCACTAACATGCACTACACTACCACAATGTCGACAGATCGGTCAGATGTTTAGAGCTTGATCCGACTGGGGCAGTGCCCCGCTGAGTGAAGATACCTGGTTGAGGAAAATCCTACTAGCCGATGATAGTTCGGCGCCGGATCTCACCATCCAGTGAGAGAAGATCACCGCCTTCTCCTGAAGAGAAAATCATCTCCTGAAGAAAAAAATGTACTACACTTACGGGACTAATGACCTTAGCAGTTACAGCACCCGTAATCACTTATCAATCAATCAAAAGCTATTATAATAGAAATATTGAATTCCGTGAAATTTGCAGAAAAATGTTTTTCTTCTAACATAATTTTTGCTCTATTTTTTGTAATGTCATTGCTTTTACAGAATTTGTTCTTTTATAATGTAGAAATATACATACGTAGAAGTAATTATTTTAGTTTTATATTTTAATCGTTTATTAGTTATCTTTGTTCTGACGTTTCGTGTATCTAACAATTTAAATATGATTTTTTGGTGAAAGAATGAATAACGAACTTAATAAACGATTATGTTAAAATATGCATTTATTTTTGTAAATATTGGTTTGTGGTACTTTATAGAAACCTCTCGTAATTTGCTTTTGCTTTGCCCCAATAATTTCGTAACTCCTGCTTTGCAGCAAGTATTGTGTTCTTCTCCGCGTGTTTTCATGTGTAGCGAACATTTGTTGGAAGAAACTTTCGCCTTGTATTTTAATCTGAGGTTTTTTGATCTATGGGACGCATGGAACGAGTTCTAATGGCTAGTCCGCAATTTCACTTTGTAGGATATAATGGCCAAATGAAGAACATTTTTTGGTAGGTCACATAGACACTCGCTGCTCTTCTAGAACCAATGTAATGAATTGTGTTCTCTTCCACATGACTCATCGTCATTCTCTCTGTCGTGTATATTTGTTGTCGTCATCATGATTTATATCTCAGATTGTGTGATTCCATTACGGTTTTTGGCATTGATATCAGTATCAGTCAAAATTACTGTGATTGAATATGATAAACTATTTTATTCTATACAAGAATACTTAATTGATGCTTATAAATGTATATCTTTTGAATGGTAAATAAATATTAAAATTATTTATAATTATATTAAAATACAACTTGAAAAGTTAACAACTAAATAACAGTACTATTGTAACTGATCATTTCTATTAATTGATAATTGAATTTTTCAATGATATTTCTGTTTTTTAGTGAGCGCAGTGTTCGTATTAGAGTAATACCCCGAAACTAATGTACACACGTCCATTTAGGAGCCTTTAGAAAGTATGTGATTAATCCCGAAGAACACAACGGGCCGAAAACCTGTTTTGATCTGATATGGTTTAGAGATGTTGATGGATTTCCTAAAGAGCCTTGCAGGAAAGGTCAGTGAACAGTGAGGAAATCCCGAAAACCCTTGTGTCTCTAAACTTTAAGATTGCACTACAATTTATCGACTTGCTGGTAGAGTTGAGAGAGAATAATCAATGAGGATAATTTATCTAGAATAATCTTATTATTCTTTATATGAATTGTTTCTTTGAGAGGATTTTCACATTATCTGAAAAAATAACTTTCTCAAAACATTATGTTGGCATGAAATTCAGTATTTCTGGAGCTCATGAAAAGGAGCACAGAATACACGTCCAGATACAGACATACAGATTCTTACTGTTCATGATGATAAATTAATATTAAATTAAATCCTGTCGAATCGCTAGAAGTTAGTTTAGGGATTGGAAATTGTCACCAGTAACATTTCTGAAGCTTTTTAATCACTGTGAGTATAATAATATTGTAATTTAAGTTTTAATGCAAAAGTAGGAAAAATATTAGATTTTGAGGCATTGCTCCCAAAAGTGATGAATTAAAACATTAATTTAATAATAAATACTTACTATCCAAACATTTTCATGCAAATTTATCGACAATCTCTAATAGTGATTCTTCTAGGAAGATAAGACTAGATAATTAGACTTTGTCACTGCTATCTCTTTTCTTTGAAAGAAACTGCAATTATCATTTCACTTACAATTATCGTTTGAAAGAAAGTGTAATTCGAAACGCTGCACTCAGTGGCAATAATCGTGAACTCATAGGAGCTAAGTGCATAGATCCTATGAGTTCACGGTTATTGCCATTGCGTAATAGTGCTTCTGAAATAAGCGTTTCATGGGGATTTATGTGTGTCATACGGTCAGTGTTAGAGGACCATACACGGCACCTCACACGTTCGTATAAGGAAACTCTTGACATGAAGTATTTTGGTAGAGGAATTATATTCATTAAATTAGTTTCTATATTTGCACATAGCCGGTTCGTATACGCGGAAGAAGGCAAGGATAGCTCGGAGGCAATATCGTTGCCTATACAGCATTGTTGACTGGGCAGTCCTTGTCTCGACGATGATTTTCAACAGTATTTACGTAGGTGTATCGAATTCAGCCGCTCTGGAGGAGAATAGCATTCGCCGGCCGCTCTGATCGGTAGTTTTCCGTGGATTCTCCGATCACGACCAGGCAGGTGACGGAGTAGTGCCCTAACAAACCAATCACGTACTGCGCGCGATCTCTCCTAGTTTATTCTTGCTCCTTACACATACATCAGTGTGTGTTCATGTGTCTAACACGCACATATCTACATGTACTATTCTGACCGTACATGTCGGAAGACTAGAAGGCAGCGTAGAGTTTGTCCCGGGTGAGGCGGAGGCGCCCTGGGGTAATTAGAAGGGGAAGCCCGGAAGCCGACGTGTAGGTCTGCGCTTCATTTCTCGTTCCACTGAGGGAAGGATATAAAAGGCTCTAATGAGGGGACTAATGACCTGAGCAGTTGACGCACCCGGAATCAATACTTGCTCATTCCGCGTGGACGATCTCTCCGCCTTTTCCCCAAATGCGAGAATTCGGGTCCAGTCAAACTGGCCGGCGCGCGCACGCCGCGACGCAGGACAGCACGCGTTCCGGGCAGGCCGACACGAGCGCGCTCCGGCCTCGCTCGCCTCGAGATTCTTTCCCGAACGGCGGAATCTGCGCGACGCCGGTGGACGGGCGCCCCTTTCTCTCTCGCTTCCGCCCTTCCGCCCCTAGCGCCGCCCGTCCCGCTTAAAGCGTTAGTCACCGCAACGAACATGCTTGGTGAAGAACGTGCTATGGTCGCTCTAGTCAATTACTGTTTGTTTGTTTTTTTATTTCCAATTGCATGGTGTGATGTAGTGCAGGTTTCTGGAAGAAAAAAAGATCTGAAATGTTTTATGTGATAGAAAATGCTACTTCATCAAACGAGAGACAATCGTAGCAGCATGATAAGAAACACATACCTATGTGAATGAATTTCGTTTTTCGATTTTGTGTTAAAAGTATTTGGGAAAGAATGAATGCAAATCTAATTATAATTGACAATTTCGTATACTTAATGAATCTCATAAGTTCGTAATTGTTTGTGATGGACGATGATTGTGTGCACTTCAAATCAATTCTGCAAAATGAAATCGGTTCGTCAAACACACGAAGCAGTATACTCCAATGGCGAATTATATGTGCGGTTCTCAAAGTGATTATTCGAAATATTTTTCCTCGTGTCTGGCCTCCACCCGTACTATGTGACGGAAATTAAAAGGACTTCCTGTTCAGTGATGATTCGATCATTTCACTCGCTGTCCCCTGGGGGAACTGGTTCCTCCTGTTTGAAAACTGGAGTGATTCGATTCGAACCTTGGCAAGTAAAGGAGTGAGAAATGAAATCGGGATTTCCCAAGGCTGAAACCCCCCTAATATCCGGTTTGATATTTCGGAATGCTCCTTGAAGAGACTCGAAAATTATTTTTGTGACAGTTATTGTGGATGACTATCTGGCCAATAAATCGCTTACGTTGATGTGAATAAATATCTGAATTGTTACACAAATGTGCATTCAGTGATTTTGGAAATTGAATTTTCCTATCATTAGTGTTCTGAACCGTATTAATGGAACAATTTATGTGTACAATAACGCATGAATGACTAGAAGGTTGATTTTAATAGTGTATACGAGTACATATTTATTTCCCTAGCTTAAGATTCCACCAGATGTGCTTAATTCGTCATGTAAGCATCCTCGCGTGCTAAAAGACAGAAAATAGGGTTCGCTCTTGCTGAAGGTGCGATGCTCTGGTTATATACATCCAAGAATATTGGGCATGTGCTGGAGTAATTCGTCACAAACACTTTTCATTATTGTTGATGGTTGTTTGTTTGCTCCTTAGCACTCGCATAGCCTCATCGATTACGGATATAAATGACGAATTTCTGATGAAGAATGGCTAACTAATATGTCTGCATGGAAAAGACGTTCTACGATCCATGTTTACATTTCACTGATGAACAGAAGGAGCGAATTTCGAGTGAAATATTTTGCGAGCATCTTTAGGATAGCAAATAGGAATATCATGGTCGCAAAGATGAATATTTTTCAGAATTGTGTAATCTTTGATTATGGTTGAATTTAAAAAATCTGCGAAAGAGACATTGATTGTTTCTTCGAGTGTATTCTACGTACTTCGATCATGTAGAGCATGAGTAGTAGAGCATGAAAATAATTATTTTTTATTGACTGACTCAATGATGTTTGCTCGCCTTCTTTGGATTGCCGAAGAACGTTCACATTCTGGAAGACAAGGTAGTGATATTCGTGAATTAATTGAGCCGAAGACAAATGAACTTAATGTGGGCATATTGAGTTCTCCCAAAGGTGCTCCGGTGCCGCCTTCCCCAGAGCCTTCTCTGACCACCTCAAGCACTGCGCAGGGGGGGGGGGGCTGTCCCAGGCCCCCTCCCGGGCCGCCGCGATTTATGGCGCCCGATTTCGGGCGCGGGGCGTGGCGGGGCCCTTCCTTCGCGTTGCCTTGGCGGCGGCCGCCATTGCGCCAGCGGCCAGCCCGCGTTTTTCCGCGCTCTGAAGGAAGCGGCAGGTGCGGGCGGGGGGCGGGGGGGCGCGTCAGCTGCGCTCCGGGCGCCGGCGCGGGGCTAAATGTCGCTTGTCCCGCCGATGCTCCGCACGCGCGTATAAAGCGAGCGGGGACGCAGCGGAGGGCACTCCTCGCCCAGCAGCCGCTCGCTCAGCAGACATGGCCCTCACGGTGAGTAGGCGAGCGCGGCCTCGCCCAGCGGCTTCGGCCCTTCGTCGGGGATTTGGAGTATGCGCAGGGCAAAAACCAGCGGGATTTCTTTTTTTTTTAAAATGAAGATTTTTGGGAATCGATTGTTTGAGAAGGAATAAACCACGACTTTTTTGTTTTACTTTTGGCATTGGGGTGTTCTACATGTGTACATCTCGGCAGTAAGGCTCTGATGTAAGGCTCATTTACATCTTTGTTTCCATCGTGATTCCATAATGCCGTCTTGGTTAATAAGATAGTTGCGGTTAATGGTGTTGCAGGCGCGATTCCTTGAATATTTAGCAGACATTGGTCTTAATGGCCAATTTTATACACATTCGTAGATGATAATTGTGTTACGAATTAATATTCAAGACGCTGTTAGGAATTTCACTGTATGTTGTAAAGAATGGGTTTTCAGTGCATCGGTAGCTTTCACGATTCATTAATTATTCTGAGATGAATAAAAAAAACTTTGTTTACATACGTTTTGCTTTGTATCAATTCGTTAGGACGATTCATATTATCTTGCAGTAAAAAATAACACGAAATTCCCAGAGCGTGACGCGCATTGAAGTCTCTCGCCAAATGTAAGTCGATTAACGTAGAAGTAGAAACTTTTTTTCTCTTCTGTGTGGTCGTTTAAACCAACTTTTTCTCGCAAACTCTCAGGATTTGTTGTCACTCGCGGATGTCGTGGCCTTTATATTAAAAAAAAATTCTGTCGGTGAAAGCTGGTAGTTGTGGATAGCATTTTGATAAACATTTCTTGTCTCTCCTAAATTTTGCCATACATTTACATTTTGTATATTTTTTTCTTTTTGACTTACTATAATTGCCATATCAGTATACTTAATAACGGTGGAATGTTTCGTAAATAACGGATTAAGCTCATGGTTTCTTAAGCACAATTGTTCTGCAAAGTAGAATAAGCGAATTGATGCAAGCAGTTATCCTCGCTCTCGGCATCCTGTTATTACAAAAACGTGCGACCATATAAAAGTTTTTGAAAGCCGCCTTGGTGGGTACTTGGGAAACGTTGAATTCTTCCCGTGTGCCCGCCCAAAAAAAACGAAATTAAAAGAACTTGCTTGCAATCTTAAGTAACTTGTTATTATGTGTGAAATTTCGCATTTTTCTAAGATTAAGGGAAGTTCTCAAATGCCACGATTCCTCTGTTAATTCGTATGCAGTCTTTCTCCTTTTCAACCTCGTTCTCGACGTCTGCAAATGCTGCCAATACCTTTGTCGGGGTAGCTGGACGCACACAGTACTCGCGAACGCTCTGCTAATGGGCGGGTCCTTGCGTTCTGTGATCATGAGCAGCAGCGGCGCGGGGATCTGTAGAGGCGGAGCATAGTGAGCACCTACCACTTAGTGTTGGGGCGCGCAGCAACTCGCTCCGGAACAACAACCGGGGCGGACACGCACGGGTTCACGTTTTTGAGTGGGGGGCTCGAGGTTTTAGACATCGTGGGAACGATCTGGAATTTGAACTTTTCTTAGTGGAGGAGAATGTTTTGTTTGCGTAGTCTCTCGCGTGTGCGCTAATATTGATGATGCCGTTTTTAAGAAGGTATATTTTTCTGGATTAACTACTGAAACAAACCTTTACTTTTTTCTCTAAAATTGTGATCTACTTGTCACTTCTTCCTAAATAATTACATTTCTCAACATAAATATCTAAGAAAATTACTTTTTAACGTTGATAAGCGGTATACTTTTTAATATTTTCTATACTATTCCTGAGTGATTAATTTCAAATAAATGTTTCCACAGACCGTTGAAACAAACAATTCACGGAAGTGAGCGACCTGAATAGGTTTTAGAAAAATATTCCAACGTTTAAATTCTACCACATATATTCGGTGAACGCATCAAATTAAAACACAATTTAGAACAGTTGAAACCTTTCCCTTAAAAACGTCTCAAATTGATCCGAGAAGAAGAATCCGCTACCCATGAAGAAGGTCGGTCTTTGGTCATTTTATCCGACTAGAGAAAGGAAAATGTGGTCTCTCTTTAGCATTGTTATCTTTGAGGCAATAGAATTCATATAATATAAAATTATTAATTTTTAACTTTTTTTTAATTGCAAAATTTTCATCAGAGTGGAGCAGACAGTTTCTGTCTATCTTTTCCTCTAGAATTTCGGAAAAGGGGAGGTGGCCTCTTAATCTGATGAGATTTGTTTCCATTGATCATCCAGCTTGACCAAACGAGAGGTTATTGTTGTGTGGGGGCGATTGATCTAACGTCGCATGCATTGCAGCTCTTCGCCCTCGCCGTGGTGGTGGCCGCGGCCCAGGCCGTGGTGCTGCCCGCGCCCTACGCGCCCCTGCCCTACGGCGGCCTGCCCTACGGCGGCCTGCCGTACAACGGCCTGCCCTACAACGGCCTGCACGGGCTGTCCTACGGCCGCGCCGCCGTGCTGCCCGCGCCCGTGGCCGCGCTGCCCGCGCCCGCCGCCGTGCGCGCCGTCGCCGCGCCCGCCCCCGTCGCCCCCGAGCCCTACGACCCCAACCCGCAGTACAGCTACGGCTACTCCGTGCACGACGCCATCACCGGCGACAGCAAGGACCAGCAGGAGACCCGCGACGGCGACGTCGTCCAGGGCAGGTACTCGCTGGTGGAGCCCGACGGCACCCGCCGCACCGTCGAGTACACCGCCGACTCCGTCAACGGCTTCAACGCCGTCGTGCACCGCGAGCCCGCCGTCGTCGCCGCCCCCGCCCCCGCCCCCGTCGCCGCCTACGGACGCGCCCTCGCCTACTGAACGGACGTCGCACCCCTGCCTCCCCGCTCTCCATTTTAACTTATAGTTGTTTATTTTTTCATGCTGAGCTGCTGCGAGTTGTGTGGACGATGATATTGTATTACGGTATTAAACGCAATTAATATATTTATATTGTATTTTGATTTTTGTCTCTTTTCACAATACTTCAAGCAGGCAGTGTCTTTACCAATTTTTTAAAATTGAAACTATGAAGCGCTTTTAATGACTTGGCCATCATCATCCCGTCTTGTGGTTGGGAGTCAGAATTCGACTAGCCCATCGACGAAATCCTCTGGTCATTCAAATTCAAGAAAAAAATTGGTGAAGACGATGCCAACTTCAATTATTATCAAATTGTCTTAATGTTAACAATACCTCACCAATATATCCAACCTTTCACAAACTTTTTTCTAGTATTACACTACATTTTCCCAAGACTGATGTATTCATTATTTTTCTCTCTTTTCCCCTAACGTTCTGCTGCTCATTTCTCCCTCCTTTCTCTCTGACGATTCTCGTGAATGAAGCTAGGGAAACGTTTTTCATCTGTCGACGGAGAGCTTTGCTGCGAGAGTTGAGGAGCTGGAGTTGCCGCAGAAAGAAATGGCGGAATTTGCTTGTTCTCAACTCGAGATGCTATCTTTACAATTATTTATATACACAGAAATATACCTCATCATGAGTTGAATTTGTATTGATATCCGATTTAAATTTGACAGGTATAACAAAACATTTTCATTCCCGCCAATGACTTCGTGATATTTGTCTTGATGCATCATCAGTGGAAACATATGGAAACATCGCTATTTGTGTTTTCCATACATAGGCCAATTTCTTTCTTACGTCGAATGTAAGAAAAAAATAGTATTGCTGGCTAAAAGTATGGTTAGGTATAGTTCTAGAGATTGTGAGACTGATGTAAACCTTCTCTATTACACGTGCGCTGTGAGAGAAACCTAAAAAGTAAATGATAATGAGAATGAGTATTCAACAACACAACAAGGTAAGTCCCACTAAGTCAGGAAACAGAATTATTTCCGACTGCATCCGTATTAATTTTTCAAGGAGTTACGGAAATCTAATGGTAACAAGACCACAGTGGAGTTTTAACTGATTATGTTCTCATTGTGACTTCAAAAATTAATTTTCATGCCATACGGTACTTTATCGTATGTTTAAATATTTTATATGTAGTATTATAGACACAACTCCTACAATGTGACAGTGTCTTTAGATAACACAGAGTACGTAGAGTTGTTGATTTTGAAAATATGAGGCATTTGTACGAAAGAAACCTTCAAATTATTTTCTACAACCACAACATGTATACCACAAACTTAGAAGATTGATGGCCCGCTGCAGGATCGTTATTTCTTGCATAAATCCTCCCTTATTACAGCAAGTGGGTATTAATGTTTTTGAGCAATATGTACTTCCACTCCAGTTTTCATGTGTAATATGTTGGTGGCATTGTAAGAAGTGGTTGCGCGATTCCAAAAACCGGTCGCGAGCCCTCTTACCTGCGCGCGTGTGCCTAGTGATCCGTATCTTACGACTTTCTGATTTCCTTAATACCTGCTTTGGCCCCTGGAGGGTAGATGGAAATACAATGCTCACGGATTATAAACGGAGTAAATTTCCGATACCAGAATTAAGAATGCTTATTCCTTTCGGTTTAATAATAAACTCATATGTATCAAATGTTCGTCAATATGGAAACTGTCAATATGAGAGAATTTTACAAAGTATTTCTACGCATGTATTTTGTGAATAATGGTATGATTTTTCTGTTGATGAGTTTATCTGCATGTTTGTAGACATCTCAGTATGACTTTAGCAGGGATGGCCAAATATAATAAACATTGAGAAAAATCATATTGGTTTTGAACGTTTTGATTGAATTTGCAGATTTAATCTCATCAGTGTATGTTTCTGATAATTTCCATGTACAGTAAAATTAACATAGCAGATTGAATCACTGAATTTGTTTCCTTTGGTAATTTTTATGACTGTAGTATGCAATTTACGTCAATATGAAGGATTGTTTAGCAGGTTTATCAGATATGATTTAGTTGCTTTATTTTTGCGATGGAAATTTTCTTTGTATATATTTCAATAAGATTAATCAAGTTTATTACATCATAGTTCAATAAATATTATGAATACTTGTATATGTCACATAATTTGGAAAACTTTTTGACGAAGTTATTATAATGAAGTCCTCTTAATGAAGCAAATAAATGCTAGCTCATTCTTATAATTATTTACCAACATGGTAATAGACTCCTTGAAACAATAAACCGTTCAGATTTTCTGTCAGAATATTAATATAATTTTAGTAGTCCGTGTCCTGCGGCCCATAGAATTAAATCTTCCTTTGATTTTTTGACATTTGGTATTTTATGAAGTAAGAATTCTTTTAAAAAATGCACAATATGTTTTTAAACCAAATAGTTTAATTAACTGGTTTGACGGTGATTTAATATTTTGAAATTTAATACTCGTACTATACAACTTACTAGATAGCTTTGTTGAAAGGCAATCTCCGTTTGCCGCTGCTTAAATACGAGTGGTCGCATTTCACTGAGGACTCTGAAATATGGGCGGTCTTTCGCCGGGCTCTCCCCCGCGGCATAAAATACGGTTGCCGACCCACCCAACCGTTCGCTTGTTCGTTTTCCTTTTTGCGCCCGATCGTGTGAACTTTCCGGCGAGCCCTTGGGTGGCGCCTTGATTTACGTGTTTCTCTCGCAGCTGTCAAGTGCGGGTCCTATTGACTGGTTCCGGGTGACTACTTCGTGCTCTGCCCCCTCCAGTCAACGTTTCGGTGGAAGGAGCGCTCCGAGCGATATATTCCTTTAATATTCTGTTGAATGTGGTCTCTACTAAAACGTTCATCACGGAATTCGTCTTTTCGGTGAGATTTTGAAAAGGCGAATTTAGATATATTGAGGCTTATCGCACGAAGAGTGTATTCAGAAAACCTTATTTAAGCGTTTTGTAGAAAAGTGCTATTCTGATTTCTGTTTGTAGGCAAGGGAGGTTTAGTACGCGCTTGTTCTTCCCTTTCCTGCTTACATTAGATTGATTACAGTAGGAAGGTGATAATGAAAAGTGAACGAAGAAGAAAGATGAAAGATGAGATAATGCTCAGATAGGACACGTGGTCGCTTCCGGAGGTTTTCTCGTGTATGTAGGTTGAGGTAATTCTAGATGGTTCTGTAGCCTTCACTCCCCAGAACACGGAGGCGTTCGCCAATCGTGTCGCGGCCACGTGCTGAAAACTCGCGTTGTTTACCACTGGAGAAGTGGGAAGCCTTCGGCCCCGCCGACTTGAAAAGCGCTCCCCTCTTTGGAAGCTTCTGCACCGTCGAGGCCGACCTGTTCAAACACGTCGTCACCAGCATCATTGCTTATTCAAACTACTGCTCTGTCAATTAACAAAATTCGTTGTTTGTCTCTTTAGCCGGGATAATTTAGTGTTTATTCGTTTTTTAGGCTCGATCTTAATTGTTGTTGAATTTTACCTATAAACATAATATTATTTGATGTCAAGAATGAGAAGAGACTTTTTTTAAATGTTCTGAAAGACCATGGTTCCATGATAGTGGACTTAAGGAACTGTGGAGGGCCATTTGAAAATAATTAAATAAATGTGTGTGATTTGTTTATATAATTGCCAAGTCGTTGTTTACAAATGGGAATACTCACTACTCTCATCAAGGTAAATGATTTCATGTAGGATAAACAAGGTAACTTCAATATCCTTCCTTGTAATAATACATTCATACCTCTTTGCACGGTAAAAGTGTAGTCGATGTCAGCTTGTTCAACTATTTCAATACTGAAGACGTTTCACCCGCAAATTAACATTCAAAATTTCATTTTCTGTAACGTGAAATAACAGCCACGTTTTCGAGAATATTAAAATTATAATATCTATTTGAAACTATGAAGTAAAACCCAGAAGAAAATAGATGGAATTATGAGAAGGAAATACCAAGCAGTGATCATAATATAGAAGCCTTTTAACATAAAAAATAATTAAAGAACCTAGTAAAGTAGACAGACGTGTGTGTTGGCACTTGATTCTCGAGAAAGCGACCAAACATTTTCTGTCATGTCACAATGAACTATATATTGTTGTTTTTTTTCTGTTACAGAAAAGAAATTACTGGGTTTTAATTTAGTAATTTTAATATTTTTTAGCATTCATGAATAGAATCTAGTACTTACCTTCACTGTTCATTGATTGGAAATCGTTATTTTTCAGTACGCGTACGACAAAGTTGACTTCGCTTTACGCGTACTGCAAAAAGTTATGGCCGTATAAACCAACAGAGTACAACAAAGTAAATAAAATACTAGGGTGACATCAATCTTTATGGCCGCCGCTTCGCATACTGAGAAGCATGTCAAAATTACATTCTTTGTAAGTTTTAATGAATTCGTGTTGAAAATATTGTAGAGAAGTCTGTCGTACGCAGAAAGTGTCATGGGTGTCCTCATTTCAAAATGCCAAACTCGGCTTCTAACGTCGCCTCATCACTCAACGTTTCATTAGTACGCCAAAGATTCACTTTCTGTACTAGTTATGTAACTATTGTAGTGCTGAACTCGAAGATGGCCACACAATGATCAGGAAGAACTGGTTGTCTTGTAATTGTAAGTCATAAAATACTCAAAATTCTTTCCCCCCTTTTTGGTAGCATTATTTAGAACTTTCATCCATTTAAACTTATTTCTCTTGGATTTTCATATTTAATGGATCTTTTGTGCATCTATGACTATACCGTACAGCAAGTCTGCTAGCGGGAATGAATTCCAGATTCCCTGGTATCGTCTTTCCGAGCAGTGAAATTGTTTCATGAAAACACTCTCCAGCTTCGTCAGAAATGACTCCACAGTATTCCGTAAAATGGTCTAAATGAAAGTGAAGGAATTGAATTTTGAAGAATACGTTGCATCCTATTTCATGAAAAGGCATTAACAAATGGTATACAGTTTTGTTGTGTTTTGAATTACGCGAGTTTCCCAAAAATACAAGGTAACTTTTCTCAATGATTCTCGTGTAATTTTTTACTTACGTGATAGTTCTTCAATCCGCGTATTAGCAAACATTTCTTTGTTTTAGGGTCATAAGAATGGAATTTCTTTTTATTTTAGCCACAACTAGTCTTTGGAAATTTTATGAATAACATTTTAAAAGTAGGTTATTCATTGTCTATTTTTTTTTACAAATTTTGGCATAAGTCCTGATTTGATTTGTAAAGGAAATAAATATTGACATCAACTAAATTCTACTCTACATGTCCCCCTCCCCCTCATTGACATTCTTTCGACGAGGTGAGATCTTCATGTTTTTGTGCAAAATGTTTTTGAAGGCTAAAGAGGATTTTAGGATTAAGGGAGAATACGTAGGGTTTAAATCAGTGCATACTTGTCAATAAAATGAATTGTAAGATATTATTTGGAACTTTGTTTTCGTGTGTCCTTTTGAATTTATTGTTTTTCCTACGGAAATAGATATCCAAGCAAGCCTCGTGTGGAATAAAATGGCTGTGAGTCCCGAGTATATAAAAGCAGCCTCCGTTCTTCGGTAGCCATATATACATGGATTCTATGGAGTCCTTCGTATTTCAGTAGTAAATATCACCCTTTACATCAAAATCTTGTTCTAAAACGTTTTGGCGATCTGTATACATTAATGTAGGTGGTGTCGAATGTGTGAAATGGATGTTCAAGGGAAAGTTCCCTGCTGATAAGCGAAAACGCTTCTTTAAATTGAGACTACTGACGCGATTTTTAATGCGATTTTCGTAATTGGGGGCACAATACTAATGAAAAATCATTTTTAATACCCAAAACAATGTATTTGTTTGCCTTTTCATTGTTTGAGAAGCTGTTTTCCTATAGTAAATTAGATAGCTCATCTACTAAGCTTCTGCGATGTCATCACTGAATCCCAGTGTCAAGAGATAAGCATAATTAATATGACTATACTTCGTCACCCAATTCTTTGATATCAAGTATTGACTTTGGAGGAAATGATATTGTTCCGTGTAGGTGTGAATATTTAAGTGTTGACTGTTTATGTTATGTCAAAAGATGATTTTTAAATTTTTAGATTGTCGTCTGTTGACATTACTTTAGATGTTATTGTGTGTTTATAAGTTGTATGGCGAGTATGGTTTGATGTGTGTTTGTACAGATAGGGATAGCTTGGAAAAGAGGAATTAAGGAATCTGAGAACTATGATTATTCTACATTATTTCTCCTCTAGAGATATGCTATTTAAGTCAATCCCCATATTCTGTATTAACCATACTCTTATATCTCTACTATGGTTAATATGACTCGGAGTCATTGAGCGCCTATTCTTGCTTAAGTTCGTGAACACCATTTTGCACAATATCCAAATTATAAATTATAATATATTGATGCATGTTAGAAGAACATGTTTAAGTGGTCGATTGAAAGTTGTTTATTTTTGAAATTTTTGAGATCAAAGAGATATTTAACCCTTAATATGTGTTAAATCCTTGAAGAAATCGTATCATAGCTAATAATAATCTACTGTTGTATTTAGTCCTATAATTAATGGAATTTCATAAGTTGGAATACTCAACTAAAATTTGAATTATTCTTGGCAACACAAAACAATTTTATTATTTTTCCGTCAATGCTCGGGCGGGCTACCTTGGTACCGAAACCCTCATTTCATCTGCAAATTTCTTGTAAACAACCCGTTCTCTATTGTTTTCTCGTTTTTTACCATTTCTGTACTGGAGTAACTTTCCTCGCTTTCTAAACCACAGTTTGCTGTCTTCCGTGTCCTTTGACGCCGCTTGATCCGATCTGCGAGTGCTTTATCTCCGCGTGGCCGATCGAAGCGTTATGCGCTTGTTGAAAGCGGTAATCACCTACGTCTGCTGGGTGGGGCATCCTTTTGATTAATTCTAGGGTGCTCGCGGCGACAGGTTTCCGTGTAGACACAAACACTCGAGCATCGCCCACGCGAAATCTCCCTTGGGCGTTTTCGCCTGAGGGATCAGCCTTGCAATTTCGGCGCGTTAGAGAAATCTTCAAAATTGCATCAGGTGATTGGAATCAAACCGAGTAATGGTGAAACGGTCTTCCTTGTAGGATACTAATATGATTTTTCTATTTTTGTTTAATAGATAAGTTCAGAAGGGAATGTATATCGACAAATAACAGCAATAAAGGAACTAACGGTTTGAACTGTGAAAAGCATTTATGCTCAACACTTGGGAATACTTCATTAAACGACTTTGGAAGATAGAGAAAGGATAGTACCTCGGAGCAAGTCTTCATCTTATAAATTAGGGTACCATGGAGTTATAGTAGTGCGACACAAATATAAATGAGAATTGTTATCCCTGCGAAAAACACTTAGATTTAATTTGAATGACTTCGAATCTTACAAACAGTAATAGTCAGTGCAGTTATATGTCTGACACAGCATATATAGTAGTTGTTTTTTGGTTCTCTTATTCTCTCACGTGGAGTTTTAATAAATGCGCTTACGTAGTGTACGGAGACAGTTTTATGCAAAAGTGCTTGGCTGGTGAAAAATATCTTTTCTGCAAATTGGCATTTCTTTCTCCATTTGCGATTTTTAGAATGTAATTGGGAAGACTTGAGGTTTTGTGAGATATGTATTGGGGAACTTAAGCCACCCATGTAACCAATTTTGGAGTAATTACCACACTTTTACATTACCGCCTTTCTACTACTACGATAAGCCATGAACTAATATTGCAATGCATTTTAATGTTTTTTCTGAATACTAAAATAAATTAAATAAACAGAGGTTGTCTGGTATCAAGCTTCTATTTCGCTTAAGATCTTTTCGATCGCGTAGCGATCATCGTCAGAGCTGAAAATACATTAAGAGATATAATTATACATTCTACAGATTAATATATAAAAAAAGAAGTGTGCAGTTGCGTAAGCAAACTGGATCGGTCGTACCTTGTAGCTGCTGGGCGGAAAACGAAGTTCTGCGAATTTTTGAAACAGTGGCTCGCTTAAGTAGGCAGGGCGGCGGTCGGGCAAGTGTGGGGGCGGGGCAGGGGAGGGCGCGGCCGAAGGGTCGAGAGGCGCGGCCGTTGGGCCTGGTGTGAATGGGTGGACTTAACACATTGTGCTAATTTTAGCAGAGGTGACGAAAGTTCAGGGATTTGCTGGTTAAGACTGGTATTATTCTTGTTTTTTAGGTTGTTGTGAATGTGAAGTGATTCTAATTTTAATCTGTGCCAGTACCTGTTTTCAATTTCTAGGATATGGAAATTAACGAGTTTGTCAAATGTGTGACAATCACACATTTGACAAACTCGTTAATTTCCATATCCTAGAAATTGAAAACAGGTACTGGCACAGATAGAAAAGAACGTGGGCCTCGTACTTGGAATTGAAAACTGGAATGCCTGCAACGAGATGAGTAATAGTAACTGAAATTTTGCGACCGAAGCAGTTACCTCACTCGCTACATTACCAAACCGTCTAATTAATACTAAAATAACTTTTATACATGCCACAATAAATAGAAATTGACATTAACATTCAACTAATTGTGAATTTTTCTGTGAAGAATAATTGTGTAATATAAGTTAATGAAATGCGAATCCACATTGGAGGTTTGCAACATTCCCATTCCATAAAACCATAGAAAAGAACGTGGGCCTCGTACTTGGAATTGAAAACTGGAATGCCTGCAACGAGATGAGTAATAGTAACTGAAATTTTGCGACCGAAGCAGTTACCTCACTCGCCACACCCACCTCACGGTTCCCGCTGCAGGTTTTCTTCTCGCCACTCCCAGAAGCCATTCGAGCGAAAGGCGTCGGCTGACACGTACCTCCGGTCGGCCGGCGTCTGGCGTGATGATTCCGCGGCGCAGCCTGCGCGAAAACGCGTGCAGGGGGCGCGTGGGCCGTTGTGCTACGAGGCGAACGCAAGAAGCGGAAATTACACGTTGGCCTGCGGGGACACGAAGCGGGGAGGCAAAAGCCTTGATATGGCGGTATGAGGTAATTGCAAAGAAAAAATAATGTTAATAATAAAACTGAATTGGATAAATAAATTTGAGTTTGTAGGCTGAAATTCTTTACAAGAGACGAGTTCATTAGTGAATAAAAAAATTACTTGACAATTGTGCGTTCTGAACGTGTTCACCTTTTAATGGGGAAATAGGATGAAGGTAGACGGCGCGTTAATCCGATAAAGGTCCAAGGCTGTTTACCATAGATTCTCAGCAATGTGCAAACATCTTTCAGTTTTATTTTTGATACGGTGTACTATAGTGTGATCGTTTTAAAAAATGAAAATGTAGTGATTATTTTTCGAAATCCCTCGCTATGCCTTCTTTTTCTTCTTCGTATTCTTTATGGCGATTCAGGAAAACGTTTCAGATTTTACATGTACCACCTTTTTTACTTCCGCACACCCTCGGTTGTCATCAATAGAATTACTCGTTCTAGAAAATAAGAAATTAAAATTAAATACGAATTTTTTTTTAAAAAATATTAAAATAAAACTGTACCTGATGATAATGTTCTTTAACTGGATTGTGCGTACAAAAAAGTCACTGTCAGTATCTTTTTATTTCAACAAAACAATATTTGCCAAAGAAAACTTAAAACGATGATCTCACGTTAATAGGAGTTATTCGTTGTTCGTAAATAGAAATCGAATGTGATAATTATTTTACCAAAAGGGGAGTGTCCCTGAATCATTTTGTCACCAAAATGAATAACATTGAAATAAAAAAAAATGTTGTACCAACAATATCCCTTGCTTACAGAATTCGTATAAAGATGCGGTTCCTGACGCTGAGTTTACGACTCACTTGAGACCTGTCTGAGCAGCCAGCGCTTTCGCAAGAGTCGAGACCGCGGACCAGTCGCCACAATGCGTAGGTTTCCTCTTCCTAAACAGTCTGACAAAAGTAGACGGTACCCCACGCGGATGTGTTACTGCCTGAATAATCTTCATACATCGTTGTTGCTCCACATCACGAGTAGACAAGACATTGCTATCTGATCGTTAGCTAATCCGCGGTTTTAGTATCATAAATTCTTTCAGAATTTCGTAAATATCGTGACGGCGATTTAGTGCTGATGTAGTATTGCTTATTTTGTCAAACCAAGGATGTGACAATTTCTTACAAATTCCAATTAAATTCAAGTTTCGCAAAATTAGTAGGATAAACATTTGTTTGTGCAATCATGTAGAACGTTTATACTCTCATGATATTTACTGTCAAGTAAGTTAATAAATTTTCATCTCTGTCTTTTACAAGAGGTGGTGCGGGTTTTGATATGCCGAAAAGGTGACATAAAACTAGAATAGTAAGAATCTCTCACGATCTCTATGAGTGATAGGCAACTAATATTAGGAATTTAATCAACTATCCTTGAAAAAGTTGTTTATTTCAAATTAACATAATTAATATTTAATCCGTTGTTTGTTACACATCACACAGATTTACTACAAGATATTTCTTTAATGTGGCTGATTTAGTAAAAAGCCATTTCATGAGTAGGTAAAAACATGAAGTACATCTCCGTAGTTCACTTCAAAGAGGTAAATATATTTGGAAAATTCATGATAAATTGAAGTTTACAGCATCAACAGACAGAAAGAGAAATATAACGAAAATATGCAATTGTTTTTATGGAAGACCAAGTTTGGTTTGGCATTCTGAAGCGACGAAAGAGATGTCGTGAAGGGGAAGTTAGGTGTAGAAAGAAGACCAATAATCAAGTTTGAAAAACAGCAATTATTGACGTACGGTCATCTAAAAATTATGTCGGAGAAAGAATTGCTTGAAAATCTGCATCGATAGATTCTACCTGAAGAGGGAGAAAGAGATGATCTCGAGTAAAACTGAAAGAGCATTTTATGAAATCTATTGAGGCCAGACGAAGGCAAAAGCGATATAAGACTTCATCCTCTTACGTGTATGTGTGTAAACATTGCTTCCGGCGGGTGAGTGCAGGGAAGGTACCGTTGCCGTGCTAATAAAAGCGAGAGCGATGGCGGGCGGCCTTATCGATGGCCTCTCGCGGAGGAAACAAGGTCGCGGGTGGCGACAGCGCGCGGGGGCGGGGCCGCCGCCGATCGTCGCCCTGTCGCGTGGCCGCTGGGCGGGGGCGGGGCCGGGGCGGGGCCGCGGCGGGGCGGGGGCGCGGCCGTTGCGCCACCTGCGCTGGGCGACGCGAGGAATGCTGGTCCTCGGCGCGGCAGCGTAGGCGGCCCACATCGGCGAGGGCTGCCCAAGCCCCTCCCCGCCCCGCCCCGCCCCATGCTCTCAGCAGCACGCGCCCGAACCAGCTTCGGTGATATAGCATTTTTTTTGTTTTTTCTTTGGATATTTGCCTCAATCTAGACGGCTAATGCGACTGCGTGTGGCAGAAGTGGTTCTTGACAGTGCGGCTCAATAAAGAATTGACGAATATTTTCAGGGATATCGTTGGATTCGTGACGAATTGCCGTTCCTATCCACGTCATAATGCAAAGGTGAAAGCATCCATATCTTACGATGCATTCTGATCCACAGTTATAGCGTAGACTGCCAAAGCCATGAAGTTCTTCTGGAATGAATGTAAGTGTGTGTTTTATTCTACCCTGGAAGCTGGAACATGAGCAGGTGGTTTCCCGAAATTCTCCATATACTATCCATAATTCTGCCAAATATCTGAGACATTATTGTGTTTAGTTGGAGAATAATCGTAAATAATTCTGTAACGCGATCTTATTTTAAGCAATAAAATAAGTTTTAAACTCATGGAAAATGAAGTTGTTGACAATTTGTTAAAAAATTTGTTTTGTAGAAATTTTGTTAGGTACCATTACAAGCATACTCCTTACTTTTCCAAAATCCAACTGATGATGATTTAACGATAATATTTTAATCACGTAATGAAGTCATACAAAATCTTATTTAATTTTTCAAGTGAATATATAAAATTGACTAGGCGAATCGCCGAGATCGGCAGCATTTTGTATGATTAAGAACGAACTTATTAATTTGCCTTCGTTACCTTAGTCTTCCACACAACTTTCTAAAATTACTCGGAATAAGCTCTTATCTTCCAAATCAGTCTTCTTTTTTTATTTACAGGTTTGAAAACATCGAATCTTGCCTGTCAATTTCATTCTTTTAACCCCATTCCGAACGCCATATGTATACGCTTGTACCCTTCTTTCATTCATTTTGGATTGTGTACATCTTCACTTCATACAGGGGGACAAGCATGTAACTACATATAGTTTGAATTGACGAGGGTGCATTTTATTGATATCAGTTTCAAGGAATCATATACAAGTGGGGGAGAATATCAATAAAATACACCCTTATCAATTCAAACTATTCTTATTTCATGTTATTACCGATTAAATTACACCAGTGTAATTCAATTGCGTGAAATGTCAAGCAACAGGTGGGGTAGAGTCGAAAAGCTTCGAACCAGCAAAAATGTTATAGAATGGAATACAATGGAATGGAAATGGAGTAGATCTCATCCTATAATTTCGGTACGTGGAACGTTTCTTTGAGGTCTTTAGCCTCAAAATTTTAGTTTTTAAGGCCGTACAACGCTTCGTTTAGAAGTTATTTAACGATATAAATTCAAAATTCGGCGGAGTGTTGCGGGTTGCTTTTGTCATGAATATGTAAATCTGTTTTTAAACAAATCCTCCATATATGTAAAACCAAAGTACAATTTTTCTCGTCTCCGTAAACTTCTCTTTCTTTAGAGACCTCATTCATAAAGATCGCTTGCATGTGAGAGCCGTAAAAGGTATGTATTCGACTGAAATAAATAGGAGACGATAACTGCAAATATACCGGCTTAATATGTGTGAAAAATTAAACGTTTTGTGTTGAAATTCGAGCTAGTTTTACCAATTACCTTGTTAAAATGAATAACAATTTGCCCTAATTGTGCAAGCGTTGATTCGGTGGTGACAAAATAAACCAATTTTTGATACACATTTTGAACACGTTTACTATATTCTACTTCTCATGTCCACAGGTGACACCCTATACGCTATGTGCCATTTCGTGACGTTCATCCTCGATATAATACTTTATAAATGACAGCAGTATATATTCATCGAATTTGCCTTGATACTTCTAAACATCACATTTGCATTTGCTAAGCTCCTTCATCGATTATGGTAGTAAAAATTTGTATAATTCATGATCGACAAAAATGCCTAATCGGGGAACACATGAAGACAAATGGGAACGGAGTGCTAAACGGTTACCGTTAAGTTGGTTTTATTTTAAATCCTTAGACAAACTAGCCTCTTCAAATGAATTGTATACAGAGCTGGAAGATATGCGAATTTCGCGATATTTTCTCTTCGTGTAGGTCGCTTCCGTGACTTCGATAATTAATAGATGTATGAAGTAGACTGCTTTACCCATTCTTTAGAATAATGAATTTAAAATTCAAGATTTTAGGAAAGGAAACCTGAGTGAAGAGGCAAGATATGACGTACGAGAGCAGACAATCATTTATTGTTAAACAAGATTGTTATGACCCGAGTGAAGAGCTGAAGATGGTATAAAGGTTGGGATTTTAGGAATAAGTATGACGGAATTAAATGGTAGAGATGAATAAACATAAAGAGAAACCTGGACCCGTATACAAGTTTGAATTATTGCGCGAATTGACTCGTGATGTAGTATTGATTTTATGACTTTCAGACAGTATGTTTTTTTTTTTGTTTTTTTTTGTAGATACGGTATCAGAAAGTTGGTATTAATTTCTCCCCTCACAAATACCACTTGGCTTCTCTACCACATACTGATAGAAGTGCTGTGCTGATACAGTATGTGTTAACTCGGCTGCTAAATTTTAGTTAAAATTTCCTTAGCGGTTACAAATGCCGACCTCTTCACCGACGAGTTAAAATGCACTGGGATACCATGATGACCTTATTGATTTAAGATAGTAATGCACCATCACACAGCGTCAATTCACACGGTTTCTGCAACTTATTTGCCTAGATACATTCAACATTAAACCTCTGTGGACTTCGCAATCTGTCTTTCCTCTCTAAAACTGTTGTTATCTTGCGACAAATACGTAGTCCGCTTTGCATTTGAAAATTGACGGAACTCAGAAGCGCTTATCTCAATAAGGATACTTTACTAAAAATGAAAACGGAATTTAATTTAATTAGCGATAGAACGGGAACGGTTGATGATGACCGTAGGCAGCGGATCGAAACTGGTATTGTAAGTGTTGTTCTAGATTTCAGCGTGCCCTTCCCTTTCAAGTGACAACTTGCAAATCATTTCTTATAACATGTGCCAACTACATCTACTTCGTATGCAAATGAATTACAACATTAATACGGTTATCAGGATTTACATATATCAAGTTGACGTGGACAAGATTTAATTTATGGATATTAATTGTTAATATCCTTTCAACGTTTTACGTTTGTTTGTTTTGCTAAATTGTTAATATTGTTAAAAGTTCATCTTGGAAATTTTGCTTTTAAGATGTGACTAAGAAATGTGATAAAATTGTAAAAATTTTGAATTTGAACACTTTTTAAGATTCTTCAATAAATGTCAAGATGAGCAACGTTTTGTGAGTTATGTCCCAACGGAAATTGTGTATTACATTTTTGATTCAAAATCAGTTATATTAATTTAGAATATGAAATAATTATGACATTTTATTTTATTTTGAGAATATATCCTCTTGTTTTTTAATGTTAAATATGATCAGTGAAGTAGTTCAATTGAAATAGTGTTTTGGAAATGAATGCTTTATCGTTTATGCTAGAAACACACTTTTCAATATTTAATGACAAATCGCACTCAAGAGCTAGTGTCACTAGTGTACAAATCCATCAAATATCAGTGACTTGTATGACTCCTCAGCGATATGTGATTCTGCAATTCGAGTAACAATCAACTATTTACATCAGCAATATTCATGCTATCAGATACTAATGTGTAGCTGATAATAGGAGGCATTTATTTATACTAAAATGTTAGTTATGAAATGTTCGTTCGATAAAATTATTTTTTGAATTATTTAAAGGCGTAAGAAATAAGTTAGAAACAAAGTCATGTTTTGTGCGTGAATGTAGTAGGGTACACCGAATTTTCTTCTTATTTTTTTTTCTTTTTTTCTTTTTAAACGCAATAATTGAAGCATTGAAAGGAATTGAAGGTGATGTATTAAAAGTGAATTGAACATGCTTTAACCTGTCGGATGGGGATGTTGGCGGGGACGCCTGGGAACGCGCCGGTGCGGATCGCGGGCGCGTGTGGGCGACGCACGCGCGGCGGGCGGCTAATGAGGCGACGAGAGGATTGCACGCTGGAAGCGGCGGCCGGGCAGACGAAAGAACGCGGCATCGCCGGCCATCCAGCGAACGTGCGAGCCACTTCCGTCGGGCGGGCGGGCGCGCGTGCGGCGGCGGGGGCGGGGGCGGCGGCGGCGGCGTGACGCAAACGGACGAGGCGGCGGGGCTCGCGTGCGGCGGCGGCGGCGGCGGGGCAGCCCGCGTGGCGGTGGCGGTGGCCAGCCCTGGCGCCACGCCCCTGGGGGCGGTAACCTGTTACCCGGGCGGGCGGAGCGTGTGTATATAAACGCGCTGCCCCGCCACCAGCAGCATTCACAGCCACTGCACCTCAGCCACCGATCCTACCATGGCCTTCAAGGTAAGCGCAAATCAAAATTCATTAATAACTTTAATAGCGCTCTCGCTCTCTTGGAGCGGAGGAACTTTGAAAATAGGCCTCGCAATTCTCTGCGAGCAGCGCCGTTTGCGACATTTTCCACTTGTTTGAGGTTCGCTTAATTGAGGTGCAGGGGGGGTGGGGGGGCGTGGAGTAACGCGGAGGGCGCAGGGCTGGCGCAAGCGCTCTCGGTGCCTTATCGCTTCGGCTTGCTTTCCGTCGCTGGCGCAATGCCATTTACAATAGCAGAATAACGTAGTGAAAATGCGAGTTGTATGAAAGTGTCTCAAGGCCGATGTCTCACCTTTCTCTGTTCCGCAGCTCGTCGTCTTCGCCGCCCTCGTGGCCGTCGCTAAGGCCGGCGTCATCGGCGCCCCCGCCGTCTACGCCCCTGGCGCGCCCCTGGCCGCCCGCGCCTACGGCCCCGCTCTGGGCTACGCGGCGCCCCTCGCCCGCGCCTACGCCCCCGCTCCCCTGGCCTACGCCGCCGCCCCCGCCGTCGCCAAGGTCGCCGTCGACACCGACTTCGACCCTCATCCCCAGTACAGCTACTCCTACGACATCCAGGACGCCCTGACCGGCGACAGCAAGGGCCAGACCGAGACCCGCGACGGCGATGTTGTGCAGGGCGCCTACTCTCTGGTTGAGCCCGACGGCACCCGCCGCACCGTCGAGTACACCGCCGACCCCGTCAACGGCTTCAACGCCGTGGTGCACCGCGAGCCCGCCGTCGCCGCCGTCGCTAAGGTGGCCGCCCCCGTGGCTGTGGCGCACGCCCCCGTCGCCTACGGCGCCCCCGCCTACGCCGGCTACGCCGCCCCCCTGGCCGCCAAGGCGTACTATGGTTAAGGCCGCTCGCCCACCGCCCACCGCCTCTGCTCCCACGCTTTGCGCCTGAGGCCGCACCGCGCCGCGCTTCGCCCCGCACTCCACGCCCATTGTCATAAATGTATTTATTTCACGCCATTGTAATTCGTTTGTGATTGCTCCATGTATTAAACGTTATACGTACACCCTGAGAGTTTTTATTGTGCTGTAAATGAACCCGTCTCCTGTGTTGGAGTCCCACCTCGTCAACTCGTTCCCACTGCCCTTCGCTTCTTTCTTTTCAGGAATGCTGAGCTTAGATGAAAAAGATGCAGATTCTCTATGACATATTTAGAATAAGAAGAATGCATGATCATTGCTGGATCTTTCATGATAGTGAAATATTTACGATTTTTTCCTGCCGCTCTCCATTTTCCTGCTCATTTTCATATTTGCGTATTGTAGTAACCTGGCAGATAAGATACAATGCCGCAATATACTACCCTAAAGAGGTAATGAACAGAGAGCAAATTTTCTTTGTTGGAAATGAGAAGACTGGAAAAATGTATGCTCCTTCCATTAGAATTTTTATTCCTCAGTGAAGTAAACAGTTTTTGGTATGTCTTTAATACTTAAGATCCAGCATGACTTTGAAAAGGAAAAGAAAAAAAGTGCATATCCTAATTTTACTACAACCCATAACGGTGGAAAAATAAAAACAAATTGGTTCCAGAATGATTCTGATTTTGGTGGAATGCTTAACTTATTCTCTTTGTATGCGGCCCAGATAATTTAGTAGACAGCGGTGGTATACACTTATCGCGATTCAGATGATCACGAACAGCATTTGAATGTTATTTTTGATATTCTTACTGAAATTTATTGTCCCAGACACCTTATCCGAGAACTTGTGTCGAAAAGGCTTGCCTTCCATCATAGAACAGGAAGCAAAATAGAGGATTTGAACGATGGTGGTTTACTTTCACAAAATACAACCATTACTATTTCCTATAATTCTTGTTTGAATAATAAGGTAGAAGAAGAATGCAATTACTTACAAATAAGTATAAAATTTAGTTATACATTAAATAATAAAACTTCAATTGTCAGAAACCTCAAAGACACCATTCCACTTTTGAATAATGAAAAGGTTGTCAACATGAACATTGTCAGAATTGTTCAAAAAAATATGAAGCTACAAAAAATGTTTGCTAAAAACTTGAATGAGCTCTGAGCACGAATTTTACGTCTTTGGGCACGTATTGGAAACGCGTCTTAATTTGAATTTCGATTTTGATTCTTCACAAGGAGCCAAGACGTTTTTTCATAATTATCTTTGAAAATGTACAGAAAAGACGTGGTACAATTAACTTAAATCTGAAATTTAATCACCGCATTATATAATAACATTCTAAATAAAGTAAAAAATCTCTTCGAACATAAGTCTTTAATTTATTTGTTGTTCAAATATTAATTGTGATTCTATTTCTCTGGAACTTTCTATGGTATTTTTCGTTTACTCTGTTTACTTCATTTCTCTTGTTTATTCTCCTTCTCTCTTCATCCTTATCACCCCCTCCCTGTTCCACGTCCTTCATTTATTCTCTCCCTTCACCTCTTCTTATCCTAGCCAGTTACTCTCATAAATAACAGTCATTTCCGATCTGTTGATCGGCATTACAACAAGCTGGTGATGACGATTTCTATCGTCCAAATGTGTGACGATTGTTGAATGTGTGAATGTTGTTCATTTTTAATTTATTTCATTGAGCGATAATATTTTACATGTACATTTTACCATAAACTCGGTTTGTTTTCTTTAGGCGAGCCTTGAATTATCTAGTTTATTCTAGGTTTTCGCCTTACTCTTGAGTGTTTTTTTTTTCTTCAATAAATTGCGTGATATGATTAAAACATCCTTTAATTCTAAAAAAATTGAATTATTTTTCTTGATATTATTTCAAATGTCAATTTTATAATGATTCCAAACTTTCTGCTTTAATTTGAGTAAAGGGTCTTCGTGATTTATTGTACTGACTGAACGTTATATTTTATTCATATTACTTTCAAACTTGACGTTGTGTTACATTCAATAGAACATTGCTGCTTCATTGTCCTTACATTTTATTATAAATCCTATTTTGATGAACTTGTGTGTCTAATCACCAGAAATTTATATCGGAAGATGATGTATCTGACCTCAAAGTGTAAATAATGAGAAAGATTCCTCTACATTATGTAGCTGCAAAGCATTGTGCACTTGTTGTCTGTAATTCTCTCAGGAAATTCTATCCCAGTTACTTACGAATTTAGTTTTGGCCATATCATATACTCACGTGTATGTTACGTATTTTTGTGCTTGTGTATATTTTCTATTAATATACTTAATTAATCTCGCTTTAGATTAGTCAAATAAATATTTTTCTTTTTGTTTCAGGTAAGCGATCGGAATACTTGTCTCTAAGCATGCTTCCGGTATCCGGAAAGGTAAGTCTGAAATTTTTGCTTTCCTGAATTTTTTCAGCAGAGATTTCAGAAACATTGTTGTAAGAGAGAACAAATACTATTTTTTTATATTTCTGAAGATCCTCATTTTGCTCGACAAGAGATCAACGTGCTACACGAATCACCTTATTTAGCCGAGAGAAACATCAACATTTTCCAATTGTTTTGTTGTATCTGCTATAGCGCTTAGCGAATCTGGTGTTCTCATATCATTTTTGTTTTACCCTCACGTTTTAATGATGTGCGATGATTGGAGAAGTCGGTTAGTACAATATTTTTGTGCATCTCTCAGTAATGCGACATTCTTTTAAATAGTCTTTCGTCTCAGAAACGTTTTTTGACGCAAAGCAGTTGCATTTCAGAAGACTTCGATGAAACGTTTTGTGGTTTTAGGCGCACAAGAAAAACCTATGAAAAAATATACTAAAAGCTGGTTTTTTGATTGTGAATTTGGACATATTACCCATACACAGCTTGTGTGATCTCTGAAACGAAAAAGCGGCGATCTGAGAACCGAAAAAATGATCATCAACTCAAAATGATCATTTCGTATGAAGTCAGTCCGCCACGAAACGGAATTTTTCAGAATTACGTCGGTATCGGCTATTGATGAAGAATAATGGTTCTTGTTAACGCTTGTATATTTTTCGACGGTTGTTAATAAACACTTATGTAATAATAGAAGATTCAGATATAGTGAATTGTTTGAGACGAGATTTACGTCTTCTGCAACTACGCATTGCCGTTTCAGCCCAAATGCGTTACATTAGGCAAGGAACAATGTTTTTGAACGCATGGAACAGTCGTTGTTCTCTCACTGCAACGATTTATGTTCATACGCCAATGTATTTGATGACTGCGCGGAAAATCATCGGCACAATTTTTGTTTAATTTTAAAAAGTGTTTATAAATGTTCATTGTGTTTTTACCACGTTTCATCATGTTGTTGAACCTGCTCAAGTTTGTAACGTATACGCTTGGAATAATTTCTGGCTTATTCCTTATATTACGAATTTACGAAGCAGGAATACTTTCTTATAAAAAAATCAAAAATTATATTGATTAATTTTTAGATATTTCTCTTCAATTAATTATTTCAGCATGGAAACATCAACTCCAAGAGGCAAGGGAAGTGAATACCAACAAATAAGTAATGAAAGGAAATATATCTTTACGTGTATAGATGAATAAACGATTGCTTCAGAATCAGTTACTTAATAAATCAAGTATGTTTACCTGCCAAGACCTTCCGTAGGAACTAGAATGTCTCAAGAATGAATGACGACCAGCTTACATTGATGTTTTTTTTTGCAATGTTCGCAAACGAATGCAGTAGTTTTCAGCTGTGGTCTAGCCGAAAATTTAGTTGAAATGTTGATACTCTTGCTGTAATAAATTTATTATTAAAATATTTGCATCTAAACGCAAATAGCGTAGATACTTGATCCGTTATATCTCCAAGACGAATAAAAAAAACAACCTTTTTTTAACTTAATGAATTTACTATAGTTATTTGTAACTTGCTTACCCGTTACCAATAATATGTGGATAATGTATATTGGTAAGGTATATTTGTATATAAGGTAGGTACATTCACTATTGTTATAACTTTTGATAATGATTTCACTGTGAAATGTTGTCCCTTATACAAGTAAACCACTCCTAGTGAATTTACAAATTTTATTAATTATCGCCACGCAGTATAATTGGCAAGGGAGCTTGGTATTGGTTCGTTGAAGGCATTAGTGAACGCGTGGGAAAGAGAGCGCTGCGCAGCAGGCGATTTTCCGCCTCACCTGGCGCCAGCGGCCCCATCCGCCGCGCCGCCCTCTGGCGCGAAGGCCACGTCAAAGGGAGCAAAATCTGCTTCACTCATGTTCTCTGTGCTGTCGGCTACGAAAGATCTGTGGCAGCATTTCCGCTGAAAGTGCAGTGTCGCTGACTGGAAGGTCCTCTGTAGGGTTGGAGTTACCACCTGCTACCTGGCGTGTAGGTCGGCACCAGATCTCGTATTCTAGGGGAGGAATATCACAGTCAAGCAAGGATATAACATGCACTACAGTAGCGAGACTAATAATAAAATAGTTGGTGAACTCGAAAACTAAATAATCACTCAGTCTCTCTGTGCGACTCGTTTCAGTGCTCGTAGTTAGATCGGCTTTAGCAGCTGAGTCGTAAAGAATCCTTTTTTGTTGCGTCTTTATTGACACAACGGGTACCATTGTGCGTTGAGCACTTGCAAGGGAGTAATCTACCGTTATATTTGTCAAGTCTCGTCATGTTCCAGTCAGTGCCTTTTATCACTTCGGCCAGGGGCTCGGCATCGTTAAAACCTGAGATTTCTAGACCGTCCCCCAACCAGGAACCCGCAAAGTCTCGAATTCGCGGAACCTCCGTGACTTCACGGAGCGTAGTAAACGAATTTGGTTAGTGACGCTGAATCCTGTTCGTCTGTTGGGAGTGTGCGCGGATTACTAGCATTTTATTTTCATGAATATTTTGGAACATAGTTTATTTAAAAAAAATACTAAATATATTTATTTCGTCCGCATTGCAATTTTTTTCAGAACTGTAAAGATCCAAACTACTTTATTCGTTTTACAATACACAAGTATCATGCAGGAGAGTATACGTCAGTAAATATTAAAATAAATGATCACTGGGTAATCACTTCAATCTTCTTCATTACTTTCTTATCAGTGTGAGATTTTGAGAGAATCATGTCAGGAAATTTTTAATGATCACTGCTCAACTTAAATTTTAATTAGATTATTACACACTGCACAGTGTGTAATATTCTGCTTCATATTTCACACAAGCGTAGTTTCTTGAAGCTAATTAATGCAGTACTATTTTGTAATGCTGCGCTTCTTTGAGTCTCAGGTAATTATCCATTTCTTCTTTCAACGTTGTTCTTAAATTGTCTATGATGAAATTTCTCCAGTACAATACGCAAGTTATTGCTCTGAGTTTCTATTACAGTTCGATTTATTCTGCTTTCAGCGTCAATATATCCAACATAGATTTACATTTTCGATGTCACAATGACAATATGCAATCGGTACTGGATTCTGTCCACCTTGCTGGGCATCGCCGAATTGAATTTGAATCTTAACCGTTCAAAAATGGAAGGTAATTGAACGAAACTTTACTGTGTTAAATGTTTAGTACCACTTGGTTCCTTAAAGGTTGTTCTCATGATCATATGTGTTAATGTCGTTAGGAAATCATTAATGTAAGACGTACGTTCGAAATACGAAGAGAGTTTTTGTTTCTGTGATTACATTTTAAAAAACGTTTTAGTAATTTTTAATAGTATATTTAGAATTATCTTTATTGCATTTGTTGTACACGTAGGTAAGTCACTAAGTACTTGAACCTAAATTCTAAAATTGACTACAATAATAGAAAGCTTACAATGACATCATCTTTCCAAATACTTCCTACGTTTTTCAATTATCTGTGCCCATTTTTTAAATAATCTTGGACAAAATGTTATGGTTTGAGAAGTTAGCCTCGTTATTTAGTCCGTCGATCATGGACGAATCGGCGGCGTTTTAGTCATCTTGAAGAGATTCAAACGTGTGATATTCAGGGGGGCCGGTATTGCTGCTTATGTGAGATTGTCCAACACATGGAAACCAAAACTGTTGAGTTTGAACGGTGTAACCGGCGTTATGTAATACATGAGGGTTGCCATAAAACTAAAGAATACATTCCGACAATCGATTTCATAGTTTCTTACGAATTTCCGCTTCAAATTTTGTCGAAGTAAATTACTGTAAACTTTACTGATTGCTGTTGAACCTTGGGAATGTTTTAGAATTGGTTCTGGTCAGTTAAAAAAGTGACCTACCTTTTTCTGCTGTTGGTCTTGGATTTTATCTTCACTGAAGGTTTTGACTGTTTCCACTGCATATACTGACGTTTGCTTATTCAAGTATTGGATCCAATCTTCATTTTCAGCGATGTCTCGTTAACATGACAGTTCACCAGGTGCTGAAAAATTGCTACAATCTTGTGATTGTGGCCTGCTTGGATATGGAATCCTCGCACAGACTTTATGAAAGTAAGTTAAGCCCTTAGTACATAATTTTATAATCATCCATAAGCATAGGCTCATCGTGGGGGGGGGATGACTAATGGGGCTTCAGCGCCCCGTCTCCCACCAGAAGCCAATAATACTTAAATACAAGTTTATATAATTTTCAACTCTAACGAAAGTCATTCAGTGTGTCCATCGTTTACATTTTAAATATTAATTCGAAGTCAACGAAAGAAAATATATTTTATATTGACCATAAATGAAAAAATCTTTGCAAGAAAATATCAAGTCAGCTGGACAGTCTACTTGTGCACAGAGACTCCATCTCATCTCCAGAAGAAAAAAAAAAGCATGGGTTCGCATCTGACTGTGAATAATGTGTATGTCGTGTGATTGGTCGACATATCAGTAGTCGGTTCTGAGAAATCATCACAAGCACTTGCTTAATAGAATTTGTACGCACTCGTACAATTTACATCGTTTTTCACTGTATTGAATAAAATAAATAAATTCGTAATAGTAATGACTTTGGTAAACCGATTTCCTATTTGCTCTGAGGAAGACGACTGGCCCACAACTCGCGTGCGCCACGGACATTAACTTATCAGGACGTAAAGTTGCGCGCGCCTGCGACGAATCACACCGCCTGGGTCCGTGATGCATCTGCGTCGCCGTTGCAGCTTTTTGCGTCAGCGTAGAGCACGCCGGCGGCGAGGCGACGCTGGGAAATTCGCCAAGGCGCATTGTCCGCCAGCGCCGCGACGCCTCCGACGCCAACGGCGGATGCGCGTGGGAGCGGCCGTTGCGCAAAGCGACGCCGCCGACGCCGACGCCGACGCCACCCTCACACACGGTGCTTTGGACGACGCAAAATGTGGACAAAATGTTTTTTTGTTTTTTTTTGTTTTCAACGGTCTCATTTAGTTTATAAATAGTCTTAAGTTTCATCCCTAAAAAATTTACATTGGCCTTTGTTGCACCAAACCACAGAATTTAGTCCCGTAAGTGTATGATAGAGCGATGAGATGGCGGTGTTCCCTCCGCGTTGGAGCGCGAGATCCAACACAGACCTACACTTGGGTTTCCCCTGCAGGAATCTCTCGCAGCGGGGCGCGGCTACGATTGAGATAGGCCCCCGAGTGGCCCATCGATATGGCGTGTGTATGTAAGGGAAGAGGAGGGGAGAAAATGAGAGAGGACGGTCGCGCGCTGTTTTTGGACCATTCATTTGAATATTGGTCCGGAATTCGCCTGGTATTGATGGGCGAGACCACAGACAACTAGATGACAGCAGCCAGCCGCTGGTAGTAGATCTTTAGGAAGAGAGGATTGCGTGCAGTACGTGCCTCGCTGTTTCAGGTTCTGCACCGCCATCTGCCTAGAACCCACGGGAACGGCCAGTCAGAGTACACGGCCTCTACAACTCTATCCACAGCCTACTGATGTCGACAGTACGGCATGGACGGTACTTGAACTAACAATCTCCCGAATACGAATCTTGAGTTTCGAAAATCGGGCCTGTTGGCTGGAGTCTCGCCACGTAAAATTACGCATTAACTAACTACATTTCACTTTTATTGAAGAAATTGTTGTCCATTTTCTCCGATGGGGACCACAGTGCGGCATCTTCTCCACTCCTACCAGCGTTTTATTTTCGCCGCCGAGCTGTGAAGAAGGTCTGGGCAGTCCCTCGCTTGCCAGAGATGGGAACGCAGATTGGGCGCTTCTTTGCTGTAAACGCACACCCAACTCTGCTTCTGTAATGCATTGCCAGACTCCCGGGCGCGGGTGGGGATTCACACCGCTTTGTTGAATCTGGCGAATTCATTTTCCTGAGGGTGGATGAGACAGTTACGTCTTCTCGAGAGAGCAGCAAGAGGCACTGTTGATGATTGTTCTCGGAGAAAGAAAAGGTCGCAAATTTTCGGAAGTGAAGTGGATTCCCCTGAATTTTTGTAACACAGTTACGTATAATTACTCTACCCTGCCTCGGTGCCGCGTTGTTGGCGTTCTGTTTTTTCGTCCTCGGCAGCCTTGCTACTCGCAGGCTTTCTCTCTTATTTTTATTTCAATGTTTAGGTTATCATTAGTTTCGTTTTCTACTTTTATCTTTCCTTACTCGCGACAGAGTACATCGTGTCTTCTAGATTATTTCATTCATACATCTACTTCGATTTTCCGAACAATTATCTAGTTTTTCTTCGATATTTTAATTTATAATTCAAAATTGCACCTGTAATTCAATTTGTGAATAACGTATTTCGAATTTGGTGTTTTTCCATCCTGCTGATTTAATTCTTCTGATTTCACTTTGGATCATATTCCTGTCCGTTCATACGCATATCTTAAATCTAATACAATAAATAATTGTAGAGAGTAGAGAGAAAATACAAACAAGAGATACGATGTGTTTTAAAGAAAAATGTACTAATTAAATCAAATGGTTAATACATTGTGTAGAAATGTTTTCATGTTTCGAATTTAAGGATTAGACTAATCAAGTGAGTAGTTTGGTGCTGCTATCTTTCGTAGCCGATCGGCAACGTTCTGATCGGAACGCCTGGAGTAAACGGTGAAAGCAACCCACCAAACGCTTTTGCGTTGCAGCGTAGCGTGCAGTCGTGTATAGGGAATTGCGGAGTAATGAGAATATTAGGTTGCTTGTCCTCTCCCTTTATATTTAAATTGCTGAAGAATTGGAAGTTACTACATATATTTTCGTGTTTTAATTTTTTGTACCGAATATTTAATTGAAAATTTAGAAAACATTATAATCGTGTAATTTTTCATGCTTAAATCCATAGAGTATATATATATATATATATATATATATATATATATATATATATATATATATATTAGACACAACAGAATCACATTTGTTAGGTAGCCAACATTACTCTGATTAAGCTTTTTTCACTACTTATTTATCGTTTTTGAATTGGACATTGGTAAGAATTACTGTGGTACAGTATTTTCGTATAATATTTTAAGACTAAATTGAAGTTCTTTCCTTTATATATTAAACGATGACTGCAAGAAAGGATTAAAGGTTTTTTTGGGATTGACAGTCTTAGTAATTCTATTGTAAATACTGATATCCAATGATCGTATTTGGTAAAGTATCATTCATGTAGAAATAATATAGTACTTTTTTATATTTAAATTTTGAAGCTGTTTATTACCATAATTATGTAACTTACCTTACAACTGATAAAGATTACTGAATTACCTCTTAGTTATAAATTTATAAGTTAAAATTTGTCAAATTAATTGTAGAAGGCATAATATTCTTTTTGTCACGGCAACTATTTCAAATAATTCCAATTCATATTGAGATTTTGTAAGTATTGTATGGGATTATGTTCTCGAGGGTTTCTAATCGTGACTTTGGTGTCAGCTCACCATCATATTATTATTATTATTATTATTATTATTATTATTATTATTATTATTATTATTATTATTACTATCCTCTTCCCCACAACTAAAAATGTTATGAGTCGCTAGAATATAAAATTAAGGAGCAAATTTTAGATAGTTGGTGCCACTACAATATTTCGAGCAAAATGTGGGCTGTTCCAAATTAAGCAATGACTTGCATTTCCCAATCTTTTGAATGACCTGGAAGTTTAGCCAAGTTCTTACACAAAATTGTGGGACACATTATTTTTATTATTATTACATTTTTATTATTTGGAATATTTTTAATGTCTCTGTCTAGCAGCTGTGACCAAATCCTGCATAGCGTTTGCGACTCTTAAAAATGATTAATTAGTTAGATAGCATTCTTGAAAGAATGCTAGGGAGCGATACTAGTTGTCTGGAATCATTTATTTACGTGTGTATTTACGTTCGTTCGTTATCAGTCTCATTGGCTCCGTGTTGAGACACTACGCGTCCTCCAGATAAGAGGAGATACATGCCGAAATTTGTACGATACTATCGTACAAATGCCGAAGGAACATTTCCAATGATAAAATGTATTTGTTTCTGCTTCAACATGATTTGGTCACTAAATATGTACGAAGTCATAAAGTCCGTATATAATTAGTCCAAAGTTAGTTGAAAGTAGAGTGAAATAAATAGGCTTCTAAGTATTGTAGTTAGTACGTAGTATTTCAGTTATATAAGTACAATTGTTGGGGTGTTGCAAGAATATTTTACTTGTCCAAGCTTTGCTTCAGAGATTTACATTTACCATTTTGGTATTAGAAATGGATTTACTATACAAAAAATTTCAATGACAGTTTCATGCACACATTTCATTGGTGCATTAACACTGCACAATTGCACTAACAGTGAGAATGGTGAATGATATTAGAGCTGTTGAGAAAGAATCGTGTGTAAATTTTTATGCTTCGACAATTCCCATTTGAAAAATATAATTGTAAAACAAATTCACATGAACATTTTAGTAAGCAATTGTTGAGTTGAAGTGATAAACGCGGATAATTCCTTAGGTTTACGACAGGAACATACTGGAGTAGCTCCTACCCTTCCTAATCGTTCGTTGCCCTTTGTGAAACGCGTATATCCAAGAGGTTTCAGTCACGATGTCAGAAATAATGCACAAACAAACAAACAAACAAACAAACAAACAAAAAACAAAAAAAGTGTAGGAAACACAGTATTTGAATCGATCGCTGGCTATAAAAATATTGAAACATCCACTAATACATGACCCTTTCAAAAATATATTAGGAAAGAAAAAATATAACATATTTTAATTGCACTGAAAGTTTGAAAGTAATTTAGACGAATATCTCTGTACTTTGCCGTATCATGTGATACCAATCGTCTCACACGAAGTTCGTTTGCATACTCAAGATTAGAATGATTTAATATTGTTATTTGTACCATTTTAAGAGAATTGGAATAATTCCTGAAAATTTTTTTAGGATTTTTTCTTCTCGATATTTTGGTTTTTGGACAGTTTTCTTGTTGATTTTTTCCTTTGCCCATTGTAACTGTGAAGCTTACGGATGTCCATTTTCGTCGTACATCCTGTCACTTGCAAATCAAATTGCGCGCGTTTCTGGGCCTCTTCTTCCACGTCACAATATACATTTCCGGTCTCTCATGATGCTTAATGTCGCGTTGAATCGTGGTTATTTCATCTTAACGTGCGTTTCCAATACTCATTACGGCGTTGATGAACGCGCTACATGTATCAACCTGCCTTGTTGTCACGCTTCACATGCTTAATATTAATGAAATTCCGTAATGTCTTATTTAAGGAATATGCTCAATTGAATGACTAGAGGTTCCATGTGATATCATTTAATTTATCTCTGTTTTACAGTTCATTGAATGCATCGAAATGCTTGTGTACATTAATTCCCTTGCTCTCCAATGAATTTATAGCTTATTGTTAGTGAAAGTTGTTTTGGCGAGAAAAAAATGTAGTTCCTGCTTACATCTTTACATGCTGTTTGTTCCAGCTATAACTATTTAGTTCGTGTTAAATTTATCATAACGCTTTTAAAAATCACGGCGAGTAACTGGTGAATAATTGTATTTGCTTCAATTTACCAAAGTATGATTTAAAATTTCAGCAACCCAGTAGGGTTCTGTTAAATGGTTCAATCCCTTGCTTCCAAGTTGGGTAGGCAAGTGCAAGAGAACCGATCCCTGGGCGTAGGCGTGCTCTACGCTCCCGCGGTTCGCTTCCCTTCAGTGAGCTTGGTGAGCGGCCAGTGATCCATATCTTACTCATGTATTGAAATATATTAAGTGACTTGTTGGTGAGAACATTTAGGAGGCAAGAGGTAACTGATTTTGTTCATTTTGTAAATAATTGTATTCCTAATTTTAATGCACGTAGTATGTTGTGGGAATTCTGATTTGGTGTTGTTGACGTTCTTATGAGAAGAAATAAAAGAGGTCATCATCGTCAACATATTAGTCGACGTAATATGTCCATGAAGATGACCTCTTTTATTTCTTCTCACGTAGTATGTTTCCCATTGTTCAATGTCTTAGTGCATTTAGTGGATATGTACACAAACAATTATGAGAAAGTAGAAACGTGTCCCTGTTACTTTTATGGTGGGTAATTCTTACGACATGACATCCATAATGTAGTGTATTTGATTGATCTAGTAAGTGGAATTTGAATTGCAAGAGTTCGCGGATACTCTCTCTGGAAGGTGTTAGGAGTAGTCATACAACTCTTACTTTGGTTTTACATCCTTTCCTTTCACAGTGAAAAGATTATAAACGCATTAGGATCGTAACCATTGAAGTACTTCCAATTTGCATGCACGATATTACAAAAAATGTCCGAAACAACCAGTGTAACGATTACGACCGTTTAGTGAGTTTCTGTTACATTCTGTAGAGGATATGTGGTCGCTGTAATTGGTTGGCATGCATAATACTTGTGTACGTACAACATGTAAGCAAGAAAACAACTGTTTGGTCGTGTTCCTCTTAAGACTCGTATGACTTTACGGCCTTTCCCTTGTCATAAAGAGAGTAACTTCTCAATCAGAGGTGAGTCAGCGTCTTTCGAGCTGAACGAAAACAACATTAAGAATTGTATTAAATAAGAAAGGAATAATATTGTCTCTGTTTTTATAAAAGGTCAGGATACAGTTACAATTGAACAGAAAAACGTTTTGTTCGGGTACAACTCTCCATTGCGTGGGAATCATTTTATTCCCTTACCCTTCGTCCTAAATGTTTGAACCCGTTCCTGTAGTGGTGTTAGGAGTATTCGCATCGTGTAATAATGACGTGTCCGCAGTATGCAGCAAATAGCTGGAGAGTCGTCCCCCACCGAAAGCGATCCCGGAACCTGTTGGTTTTGAAATTGACGCTCTCCTGCATTATCCCATTTCCTCGCAAGCGCCGGCCGTAACTCGCCACCTGAGCGCTCCATTGTGCTCGGCTGGCGTGGTATCGGAGCGCGCGGCGCGGCGCGGTGCGGGCGTGAAAGTGGGGAAGGGAAGGGGAGGGGCACAGGGGTCAATCCGTGGTCAGCGCCGGCGAAAGCTCCGGGGGTCGCGGGTCACTGGAGCGCTGCCGCAAATGTCAAGGCTGCGGTGGGGTGGGGGTGGGGTGGGGTGAGGGGCGTGGGGCAGGGCAGATTCGCTTCCGGGCGCCGCCGCCGCCGCAGGTGCGGACGCGTAGGCGCGCGGGCGGAGGACGCTCGCCCGTGACCTTCCACCTCGCCCCGCCCACCGCAGCTGCGGCTGCGTCACGCTCCGGTCAGCCCCCAGCGGGTGCTGCGGTCCAGCGATGAATTCAAGGCCGGGAGGAGTCATCATTTTACTCCTCAACCGTTATGACATCTCTCCTAGTAGGGAAGGTGCAGTTTTAATTCGTAGTTGGAGACTTCTGCGCCCGGAGTATTTGGCTTCGCCGGATGCGTCTGGAGGCGACTACAGTTTTGTTTGGAGAAAAAAGGAAACCTCTGCCGTATTACATATAATCATATAAATCAGTTTCCATCACTTCATAATTGCCAGGCAAAACTAAATAGCACTTCTGAGTATCCCGGCGAATATACGCTAGCAGAAGTGTAAGAGTTGATATGAAAAGGATGTTAGGCGTGATAACGTGTTAAAAGCATTAAAAGCACTATTCCATGGTGGCTTGGTCTGCATACTAAATTACATGGTTAAGAACATTTAAACTCGTGCAGGCGTGTAAATGATGGCTATGATGGGAGTTGAAGCGTCACGTTTTATTACGTCCGTGTCTGAGGGCTTAAACACACATGCAGGGATGAACCCCGTAAAAACGTTTAGGCAGAGAATGAAGAATGACTATGATGTTGAAATTGATATTACCTTAGAAGATTTATGCTGAGAAAAATAAAACTGAAATGTAGCGATGTTACGTGTTCTGATGCAATTCAGAGTGGGATTTGGGTCAACAGTTTCGTTGACTCTAGAACCTTCAGCAAAACTCCTTTTAATGATGTATGGTTCATGTTGCCATGCGATGTTCAGAGGTCGTCTATGTAGTTTCATACACCTTGTTAGGTTAAATATGTTGTTAATGTATGCAATTGATTGAATCATTTCCAACGAACGACTGTTGACTGGAAGAAATATTTAAATTGAAATGTAGATTGCGTGGTGATTCAAAAAATATTTTGTATCTTGAAAAAAAAAAAATACCGTCCGTTCCTTACCTTGAATAGTATGCCAACTGCTTGTAAAACACTATTGCATACACTACACGCATTGTTCTTCTCGATCCGCATTAAAATTGAGCATGACCTTTCTTTAAACAATAAATACATTCCGCAGGCTTTTCTCTGCGCGTTCCCTTCTCCGAGCGCTAAGGACTTCTTTCCTCGTGGCTGAAGTATGGAAACTTGCACTGCAGAGAAATAGTTGCAGAGCCGGTCAGCTCCGTGGCAACAATCGCTTCCATTATGTTATTTGTCCACGAAACGAAAGACTTGCAAAAAGTCGCAAAACGACGTCATTAGCATTTCCACAATCTTCGGAGAAGTGGACTTATCGTGAGGCATCGCGCCGCCCGTTCCTTCTCCGAATATGGAAGGCAACGAATTGCATTTCCGATGGAACGTGAGAGCTGCTCTGCGGGGCGGGGCGGGGCGGGGCGGGGCGGGGCAGGTCGCGTGGGCCACGGCCCGGCGACTCGTGCGCCTCCGACGCCCTTGTTAGGCAGGGGCCGCTTGCCCTTCCACTGCGCCACGCCCTCCTGCACCGGCAGTGCTGATCCACTGCGCTACACTCTGGTGGCATTAGATCGCTCTCATAGTTTAATTTGAAAAAAACAAAAACCTTCATCCATATCTATATGTTAATTAAAGAATTAGACATTATTAAATATTTAAAATGATTGTAAAACTGAAAACAGTGTGTAACATTTAACAGGTTGTATTCAACTTTTTTATGAAAGTGAAATCTCTCTTTTTTATAGAGAAAAAATATTCCGAATCTTATATGTTTCTGACATTACACATAGTGATAAATCACAAATTGAAAATTGTGAAAACGAATATAAATAATGAAATATTGTCTTTTTGGTAATACCTCGCACATTGTAAAGCATTGGAGTAAAGTGCTGGTGGACGTCTATGTTGGAAGTCCAATAAAGCTCTGGAAGAAATCAGACATGAAGGATACATTTTACGTAAAATGTACGTGAAAGTGAAATAATAAGTTTACAATATTGCGTTCAGTTTTGCTGATTGACTATGTCTCATGAAGTTCATTTCCTCTGTCATTACTGTTTAATTAGTTATCTTTATTGATTTAGGTGAATTCGAGTATTAACTCACTGACTGTACACAATTTTTCTAGTATTGTTGCGTTAGTTGCTATATGGATAATGTTTAATTTTCATGAAAACGAATGCCACTACAGCCCTTAAACCAGTGATGTCGTGTCAGTATTAAGCTATTTTCGTTAGTGAATTGGCCGCTAAAATTATAACTCTCTCTCTCCTTGCTCATTTGAGAAGTTATCTTCTCTGATTGAGAAGTTCCTCAACTAGCGCGCTAATGTGTAGCGGTACTACTGCTTACTGGTAGTTCTTGACCTCCTCACCCTTTCCACTCTCTGGTCGATCTGTAGCGTGACAGCTTCAGTTCTCAGGAATGGACGAGTTAATAATCCTTCGATCCGGGATGTGAACTTTCTAATCATTTGGTGGCAAGGCTGAAATGCTCAAATATAGCATAACCATGAAGAATTAACATGTGTTTAACAGAGTTTTAATAAGTAGCATTTTCTCCCCCGGCTCGTTTATTGACTCTTTCCTGCTCCTATTTCTGTGCAACGATAATGTCCGTGAGTAGTGTGTCGTGAGTTTTGGAAGTTTTGTTATGTTGGGTGCTATTAAATAGAGTCACGTTATCAGATTAAGCTTTTCTTTACAGATGTAATTCTCACGGGCCAATTCCCCTTTGCTCAACTCGTGTCTTTCACTTGCTACTTACATACATGTTCGATCAAACGTGCGCCACGAAGTGACTTTGATTACTTCCGTACAGTGTTATGTGATATAATACCCGTCATACAATGCAATACATATGTTAAAAACTATTAACTTTCTTCTCGTACGAAAGAAAACGTTATATACGAATTAAACACCACAACTTTTTTTCTATTAAAAATACATATGGAGATATTAACAAGACAAAGTTGCTGTTTTTCTCAGATTATTTACCTCTTTCAGGGGAGTTTAATGAACCCATGATTGTTTCGTGAGAAAATGATATCAAATATTTTGAAGTAAGTAAAATTCTTATCGACTAAACAGAAAACAATTAAATGTGAAAGAGATATTTAATGAGATCTGTATGTGAAGAATACCGAACATGGGTGCTAGCCACTTGAGAGCTTGAGAACGGAGATACCAAACTCGACTGTAATTGCACTAATCCGGATGAGATTTCCGCTTGTCTGAGTCTTCTTTTCGCAAACAATGAGAATAGATATACAAATCTTAGTCTGACTGCTGATGTGAAGCGCGGTGTTTCCCTACCCCCTACACTCTTGTGAAGTGAAAGTTGAGCATTCTTTCAAATTCTTCTTTCTAATGCACTTTCCAAAAATGTGACATCTGCTAAAATTTAAAAAAATATAATTATAAATATAGTTGTTTTTTGATAATGCATTCGTGTATTTTCTTTTAGTTTAATATTCATTAATCTCTTTAAGCAATTAGTTGTCTTATTAATTTCTTCAACCTTATTAATTTTAGTTTACAGTGGAAGGTTTAGAACAAGAATTTTTCATTGTGACAGTTTTGAATTATGTATTTAATAATTTTCACTTGTAACATGAAGTTGGCGACTTAGCATGTCGGAGGATTCGGTTGCAGTTGCGCTTCTTAGGCTCACCATCTGTAGATAGCAAGAATTCCAAATTGGAAACACAAGAATACTTTTTCCAAAAATGTTCTTCCTGTCATGTTCACTGACGCGGGGAATATCGAAAATAGTATTATCTGCAGAAGTAAATTAAATTTGATAAAACAATAGGTTTGGATGTATGGAGTTATTGATGTCTAGACAAGCAATTGTCATCCGTAATTGATCATTGTAGAGATTGTGCTCACCTGTATGTAGCCCAGAGTGTCTGTTGCCGGACGGGTGCGAGCGTGGCTGGCGACCGGCCGCCGGGGCGCCGCTTTCCGAGTGTCCCGTGGGCGGCGGCGCCGGCGCCGGCGCAGGGCGGGAGCGCCCCCATGCGCCCAGGGGAGCGCTATCGTGGCGGGCGATCGGTAATGAGCCCTGGGCGTCCGGGTGCTCGGGCCAGGGGCACGGGGCGGGGGCGGGGGCGGGGCGGGGCGGGGTGGAGCCTCGCGAGGGCGGAGCCGAGGAGGAGGGTCGGCGAGCGGGGAATCGTTGGGAAACGAACGCGTTCCGCACATTCCGGCGCCCAGGCGGCGGGCGTGAACCCGTGGGCGAGGCCATCCGTGACGGCTGCGCGCGCGGGGCGGCGCGGGGCGTGGCGGGGCGGGCGCTGGGCGGCCGAGCCCCGCCGCTCGAAAGGGCCCACGCTCGCTTGTATATAAGCGGCCGCCCGACAACGGGACGACACTCACAGTCGCTCCAGCTCCTCAAGCAGCCGACAGCTTCCCTCGCTCTCCGCTTCTTTCGACATGGCTCCTAAGGTAACGCTCATCGTCGACGCCTAGGAGTCTTCACTCGGAGCCTCGCCGGCGGCGGTGGGAGCGAGGCCAACGGTGCAGATCGGTGCTTCAGTTTCAAATTCGCGGGTTTCCAAAGTGATTCCGATACAGGGATGAAATATTTTTCCTTCGGTGGGAATCTCGGTGTGTATGACCAGTTTGGACTGCAAAGTGTCGCTTTCGGGACGATTTGTGATTAAATGGGGGGTTAGTCGTTTTTCGAGTTCCTACTCAAAATATATTTTACACGAGTTTTATTTATAATTCAAAATGGTATCAGTCTCATCGTTGTACGAATATATGTATGTGATTCATGGGGATAACTGCTTACATGAATCCGTGATGCTTATTGAGTCATGTTATTGACGTAGGAGATGAAGACCATTAATTTAGAGTATTCATTGGCGTCAGAAAAAATCTGGATTTCTTTGCTCTCCTCCATAACCAGTAAATTAAAAGGGACGTTTCATAGCGTTCGAACATTTGCTCTAAATGCTGGAAATGTCTCTCTTGTCCTAGTGCAATGTTTGGTTCATGTTTTCGCTACGGATTTCCATGGTTGGGGTACATTGCCTGGAGGCCTTGCGGTGATCGTAGACAAAATAGTCATATGCTTCTATTTAAGCGTTTATTTCTTCACTTGCTTTTACATTTAATCCTTTGAAATGTACTGAAACTTTTTACTCCGCGGTCTAGTGGGCCCGTAGCTGGTTGCGACCAACGCATTCCCGATTGCTTCGCGCAGAAACAATAGCAAAACTTGAAATGCACACATATCTGGCTTTGAACATTTAACCTTTGTGATGCAAAATGCTACGGGACGCGCCTTTATGGCCCCAGATAACGAACCCGCCGCCCCGCTCAAGAAAACGCAGCGCCACCCCCCTCGTGAGCGGGCCGCTGGCAAATGGTTGCTCCGAATGCGCGCGCAGGGCAGCTCGCCTTTGTTGGTCGTGCATCGCGGTTCTCCGCGTCCCGCCGGCGAGCAGACACTTTCCCGTGGCTATTTTTTCTGGAAGATTGACTCTTACGACACGGCTCCGATTCGTTTCCCTGGGACATAACGCCTCTCCCTTTTCTCTTAGGAGTCACGCTCTCTTTCCTCATGTTAACAATCCAGAATGAATGCAATTATTTAAAAATATTGCTGCTTTTTCTGTACAAATACGAGGGCAGGTAAAATATTTGCTCGGAGCGCATAATATTTTTCTGGATCAAGTTCATCTGGCGAAGTATCATGGCAAAATATCGCGGTGAATAGATCATGTATGGCACAATGCTAACGAACGCGTTATCGAAAAGTTGATACATAAATGAGATGTGAATCATATTATAGTTATTTATTTCCTAAAGGGTGGAAAATTATAATTCTTTTTCATCACTAATTTCAAGATTTTGAAGTAGGCACATCAGATGCTTTTCTTTGAATGAAAACCTGAAAATGTTCTCTGGCAAACATTTAGGAATCGTGCTTTCCTGAGAAGTATACTTTCAAAATCATTTCTTGAATCATATGGCACAAATGGAGTTTTATTTTATTATGCTTTTATTAACGACCATGTTATGTTGTTCCATAGTGTCGAAATTAGGAAAGTGGATTTCAAATGCGTTATTTTTATGTATCCCAGTATTTTGATGCACCTGTCGCTTTATTTTTAGGGCTGAAATTGACGACAAGGGTTTCTTAAATGTTGATCATTTCCATGAAACCCCGGAGGGAAATAGGTATTTACGAGAATGGATGTGGAAAAGTCGAAGAACAGATTAGAAAGAAATATAGTAAGTAATGAGAGAGAGTTTTAGAGAAAGAAGCAACGAAGATGCATTGGATGTGTCCAATGCTACCATATCCAATGCATCTTCCCTACTTCTTTCAGGTCATGCAGATAGAAAATGGGAGTAGGGATAGAGATTAAAAAGTAATATTGAAGTAAAGGGAATGCAGAAACATCAGCATGTTATGAAAAATGGATTTCACACTTTCTCGAGTACGTTCCCAACTGAGTTTTCGATGAGTTCAAAGAGGAAGTACACCGGGAGGGGGCAGAGATACCAAAGTCATATTAGAAAAAGAGCGCCTACGGGTTATTAGAAATTGTGTACTCCCTGGACGACCTACGATGGTCGAAGGCCCATTTGAAATCTTTCACAGAATGTCCACCTTGGGGGAGTGTTTTGCCTAGGTTGTTGATTGGGGTGTGGAGGGGAGGGCGGCTTGTGACGCTCCGCTGCCCGCAGTGCTCCTTGGCCCTGCTGCTGGTGGCGCTGGCGAGCGGCGCGCGCGCGGGCTTCCTGGCCGGGGGCCACCTGGCGGGCGGGCCGGGCTACCTGGCCGGGCGCGCCGACCCCTACTTCGACCCGCACCCGCAGTACAACTTCGCCTACTCCGTGAGCGACGGGCTGACGGGCGACTCCAAGTCGCAGCACGAGACGCGCAACGGCGACGCCGTGCAGGGCAGCTACTCGCTGGTGGAGCCCGACGGCCACGTGCGCACCGTGCACTACTCCGCCGACGCCGTCAACGGCTTCAACGCCGTCGTGGAGCGCACGGGCGCCGGCCGCGCGCTCGCTCCCGCCGCCCCCGTCGCCAAGTTCGCCGCCCCGGCCGTCGCCGTCGCGCCCGTCGCCAAGTTCGCCGCCGCCGCCGCCCCGCTGCTGCGCCGGCCCGCGGGCTTCGGGGGCTACGGCGCGGCCGGCTACGGCTACGGCCACGCCGCCGCCTCCACCTCCTTCGCCGGGCCCTACGCCGCCTACCACTACTAGGGCGCCGCCGCGCGCGGGCCCTGCGCCCGGGGGCACTCGACGCACTCTGCTACGCGATGCGCAGCTTTGCTCCTCCCTATCCACTTCTATTTGTCTTTATTTATATGTCCCAGTTACGTCTTCCATTTCATTCGCATGAAGCAACATTCGTGACCCATTATTTAATTCATTTTTTCCTCAGTAATCTTTCATTATTTGTCACATTGTATTGTTTTGCTAAAACAGTAAGATTTTCTTCGTTAAACTTTTCAATTGTTTTATGTCAACCTCACTGATTTTGCGGAATGGTCAAATGAATTGCATACTACATATTCAATGTCTGAGTAGAGTGACCAAAAGTCCGATTCACTGCAACGTTAGTCGGTGGGCGTTTTCGGAGCAGACGCAGTCGGGTGTTCCCGGCGGTGGGATGGAAGCCGCCTGCCCACTGTTGGGGCTCGCGTGAGCTCGTGACGACGTGTTCCTGTGGAGCTGCATGCGGCGCGCCCTAACCGGCTGCGCTGTGTTGGGTCTGTGGTGGTTTTCGTACAATATATACTATGTTAAACTATATTTTTGTACTGTCTTTGCAAATTGTGCCAAATGAAGTCCAGTCGGACGAAACGTCGTCTGGAGGAAGCGGTTTGTCCAGAAGCGCCGTGTGCGCATCTGCCTTGTCTTTGGTGCTGAGCTTTGTATATCGGCTATGAGGCTTTAACTATTCATAGATGCTGTATATTTTTGTACCGTGTATATTTTTGAGCCAATAAATTATTTCCTGCATATCGAATATTGAAGTATTCTTTCAGTACAAAACCAGCCTTTACGACAGATGGATTGTGTGGTTCCTTTTGCTAAACGTCATTAAAGTTGTTGACCCTCACAGTAATTAACTTTACCTTCTTAAACTAATAAAGTTGGATAGTACTCAATAACTTCTATTTCACTCGACAACATATGAAGTTTTATTCTCTACGTATAATATATTATCTACGGAGTATATAATATATTTCATATTGAAATCTGCTCTGAATAAAATGAAATCTCAAGAAACAATAGCAGTTTTTACATTTATGAAATAAAAATGAAACTGTAATTAAAGATCTATATTAAAAATAAAGATGAAATTAACATACAAACATATTTCTGAAAGCTTCTTAAGTTTGTGCTTGTTAGGTGTTCACCATCGCTTACTTTGCTCAGTGGGAGTAACTGAAGGGCTGAGTCCGAAAAATGGTCTCACCCCCCAAAAATGACAAATGTGGTCTTGACACCATTTGTTATCTAAGAAGGTGAACTGTCTTTGTACGTTGTTGGTTTGACCAGTTTTCATCTAGAACGTTAAGAAAGAAGAAACTATATTTTCTCTTGGCAACTCTGTAACTACAACTATGTAACTTTAACTTGATTTTTCTCCGTTTTCTTAAAATGAAGTAGTGGTTTAGACCACTAATGCATCTTCAATTATACAATGCATGCACGCAAGTACACCATGTTTGTGCTTCATATAAAAATATGAATGTTCGTTTATGGGATACTTTTGGACTCTGAGATAAAACATTTTATTTCTTTAATGAAATTGGTACCTCCTGTTGAATTCACATGTATTTTGAACTAAAAAATAACAATAATGACAATAACAATTCATTGTGGCGCTGTGGCGATTCGCTGTGGCGATCTCGGACCGAAGGATCGTAGGTTCGAATCCCGTCTCGGGCATGGTTGTGTGTGTTGTCTATGTGTAATGTGCTTGTGCGCCCCTGTGGTTGGCGTCAGAGAGGGCGCAAAATTAATAATAATGAGCCACCCCCATTAGCGCTGATCCTGTGGAAAAGAGAAAAGACTAGACTCAAAAAAAAGGGTACTAAGAAAATTCAAATCGACCCCAAGGGGTCGATATCGATCATTTTGGGAATGGCTGCTTTAGGCGATTGTTGTGGCCTTTCTATTCAACAGTTTTAGATATGAAGATGTTTGGGGAGAAAGTGTTCACATTTTTATAAATTAATGTACTTGTGTATTTTTATCTTCTTTTATCTTCCATCGAAATGTTTTATTCCGTAATGGATTGGAACTTTCCGTTTTTGTATCACATACTGTCTTTGTTGAGGGAAAATTTCAATTTACTAAAGCAATTTTTCTAGTTCGATTAGTTTCAAGTAGTTTTGAGATTTTCTTATTTTATATAAAATAGTAATCACTTTTAGTATATATTTCAAATATTATTTGTAATTCCTTTTTTCATGTTTGTCTTCGGTATACGAATGTATATATTTAAAAAAAATAAGGCATTCTGCCATGGCTTCGTTTGGAGCTTCTACGTTTTTGATTGTATTTATTTTTCCTTTAAATGAAAGAATGTCATCCCTAGATGTGTTATCGGTTATTGTTTGTATTGATTCACCAGCATTTACGGTGTAAATTATTGTAATTAAATAATTATTTAATAGTACGCTTATCAGTAATCATATCAATTGTTTTCTTCCAAAGGCTGTGTTTCATTATCGATAGATATGAGTATATCGATAGATGTAAGTACTCGCCGCTTGATGCGTGTATTGTTTACAACTCGTCTAGGTTGTGTTTCAGGAGCAATATTTGCATTTTGGTGGCGACTGTGTTTGCATCAGTTTGTTTTCGTGGTGTATTTTGTAGAGAAATTCGGACAGGGAGTTTTATTCGATTTTACTGAAGTATTCAAGTAATATCGTTTATTGTTGGGTCTTAATCTATGAAATGTCTGTATTGTTCTGCTATGTACTTCCTCTGTGAGAGAAATTCTGCAAACCAGATTACTTTGTGTTGCTTAAAGGGAAAAATAAGTTTGCCTTCTAGCAACATGTCAGAAGAAATGAAACAATTGTTTATAAATGACGGGACATCCAAAGACTTCAGAAATAATTTATATAAATTTATATAAAAGAATAAATTATTTTATTACATGGGAGGGTTTTTTTCCCTTCAAAATTCAAGTAGTACATGACTTAGTGTAGGAATCACAGAATTTTGAAAATGTGCACACAATTCACTTCTCCCCATAGCATGTCATACGCAGTTTTAACTGTTTTTTGACGTAAAATAAATAAAAATAAATAAATAATATCAGACAATATAATTATAGTCTGCCTTCTGTGTTATTCGGTGCTGATATTACGTTGCCACCTGGTCACGGACCACATGTGTTCAATTGTGTAAGTGTTAATATAAAACAATTGCTTTTGTGCGGCATAATATCATCCTGACCATAAAAGTAGAATATTTACCAAGATGAAAAAATAGCATTAAATAAGAGAAGTTTGCTCTTTCTTCTTCCTATTTAAGAATTTGCTTTGTGAACTTGCTTTGTGAACGATCTTAGATCTCACCGTCAAATTTTGACGGGCTCTCCCTAGTTTTTCTTAAATAATTATTAACGAAAGTTTCCATTACTATTCTTCAGTAGTATTAACAGAAATTTTAAATTTTTGTGTGGAAATAAACTGTCTCAGCTCACTGTTAGCTTCAGTTAACTTGTGGTGCTAAAACAGTACGTACTTTATCGCCCGTATTTTCATGCCAAATTACGTGAAAAGTACAGAAATTTTCGAAAAATTGTACATGATCTTATTTCAAAATGTCTCTTTAAAGAACAGATTTCATTAAGGAAAAAATATCTTCATAACTACAGTTGTAGGATGACGCCGAAAAAATGTTCAATTTTTGCAATTTTGAAACAATCAGCGTTTTTGACGAACATGAGAGCAGCACCATTCTCTTAAACATCCTTTACACTATCCATCACAAAATTTAATTTTCAATAAAATTTAATAAAAAACAATGGAGCTGTTTTTTTGAAAATGTTGAACAAGTTCCAGAGGGGTTCATGTATAGAACACCCCAATATTACAGTATCGGTTTCACATTCAAGGTTTCACATCAGCTAGATCGATTGGGGAATATCAATTTTGGAGAAAATCGGTATATCAGTTTAGCCTCTAGCGTTGTTCACAGATGAATAGACAAGCAGACACCGAACAGACAGATGTTTTGACCGTCATCCGATTTTTCGGTATCAAGGATCGATAACATGGATTTTGAAGAAAATCAGCCTAACCGTTTAGCCGTTAGCGTTGTTCACAGACGGATGGACGGAAAGACGTTTTGCCGTCCTTCGATTTTTCGGTATCAAGAACCCACACAAACATGGATTCTGGGTACACTACGTGTTAGAGTATTTTTTATAAATGTAGCATGTCGCTTTATCCAGTTTTTCGTTACCCGGTTCCGCAATAAGAGTTTTTCTGCCGTAAATTCGCCGTTTTTTCGCTCAGCATTACATAATTTTGTCTCTACTCCGTAACGACAAAGGAAAACTTTTGTTTCTTTGTGAACCTTTCTTTACTTTAAGTTTAACGAATTATCTGCGACCTGATGACAAAAATAGTTCAGAAATACTACGTAAAGCTACATAAAAAAGGAAATATAATTTCTATGTGGTATGAAACATTATGTTATGGTACTTAATAATGTATTAAGTACCATACACTTAATGTGCCAATTAATAATGTACTTAATAATGCATTATTTTAAGTTGGCTCATTACTGTAGAAGACCATTTTTGCGTGTTCTCGTGCAATCAGCCAGAATGAACCTGTGAGACAGGTTTCTCACTTCAAGATTCTTATCCCAGATTTCAGATTGCAACAAGAAAGCATGCTTTTACTTGAATTCTTTTGAAATTCTCGGACACGAAATTCTGGAATAGACTTCGTACTTTATGCCAAAACGAATAAATTTCGAAATTAATCGATGGTGGTCTTGTAATCTATTGGCTGTCTTCAGTTGCGATCTTTAAATAAATTCGCGATTGATCTTAGATTCCCCAACGATTGCTGCATCGGAAATGTTCTCGCAGTCGATCTCATTACCTCTTCCCATTACGAGTCCCTTTTCATTTCACGATCCCATTAACTTCCTCCGAATTTACCTCTTTATGAAATACCTGGGCCGCCAATTCTTTTTGGCCTTATCGAGCATCCGAAGGAACGACCTGCTTCCATGCTCCTTTCCACAACGCAACCTTGGCTCTTGGGAGTTCGATTAACTCGTTTCGCCCAGCAGTGGGCCAGGCGCGCGGGGCGGGGCGGGGCGGGGCGGGGCGGGGCGGGGCGTGGTGGTTGCGCAACGGACGACGCCAGCGTCGCGACGCCAGCCGGCCACCGCCGACGCCGCCGGCAGTTCACTGCCCCGCGCCGCGGCCTCCGGTCGCGCGCCGCCTGTCTCCGCGTCGCTCCGTCGCTCGACAATCGATCGGTGCTCGATCGCCCGGCCGCGCCGCGATACACCCAGCGCCCTCGTGTGCTGGCTGTGTAATCTCGGGATATTACGCTCAACTTCTAAACTTATCAGAGAAACGAAAGGTTATCTTCTGGGAAACAATGTCCGTATTGCAGGTAGGCGGTCGCAAGCCTAATGTGGGGCTTCGGTAATTTATCTCAGCGGACTAGTAAGAGCCATATTAGCAGTTTAAGGAATAACTTCAGATGTTACAAAAGTCCAGAGAAGAAAAAAGAAAAAAAATGCGTGCATTTATTGAGGACAAAAATTAGCACTTGGAGCGAATTTATAGTACTTTGAAGGACTTGGGGCAGTAAACGAAAATGCATAACAACTTTTAACAGTCGTTTATGTTATCTTCGTATGTATGTCTATTCGTAAATGTAAATATCTCGATTTTGGTGAAAGTGAGGAAGATATTGTTACCATATAGATTGTCTTGTTTACAAATTGGAGAGCTTGGGGTTATAACGAGATGAAACATACTTCAACCAAAATCAAGATGACATTTTCAAATCAATTTTTTCATGCTGCGGTTTGTGAGACATATTTTGATAGTACCCAATTTTATTTAAATAATTAAGGTATTTTTTTAATCATATTTCCGATTTTATGGTTTTGCTGATTGGTCCAATGACATATATACATTACATAATGACTTTCTGGAGCAAATTACAAGCTCCCAACACTTTTTATTTTTCTTTAATTGTGTGCTTACATTTCCCCTCAACAATTGTGTACCTCAATTTATGGTTGATAACATTGGCTGTATGGAATCGTATTTCGTTACCAAAAGAGTTGTTAAATTATAAAGTAGCTAAAGGGATGTGATGAATAAAATTTTCGTTTATTTGTTTTTATTTCCTTACTTCCAAAGAATGTGTATCTTGTTCCCAGAACTGAAATTACTTTCTTTGAAAAAGAAAGAAATTTCTTTCTTGAAACTGCAAAGGAGATCGATATTGTGTTACGGGAGCCTGACTTCACAAAGACAGTCGTTACCTGTTATTATGGGAGCACTTCTTTTGAAATTGTAAACAAGAGGCCACGAAAACTAAAAGAATATCACTGAACGCACTTGCCGCCGTCACCGGACGTCAGCTGCCAGCGCGTCGCTGCAGCGCTGTGGCCAAGGGAAGCGGCGCAACCGGTCCAGAGGCAGCGCTCGTTATTTTTATCCGCCAGCGCGCACAAAAAGACGCGTCCCCGCCGGCATCCCGTCCGCGCGTCGCGTCGCGCTTTCCTGGAAGTGGCGAGAGAGCCCGCTTCCATTCCCGGCCGGCGGCCGCTAAAAACGCGGTGCCGCACCGGCCGGCCCTTCAGCCGCCCCGCCGCGCCCCGCCGAGGGCGCCTTCCTTTAGGCGGCGCGCCGCACCACCATATTAGCGCACGCGGGATCCGCCGTGCAGCGACTCCCTTAGCCACCGGGAGGAACGCCTTGCGGGCTGCGCGTATTTGCGAAATGTGCTTACCAGAGCTTCGCTTCGTATTATAAATAGACGTGGAGAATCGTCAGGGTAGGTCCGTACGGGTCTGTTGTTTTTTTATATAAGCTTGGCTCTGTAAAAAGCAGGATTTTATTGATCTACGTTCTCTATCCTTCACTTATAATAATATACCTGTGGCATGTTGTGAAGAGAACACTTGTGCTGAAAAGTAGGAAGAGTATGTCACAGAAGTTTGTTTGCAGGTTCCCTTCCTCGACAGCTCTATTCAATCTGTAAACTTTAGTCCTGGTCAGATGTGTTGTTAAATTTCATAATCAAGGGTCTTAAAGACGAGGATTTTGAGTAATACATGAATAGTGGAGTCGAAAAATTCTCAATCCAGTACCTGAAACCAAGGAGCCGCAAAAGGGCGCAAAAGGGCGCATTACAGAGAAATAGACGTATGCTAAGTTGTCTACAACATTTCTTCATCTTCTTCTTCTTCTTCTTCTTCTTCTTCTTCTTCTTCTTCGGTCTTGCTACATCAAAGGTATGTTACGATCTCATCAGCCTTTTCTCACATCTTTCGCCGAATGGATTGCATTCCACGGCTTTTTTATGTATATTTTTTTATTTCTAAGCGTTCAGGTTTCCGCTCCGTTTAGTAAATTGGGCAATGCAAATGACGTATTTAAAAAAAATGTTTATGTCTTGTTTTTACCTTTGATACTTTTCTAATTGTACCACAATTTATTGGAAATGTTTAATTGTTTGTGTGTTTAACCTATCTCCTTCAAAAGATATGTCACAACGTAGATGATAAATATGAGATGCATGGTCTTTTAGCTTATTATTTGCACCATTTTTTGTTCTTAATTGAGGAATAGTTGTAGCCTTTTCCTTTTGTTTCTGTGCCGTTTAACCCGGTGATGCTCTCCTCCGCTGAGTTGCGAACACGCACGTCCGCGCCCGCCTCCGGGAGCCTCGTAACAGCGACCGCTTTCTCCGCTCGCGGAGCAGCTGGAATTAGAGCCGCCCGGACCACTCGACCACTGGGCCACCGGACCACCGCCGCGGCCGCCCCCGGGCCACGCGGCGCCGCGCCCAGCGCCGCCCAGCGCCTCCGCCCATTTCGCCGCGCGCCGTCTGCTGTCGTCGCAGCATTTGCGTGCTTTCCTTCGCTCAGCTGCCTCTTGCTTCCATTTCCTTTTCAGCGTTTTGTATACTTTAGTTCGACCTAACCCAATCCTACGCATTTTGTACTGGTTTTAATTGAGTGATGGAAGTTTTTCCAGAAATTTCTCCGACGATCGTGATATCCAGTTTGTCTAGCCTTTCTCTAACTTGTATGAATCTCGTAGGTAGAACTTTCCTCAATACCGCTTTACTTCCGTTTTGTAAGTATCGAGTGCCGATTTATTTATTTTTATATTGAGTTCTTTGCCTCCGTTTCAAGGAAAATGAATAGTCATTGGAGTCACTTTACTGTCTCTTTAAGAATTTGTTGTTGGTTTTTCGTAGTAATGAATGTAAACACCAACCTCACGGTGTTCATTTCGCTAAAGTCTTATTGAAATATTTTTGCACGAACTTCAGTTACTAGATATAATACAGAATCAAGTAACCATAGAGAACAGTAAAGTTCGTGATTGATTAATCTTCTTCGACTGACTGTGCTCTAATGACTACATTGCATGTATAAAATGCCGGCCAATGAATATTGTCAATTTTATATCTACAGTATGTTTCACAAGCGTTACCTGATTGTTGGTATACCATGAGTGTACAAAGGAATTCCCTTTGCCTATCAAAGATAGAACGATTTAGATTTGTATTTAAATTGTGTGTATTATTTCTTTAACATATACATGAATTTGTTTGTGTAAGTAGCACTGTTTGTATCACAAATAACAAAAACAAATACTCATTTAAAAAGAGACCTATTGCGCTATACGTCTAAAGCCCTACTTTTCCCCGTAATTTAATTCTAAGTTTCCTTATAGTTCAGCCTTTGGACACAATAACAAAAAGTAATGAAGAAATGAATCAATGAATATATTTATAATGAAGCAATTCAGGAGAAACAGTGTGAAGCCTAATACACCTGCCATGAATGAAAATTCAGTATCTGTTGACCAGAATTCGATCTCGTTTCCCCCATTGAGCGGTTAATCACTAGAACACAGATTGCTATTGGAGTCATTCAGAATCGTTGTTTGGTAGCAATAATTGTGGCGTATGTGATTCAGAGAAAGATACCGCGGCTGGCAATATCAGACACGCCGATTGCTCAGCCATCACGCCTATCGAAATCTCCGTCACCTGCCCTCCCCTCTGGTTCTGCCGCCGCCGTTAGCTCGGCCGCCCCGGGCCACCGCGTGCTTCCTCGTGCCTCCGCCCGCCCCGCCCCCGCCCCCTGCGCGGCCGTTGTGTCACCCGAGGCGGGCTGCCAGGTTCGGTGTCCGCCGCCGCACCGCGGCCCCTCCGCTCCCCCGCCGCCCCGCTGGCCCTCGCGCCGCCGCCGTTACTTAAGCCGCGTGCGCGGGCGCCCGCCAGTCGCCTTCGCGCCATGGCGGGGACACGTGTGCGTGCGCGCGGCGCCGTCCGCACGGTGGGTATACGTCGCGCGCACTTCCGCTCCTCTCGCCTCCGCTCTTCGGCCTGGGGTTGCCTTTCGGACACTTCACTCTTTACCTTTCGGAGACTTCGGGCTGTAGTCGCTTTTCGGACCCTTCGGGCTGGGGGCTGCCTTTCGGAGACTTCACTCTTCAGGGTTGAGTTGCCTTTCCGAGACTTGGGGCTGGGGGTTGCCTTTCGGAAACTTCACTCTTCGGGCTGGGGTTGCCTTTCGGAGACTTCACTCTTCGGGGCTGAGTTGCCTTTCGGAGACTTGGGGCTGGGGGTTGCCTTTCGGAGACTTCACTCTTCGGGCTGGGGTTGCCTTTTGGAGTCTTCACTCTTCGGGGCTGAGTTGCCTTTCGGAGACTTGGGGCTGGGGGTTGCCTTTCGGAGACTTCACTCTTCGGGCTGGGGTTGCCTTTTGGAGTCTTCACTCTTCGGGGCTGAGTTGCCTTTCGGAGACTTGGGGCTGGGGGTTGCCTTTCGGAGACTTCACTCTTCAGGGTTGAGTTGCCTTTCCGAGACTTGGGGCTGGGGGTTGCCTTTCGGAGACTTCACTCTTCGGGGCTGAGTTGCCTTTCGGAGACTTGGGGCTGGGGGTTGCCATTCGGAGACTTCACTCTTCGGGCTGGGGTTGCCTTTCGGAGTCTTCACTCTGCGGGGCTGAGTTGCCATTCGGAAACTTCGGGCTGAGGTTGTCTTTCGGCTTTTCGGGCTGGGGGTTGCCTTTCGGAGACGTCGCTGCTCGGACTGCGGTTGCCTTGCGGAACTTTCTTCTTCGGGTTGGTGTTGTTTTTCGGGTTCTTGCATTACGCGTACATGACGGAGGCAAAGTTTTCCAAAAGCAATGTTTATCTTCGCAGACATACGTTTCTAGATTTTTAAGGATATTGGTCCGTTAGATGTTTTATTTTCCATTGGTCCGTTGGATGTTTTATATACCATTAGTATGTACCCAGCACCATATGGTACTCGGAAATTTCAAAAAATGTATCTTCTGAAGAAAAGAACTTACTCTGTGACTCCGAGTTATTGAGGACATTTGTTTCATTTCATGAGAGAGAAATTTTCAAAACTCGGGAATACCTGTTGAGTGTTACATGCATATCAAGGTTTTTATAAATTCCTGAAGAAATACCGTTCTAATATTCTTGCCAATTATTAATTTAATAGTTTCCAATAATTTACCTATTTGTAACAATTGTCTTCGATTATATTAGTGATAAAATATGCTAGATTAATATATTCATAAATTATCAAAAAAAGAAATATTGTTGGCATTTTCATTATATACTTAATTGAGTGAAATTTTTCACTGTTTCAGTTAATGATTTTTTAAAATTTGTATTTGCTACGTTTCTGTTTGCAAACACGATGTTTCTATAGGAGTTCATTGTCCAAGAAGGGATGTCAACTTTTCGCGATTGTTAATTTATTTTCTCATTGATTAGACGTACAGTTTCCCAACTGCCTGGTATAGGGCGTCTACGCACGAAAAACTGTTTTGTGTGTATGTTTGGAAGTTTTTATATTCTTTAATATGTTTGAGGTATCGCGATTTTTTAGTCTGGCGTATTATGGCCGTTTATTTTCATGAACGTTATTAACTCCTCATTTATGGAGGAAACGGGTTGCAATTACGTTTCCGAGAAGCTTTCGAAAGCACTTTCAACTAATTTTAAATTCTGCACTCTAACCGTACATATTTTCTGAACGATTGTCGTAGGCTGCTGTGTAAAATAAGCGGAGATCCATCTGCTTATCAAACTAAATTCAATGAAAATTGCTGGAAGTGAAGAACGCAGTTTAATGTAATGACAAGTGAAGTAGGTGAATCCATTCAAAATATTCAAAAAGCTTATGTATTTGTTAGGAGATTGTTTTAAACAAGTCAATTCGTGTAGAAGTTGCTTATTTGTATAACAATATGCTTTAATCTCTAAAATATTTCAGAAGACCTTGAGATTTAAAACAGACCAAAGTAATATATGTGTATGAAAAAAAAAATGATACAGCTGACAACTGAAAAGCAATCAACCGGATTATGATATCTCTGTACACTTCACAGAGTTCTTTTGCAACCATCGGACCAAGGAATTTATCTCACAATTATGTTAATTTATTCTTTGCACTAAATAAAGCCTCATTGTTTTTGTAAGTATATTTCAGGTGCAAATTAGTGTGAATAGGACGAATTATCATTCACATCGCGCATTAATTCAATGTCAACCGAAATTCACAAGTTATCTCGTGGTCTGGTTCATTAAAAGTTAACCAATATAAGCCTAGATTATACGCAAAGGCATTACGAAAACACGTTTTAGTCACTTGTTTCTGAATGTCAAAGATCTCGGGGTGCCATTCATGTTGTTATGAATGATGTAATGACGAAACTGCTCTTAGTAATTCGGCGAAACCTGTTTGGAAGATAGAATGAGGGCATGCCTTATTCCAGTTTAGCAAATGCGGTCAATGTTCCGATTTTATTGTTGTATGAGCATTTGATGCATGTTTTTTCAGAAGCTTGATACACAGTAATTCAATTAATTAAGGAATTTTTTATTTAAACAGAAGAACAGTACAGTCTTAAATGTAATGTAGGAGAAGGAATGAAATTTGCTTAGGTTTGTAATTATTCGCCAATTATTTCAAAATTATTTTCTACTTTTAGAGAAATTAATAACAGAAAAGATTGTATTGTATCACGCACTTTGCAGTAGACAACAGGATAAGAAAGTCAACAAAGCAACTTGTGTTTTATTTGTCTTTCCTTAATACAACTTCAGGTAGTGCAACATTCTCCTTGTACATTATCCAACTAGGTTGTTTATGTAATATACTGCAAAGGCCACTGCACTTTTGCATTTCTCCTCATTGCATTTCAAATGGGTAGTTGGGAATTGCAGCTGTGATTCAGTTTTATATTTCAATGTATTTCACGTTTTGATTGCGGAATATTTTTTCTTGCGATTTGTGAGTTCAGGCGAGATAAAATAATGTTCCGTCTCTTATCGCGACTCTTATTTACCTCGTGCGAATTATTTAAAGTAGGTGTGAGATTTTAAACTGATTACGTGAGGCTTGGAGATTGGATTTAGAGATATTTTTATTTACGAATGCTCGTTAGCTGAATAAAAGTACTTATAAACGATAGCCAAAAAATGGCGCGTTGTTCCTAGCATACAATTTCCTAAATAATTGTTTCTTATAGTGATCTGGCATTAAGCATTAAATATCGTACTTAATTCGTGTAAATATATTAGTAAACATAAACTGCATAATGTAAAATGCATATTTAATTAATATAATTGCCTTTACTTCTCTCCGGCAGAGAGAGACTCGCTGTTAGTGAGTGAGAGGGGCTGCAACATGTTGCTCAGGTCTTGGCTGCTTGTCATAATAACGGCCTGACAGTCATTTCCCGTCGATCCATCTTTTAAAGATAATTGACTTTTTTGAAAGTGGGACTCTCGTTTTCTTGATTAAATTTCCACATAATGATTAATACCATTTACGTGGTAATGAAGTGATGAATAATACCGTTTATTTGAATATATTAACACCGCAGTGTGATAAATGAGGTCCTTTGGTTGTTTTTTTAGCACATCTTCCAAGGATATTATTTTGCCGGATATATCACCATAAGGGGAATTATTTAAAACAAAGGACATTACGGAAAAGATCGGTTTGTGTACCATTATAGTTTTGTCTCACTATTGAAGAGCTAACTTGTGAAATGTATAAATGATGGACCAGGGCAATGCATATCAAATGAATGTCGTCATCCTACGGAAGTGATTGATATTCCTTTCAAGGAACGCACGCATCAGTATGTATCACATGACATTCTCACCGGCATCCCAATGACCTTCCAAAGGAACAATAGACCGATTCACCTGAACAGGCAACGCACGGAGAAAGCAAAACCGACGGCCCCACATCTGTGTTCCCGACGCGTAGTTATCAGCGACCTCCCCTTCCTGCCTGCAGCTGCTGCTCCTGCTGGCTATTGCGGCGGCGAGCGCCCAGCCGCGCTGGCCCCAGCCGCAGCCACAGCCACAGCCACAGCCGCAGCCACAGCCGCCGCCGGCGCCGGTGGTGGCGTACCGCTTCGCGTACGACGTGCAGAACGCGCAGACGGGCGACACCAAGGGCCAGTTCGAGACGCGCGACGGCGACGTGGTGCGCGGCAGCTACTCGCTGGTGGAGCCCGACGGCACCCGCCGCACCGTCGAGTACACCGCCGACCCCGAGCGGGGGTTCAATGCCGTGGTGCGGCGGGAGCTGGCCTCCGCCGGCCCCTCCGGCCCCGCCCCCGCCCCGCCCTTCTACCCCTCCGCCCCCGCGCCGTTCTACACGCCCCCTCCGCCGCCGCCGCAGGCGCTGCGGAACCGCGGCCGCGCCGCGTTGGTGGCTCCCGCGGCGAAGAAAGCGGCGTATTACGCGGCGGGCGGCGCGGCGCGCGCGCCCACGCCGCCCAGGAAGAAATACCGCTACCCGAAGGACCTGGAGCTGCAGCTGGCCGCCGCCGGCGTGGGCGCGGACCCCGCCAAGTGGCTGCCGCCCTCCGGCTACCGCTCCGCCAGGGGCTACCTGCTGCCGGGCAGCGCCATCGTCACCTCCGGCGCCTTCCTCGACTGACCGCCCCTCCACCGCTCTCAACGCATCATGATCGCATCTCATTTGTGACTGACTGTTCCTCGGGGCGATGACCCTTAGAAATGGAAACACTTTTTTATACTGCTTGTGGAATTGCAAAATTGTCTCAAGAATGCAGACGACATTCTTACATTATTACCAAAGTTCTTTTGTAAATATATATTTATTTCGTGAGAGTTTGTGTCTTTTTTAAACCTTTGATATGGAATCTTCGTTTGTAAAATCAACGACAAATAATTAGGTCTCCCGAAAGACAAATTTTTACCTTTCCCTGGAACTAAATTATTGACATTTTAAAAATATACATAGTGCTTTAAAATTCCTTATATACATCATATTGCGAGTATCGTTTGAGTTTCATGACCAGTGATCTCACAAATACCATCATAAAACACATTTTTTAAAATTTTCTTTACAAATCTCAAATTGTCAGTGAATATCTGACTGAATACTTTAAAATGTTGTATCATTTCATGTCACAAGACCCTCGATAAAAGAGACGGATAACTATCCCCCCCCCCGCCCCCATACACACAGACACACCTAAACCTGTAAAATGTAAGAAATCTTTTTCAGCTTTTGAAACGTACCCAAATTAAAATGTGAAATGTATGTAAACAAACAACTCAATCACTTTTGTGATTTCCAACGACCCATTTAAAATGGAAAGGGGAGAAATGCTAATGTATGATGAACACGATCCTGCCAACATAGAAGTGTCAAAGATGGCAAATATCTAGAGTTTCTACTTTATTCGGCGAAATAACGTTTCAGAGAAATTTAAAGAATTTCATTTGTATCATAAGCATATTACGATCTCACTTTCAACCTACCGCCCACAGGTTTCTGAAAATATTTTAAGAATAAAATATGGCATTGAAGAAAAACATAAAAAGGAGAATTAGCGTAATCGTATAAAGATGATGCCGTCTGTAACAATAATCTAAAGCAGATTATCTTCAGATAACCTAGGCCGATCTTGTGAAGTGTTGCGTGCAGTTAGTCATGGATTGCACAAATGCAGTCATTTCATTCCTTAAAATAATAATTTGTGACGAAAAATAAAACCTTAACAGTATTAGTAGATTGCCGCTTTCACTGTCGAGGTTCAAACCAGATCAAGTGGCCATTTCCTTTCGAGATCACTGAGAAAGCGGACGGATGAACAGGAAGGTCACTGACCATGGCGCTCTGTGCTTTATTTGTTGCTCATAGTATAATGAAGTTTCATTTGTTTTTTAAAGGATATAGTAAAATTTAGGAATCATATAATTTTTCCTCATAAAATGTCAATTATATAAAAATAATTTACATTAAGTTCAAGAAAGTAACACAAGAAAAAATCGAAATTATTTTTTGTACAATAAATCTAAATAAAAAAGAACTTCGTTATTTCTTGTGTTACTTTCTTCAAATTAATTATCAAATTGAACTAACAGTTTCTTAATTGAGATTTCGTTACTTAATTGATAGTTTCAGTTAAGGAAACAAACGTATATTGGCAGATCCCGTGAACTAATACTACACATTTTGAAAAATTGCGTACGTATTATACAAAGCTTCAAAAGTGTGTGCAGGATGTTTTAGATGTGTTGGGGAAAGAGATGATTGCGAATAGTACAGAAGTCATTCTCCACGCTTCTTTATCGTATCGGTATGTGGATAAACGTTTCACATCTGACGTTTCACATCTTCATAGAACTCAAGGTTGATTGCTGGGGAGAATATTACTCGAACAACTTTATATAGTAGCGTACTGTAATAACATTCCAGTAATTGACGTGTGAAATGAACAATTATTATAAATAAAGAGGCAGGACGGAGGATACTATAGCATTAATGCAGTGGAGTTAAACATATTCTTCTGATCATTGTTCTAAGTGATCTAAATAAAGATCATGTGTGTAAGGATGCTCATGATAATGAAAGGAGAATGCATTTGCTTGACGAATGAATCCGGTATCATTATGCGACAGTAGTGGCAACAAGGTTACCATACGAGAGGTGTGCATTAAAGAGCCATGAGATTTCGCGGATTTTGAAGAAATTTTCAGTCGAGGAACTGATACAGCTGGAAATGACTCTTAGTTGTTCAGTCAGGAAGTGAAGAACTATTGTTGAAGGCGTGAACGCTTTAATTTTGTGTTTACTAAAGGATGACGTGTGTAGATCAAAATTGAAATGGCACGTGGACAGCGCAAACAACAAACAACACGTGAAGCCTGTGATAATTGCCGTATCGTTAGGTGGGTCGTGGGTGAGTGTTTCGAGTCGGCAGAGACGCCAGTCACAATCGTCCTCGTTTAGAACGCACCCTACCGGACACCTCCACCATTCATCTCATGGCCGTCCTGCAGCGTGTGAATCACAGGGAAACAACGCGACACAAGCATTTGCCCACACACCGTATTTCATTTGGTCGTGGCTCCCACGTGCAGGTCTCATTTACAACAAGAGAAACGATTCATCAAAAGGCATCGGTGCAGTACTGGCATTGATTTGTACTTTTCTAGAATTGCTGTATCGATACCGTGAGGGTGAATGCTTGCTTGAATGGTTTATCACCATGTTCAAAATCTCGGTCACGTCGTAGGTGAGTTTGAGTATGACACTTGCATGCATTCACTCGCATAAAATAATATATTTTAATGAAAATCTGCATTGGGAAAATATTCATTACGAAGTAGTAATGTGTGCTGCTGCGAAATAATAATGTGTGCTGCTGTACAACACAAAGAAAGTTCCTAGTGAAAGTGAAGGTGGTTTTTCGTGGCGTTTAAAATTCATGGGCTAGTTTTGCACAACGCTATCTCCCGCCGGCGGTGAGTGCATCATACAGTTGGAGTGCCCTAGAACACTACCCTGTGCCTCCCGCACTCTAGAGAAAGCTCCTGTCAAGGACGGCCGTCATCCTTCATGGCAACGTGCAGTGTCACTCTGCTAATGCTGCAACGGATCTCCTGCGTAACTACGACGGCGGTTACTATAATGACCCGATGGAAATGAACCACTTCGGGAGGAGCAGTTCAAGGCAAGATAAGCTATAGCGAGGTGATTGCGGGTGATTGGCAGACATTGATGGGCTTGCTGTGTGTCACCAATCCCAAGAAATGTGGCAGACGGTCATAGATTGTGAGCTATTATTTAAAATATGTAATTGTTTCCTCTATGAATAAATACGATTTTTTCCTATTGTACTGTTTCTTCTTCTGGGAATTTTCATATCGATTACTAATATAGCTCTTTTCGTTTTTGCTGCATCTACTCGTCACCGGTGGGTAACTTACGTCTTGTCCAAGTACAGTTTTATGTATTCGGAACTTAGTTTTTGTTTTATCAAATGATAAATTAAACATTGTCTTCCACGTCGGCATTTAGAATTCGCAGACTATCTGTAAATCACGCAGCGATAAGGATCTCCGGAAACAAAAAGGAGGTAAATTGCCAGTGGGTGGCGGGGGATGAACCCAACGCCGTTTTTAATTCGTGGAAAGTGCCGCCTCGGTGGGCGTGTCTGATCCCGCGCGGGTGCGATGGCTCGTGTCATTCCCCAGCCTCGTGCCTCTTTCCCGCGCCGGCCGCGAAGGACAGAGCGGAGCGCAGCGCAGCGGCGGTGGGGCAAGCGCTCTGAGCGGTGCGTCGCGGCGAAGAAAGACCCTCCTTTCCCTTTCCCTTTCCCCGCGCGACGTGGGCGTTCCCATGACACAAGAAGAAGGGTGGAGCGTTGCGCATCCCGCAGTAATGCGGCCGTGAAGCGTTCAGGGTAGGCCCGGCGCGTCGGAGGCCCCTCAGGTTAGGCACCCAGGGGCAGACCGCTTGACGAGCTTGGGTCGATTGGGAATCTGCCGCCTGTGCTACCTGCGAAGTCGAAAGCGCCTCGGGGGACAATGCGGCGGCGACGGACTTCCATCCGGCGCAAGCCAGGCTCAGTGGTGTATGGGGCCTTTCAAGCAATTCCTACACGCTGAAGCTAGGTTTGACGAGCCTGGGACGCGCCGATTGTAACCTGCCTCGATGCGTTGTGCGAACAATAAAGCAGGTAGAGGCAGCGGAGTTTTACAACTGACGTGACCGCGCCCTTCAAAGAAAGGGAATTTTGCACGTTCACTGAGAGAATATTCTCGTAAAGCTGTAATTCCCTAATATTAACAGATTAGAAATTTTGAACCTTTTTTTTTAATTGAGGGTTTCCACAGAGTATGTTTTTTTTTATGAGCCCTAAAACGCAATCGCCAAAACCGTTTCACTCTACGAATTGTGGTTCATGAAAATTGTTACGTTTGTATCAAGCTATCATATTAACCATGAGACACATGTATAAACCTTCCGTGATAGGACCATTCCTTGTTGGAGTACTGTAGGAAGGACGTTCCCTTTCCAAGCGACGAGGGCAGGGGGCGGGGCGGGGGCGTGGCGGGGGCGGGGGCTGGCTGGCGTTGCGCCACGCGACGCCCCTCGGACGCTCCCCGTTCCCAGCGACGCGCGCGCGTTCCCACGGCGCCTCCTCGCCGCCCAGCCCCAGCCCCAGCCCCAGCCCCAGCCCCGCGCTACTTAAGCGCCAGGGCCCTCCGGCGCCGCACAGTGCCCGCGCCCGCGCCCGCCACCGCCCACCACCGCCCGCCCTCCGATGGCTCCCGCCAAGGTACGTCCACGAAGGCTGGGCGAGTTTATGCGAATGGGGAAGGGCTGCAAAAATGCAGGACTTTTTCACTTTTAACATTTTTCACGATTTGTAGTTAATTAAATTAGAGGGAACATGCGTTTTGTAACTGTTTAAGGCTTTTTGAAGGATGTTGTGGTTCATGCTGTACTTTGCAGAATCCTTTTGTTCTTACGTAATTCGTTATTTTTGCTGATTTTGTAAACGTTTTATTTCTTAATGTATAATTTCTATTGTTCCCTTAGTAGCTTCGAAACAAAGTGAATTAACCATGTTATTGATGTCAGTGACGTATTATTTCCTTATAAAATACGTCGAGTTCATGATATGTTAAGTTACTTTTTTTGACGAATGTTTCTTTTGACTAAAATCACCAGTGCCAACTGTGTCACTATCACGATTTTTTTAGTTACTTTGTAGATGAATATGACTTAGTGCTGAAAGCTGCGAACTGATGTTTGTGATCATTTTACTGGCTTCCATAAAAAAATATCATGAGGTGATTCTCTTCATGAAATTCAGTAATTCTCAGTGTGATGTGACGTTTGTATCTGTCTACTGATTTGCAAGAAAATATGATGGGACGGTTGAATCTTGAACATGTACAAGGGTTCTTGTGTGTGAAACGTATAGTAGTAAAGTGAACTTCTGCGGCTTACGAGAGAATAATTGTTTAAGAGGAATAGAATGCTCATTTAGTGACGCTTTCCTATTCGCAAAGTTCACGTTCCTCATCAAGACTGCATATCGATGAATCGTATATAGTAATCGAAGTAGTATCCAATATAGTATCGATAGTAGTATGATAGGGTGACATGTTTGTTGTCGTTTATAGAAGATGTCACGTAACACCGATAAAAAGATTTTAGCTCAAGAAGAGTGATGAAGAGTAAATAATAATTGCGTATTACGATAGAATTTCAAAGATCTCTGTTCCTTTACAGGGAATACCACAACTATTTAATCAATTAAATATGGATGAATTGGGTTATTTAGTAAAATGGATAAATTAAACATCTTTAATGAAATAATGAAAAACGCATTAAAGAACTTGATGTGAATCTTGTATATCTGTAGAGCTTATGAAAATATTTTAATGAGAGCCCCAATTACACATATTATGCAATCGGCACCCTTTCGTAAATAGGTGCTTTTAAGAGAATTGTTTTTATCACTTAGTTTCGTCCTCTTCATTAGGAATCGTTTTTCTGACGAAATCTCTTTGACTGTGTCGGAACGTGTACCGGCTATACCACAGAGCAAGATGAGTTCCCAATTAGGGGAAATTACGACTAGTGTAATGTTGCGATATAACATTTCCCACCACATATTCTTTTTGCAAAAAGTGACCTTCTTCATAAAAATGTTTCGTTCCCCCATACGGTGTAGAACTGTGTAGCATTTATTTTGAGGCATCCTCTACAAGAGTTCCCCACGAACTGATGTGTGTTTGCCCCCTCGATCGCAGCATCTCCCAACGGCGGCGACGGCAGCAGCTCTGCTGCTGGCGCTGTGCGCGTCCGGGGCCCTGGGCGGCGTGCTGCTGGCGCGGCCGGCCGCCCCGGCGCACTACTCCTTCAGCTACGGCGTGAGCGACGCGTCGACGGGCGACGCCAAGGCGCAGCAGGAGACGCGCAGCGGGGGCGTGGTCAAGGGCAGCTACTCGCTCATCGAGCCCGACGGCAGCCGACGAACCGTGCAGTACTTCGCCGACCCCGTGCACGGCTTCAACGCCGTCGTGCACCGCGAGCCCGCCGTGGCGCCCGCAGCCGCCGCCCCCGTGGCGGTGGCCGCGCCCGTCGCCCTCGCCTACAAGCAGGCGCTGGGGACGCCTCTTGCCTACAAGCAGGCGCTGGCGCCGGCGCTCGCCTACAAGCAGGCCTACGTTGTGCCCAAGCTGCCCTACTACCACCACGCCAGCGCCAGCAGCACCACCGTGTTGGGGCCGCACGCCAGCTACTCGTACTGACATGGAGGTTGGCCACGGATGGATTAGCAAAGGGGAAACTTACTTCATTTTTAATAACAACTCCTTTTCATCCATCTACATTGTAAGTGATGTATCGTTTCAAAATATTCCATCTGGAGTTCCAACTCATCAAAAAGGCTAGTAAAGAGTACCAACGTTCACAATTCATTTTAATTTAGGCAAGAATGTACTGTTAACGTAGCATTCAAACTTGACGCGTAAACAATCATTTGTTTTTAAACAACGTAAGAGACACTCGTGCTTGTTGTTCTGTGACTGTTTTGACGGTCATACATTTTCTCTCCCTTTGTGAACTGTAAAATATTGTCAATAATAACTTTATTTTATGTGCAATTATATCATATTTCTCTCAAGTATTTTGTAATATTTGTAAAAAAGCTATGTATAAAAATATAGTTTCATAAATATAGTATTTCACCATTAAGAAGTTGTTTCCTGTCATAAGATAAACGTATCACAAATAAATAAATGCAAAGTTGTAAATAATTGTGTGAACCAAACCCGTAAGAAGTGAGAACGGTTTAGGAGTTCTTTTATTTGCTAGGTGCATACATATACGCACTCGAACCTTCCTACCAACATCCTTGCGTGGACGATGCAGCTTACAAATCATTGTGACCTTTGAAGAAGCCAGCACTTTGCTTTTAGACCTACGTGTAGCTTATGAACTGAAGTACCAGAGTCCCGTCGTCCAAAAAATTATAGGGCTCTAATTTCACTCGCTGGAAAGATCCAGCACTTCGCTGCCTTGTCTTCAGAGGTTGTTTTCTAAAACGTGCTCTGTGCTTTGCCATCGTATATTATGTATATTATTGCAAGGACCGAATAAAAGTCTGCAGCGTAGCGCAAGCAGCGTCTGTGGACGTGTGTGCGTGGCGTTTTTATTGCTGCTAGTGCGCGCCCTACTCCTGGCCAGATCCTTCTCCATCTCTGTGCTCTTGGCACCGGCCGTGCCTTTTCTAGCGCCTCGGTTTTGAATGCAAGGTCTATCAATGAGTAACGGTGGAATGAATTTACGGTCTCTTTTAGTAAATCCTTACGTCAGAGACAAATTCTTTTCATTTCATTTAAGAAGATAGCAGAGAAGTATTTTATTGAAGTACCAGTTGAAAATAATAAATATGACAGCAATATAGGAGCAGCAGATAAAAAAGTATTCACTAACGAAATCGTTCGGAAGTGGTCATGTAACAATATTTAACATTTTCTCACGCGATAATTATATTAGCTAAATTAATTAAATGAATCTTTTGTGGCTTGATGTACCTTTCAAAAAGTGTAAAATATATTAAGAATTCGCTTCAAACTGAAATGTATGTGTATTTCAAACTGAAATGTATGCTTGTAACTGAAATGTTGCAATGTATTTTGATTTGAGCATTTTTGATCTTTTGCTCCAATTTTCTGACGTATGGAAATTGTCTTTTGATGCTAATAATTGAAACCGTGGGACATAGATGTAAGTTAAATGCTTTGAATTCAAAATATCTGGGGTGAATTTGAGCTTTTGGTTTTGGTAACAAGATTGTTCATAGACAAATGTTTGTCTTCTAACTTTTTATATCTTTTCAAGAGTGGGCTGAAGACAAGTGCTGTTGGTTGACGGATGCTTCTTCTCTCTTTACTTTTACCATCAGGCAGCATTTTTCTCAGTCATATCACAGGCGTAAAGAGCCTGACAAAGGTTTAGAAACGCATTCAGTTCAGAAGTCAGCTTAGTGAATAAAAAAAAGACATCATGCAAAGGAATGTTTCCTTCGATCATTAAATACCTTTTTCTGCTTTAATATCACTTAATACTTTAAGTTTAAAAATGCGCCTCGTTTGTGTCTGCTACAACACAAATCTGGAACATTCGCCCGTTTAAGAGAGCTTCTTTCTGTCTCGTCCCCGGCGGTGGGCCCGGGCTATTGTGCGTGAGGCTGGCTCGTTCTTTACGGCAGCATCTGCCCATTTTTCGCGGCGGGCGATCGCGTCTGACGTCGATGGGTCGGACGCGCTGCGCCGGCCGGCCACGGCCCACGTGGGCGGCGTGGCGGCGTGCCAGCGCCTCGCGTTATGGGCCTCGCGTCGCCTCGCCTGGCGATTAACTTCTAATTTGAATCGCTGCGGGGCGATAAATCCGGAACCAGTGCGAAGGCCTCTACTCTTACGGCCCGTTCGGCCGACGCTTCTTTTGTGTTTCGGAGGTTTCGTATTGAAGCCTGGCTTGAGTTGTGGAGCTCTTAGCGAGGCGCGATAGTGTTTGCAGGTGTTGGACGACCGGTTGGTTGGATTTTGCGAGGTAATAGGGTGAGAAGACGAATACGATATTTGGGGAAAATGAGCACCGAGTGAATAAAGCGAGGTGAAAAGTGAGAAGGAAGTGTAAGATGTCAAGTTTTAGATGTTTCAATGTCACTAATAACATTGCCTCGTTTGAAAGCAGCAATTAGAAAATGAATGTTGATTCACTACAGGAAATTCAGCAAAATGAGGATAATGAACAAAGAATAATAGAAATTTTGGCGTTGTGTTGTTTTAAGTGTAATTATTATTTGGTTCTGACTCCCTCTGCTTGCTGTTGCCTGAAGGGAATTTGCAGAGTAAAAGAAGAGAAAAAAGTGTGATATCCATAACAGAAAGCTAAGACATCGTGATAAATTCAACGTGCACAGAAAAAATGTTTAAATTGCAATAGAGAGCGATGGGAAAAGCGTCATGGGGCAAGCATGACAGATCGGAATTAACGAGTCGAAACAACATAAGAAGCTGGAAAATGAACCGTCGAAAACTTGGAAGCCGAACGAAAGTGAAAGTGCTCCGAGGAAACGAAAACATCGGTTCTCCTGGGAAGGCTGCTGCGTCCGAAAACACGACTCTCCGATGAGGAAGGACAAACCTCAGAAGTTACAACAGCGAATCGAACGAGACAATCTGAAGCACTTACCAGCCCACGGCATTTGTATAGCGCGGAGAAACCGGCGGGCGAGCTGGCGAGCGAGCGGGCGGGCCAGCGGGCGGAAGGGCGAACGTATGAGCAAGCGTGCGGGCGAACGGATAGGCGAGCGGACGAGTGCATGGGAGAGCGGGCTAGCGAACGGATAGGCGAGCGAGTGGGCGGGCGGGCGAGTGTAAGAGCAAATGGATAGGCCAGCGGACGAGTGCATGGGCGAGCGGACGAGCGAACGGATAGGCGAACGAGTGGGAGGGCGGGCGGGCGGGCGGGCGAGTGTAAGGGCGAACGGATTGGCGACCTATCGGACGAGCGATTGGATGGGCAAACGGATAGGCGAGTGAGCGGGTGAGTGGCTGGACAAACAGATAGGCGAGCGAGCGGACGGGCGAGTGAATGGGCGAACGGATAGGCGGGCGAGTGGGCGGGTGGGTGGGCGAGTGTAAGGGCGAACGGATGGGCGAGCGAGCGGACGGGCGAGTGAGTGGGTGGGTGAACGGGTATGCGAGCGAGTGTGTGGGCAAAGGGATATAGTGAGCGAACGGGCAGGCGAGTAGCTGGATGAACGGAGAAGGTAGCGTGCGGACGTGCTGAGAGGCGGGCAGGCAAACGGATATGCGGACAGACGGGCGAAAGGATGGGTGAGGATGCAGGCCGGGGCGCAGGCGTGCGAGTGGACTAGCGGGGGTGGGCAAACGGGTAGGCGAGCGTGGAGACGAGTGGGCGTGCGTGCGGGGAGGCGGGCGGCCGGAGGTGCTTTGTCTCTGCTGCAGATGGGCGCCGAGCCGTGGGAGCGCTGGAGTGCGCCAAGGCTCCTGGGCGGATGCGCGCCGCCGCTGCTTTCAGGAGATTAGTCGCGAATTATGGGGCCCGGCTGCCATAACGAATGCAGCTCATTTTCTCCACATCGTCCTTAAGTGTCCGATGAAAAACCCGGTGTCCTTTTTCTTTCATTTAACTGCTCTACAGGAAAAGGATTGGATTCTTAATAATAATGATAAAGGTGAAGCAAATGGTGTTATTCGTATGTGACATAAATTTGTACTTTTTCAAAGAATGAATTGTTCTCCTTATTGTGCAATAGTGTTTGTGGTAAATGATTACACGGGACAATGGTAGCAAGAACTCACCATGCATTTGTTTAAAAGTCAGTTTTGCTATTTTTACTTGCGGAATGTGCACATACAGACCTAATGCTTTTATTACACCGGTAACTGGTAATGGATTTATATACTTATCGGTGGATTTGCAGCAGAAGACATGAAGGCATTGAAGCTCGTTTATGTATTAGCCTGATCGTATAAACGCACTAGAAGTGAGACAGCGTGGCAAAATGTCTTTGTGTGGAAAATATAGTCCCACTTGGTTGAGCCACGAGCAGTGGCACGAGATAATTGTGCGCCTTTCGGCGTGGTCGTTGAGAGCCTGTGGCGGGGGCGGTAGTGTCCCCGGCGCGTGCCCTGGGGAAAGCGGGCGTGGGCGGCGTGGGCGGCTTCGGTGTCCGCTGGGAGCCGAGCAGCGCTGCAAGCGCTCCCGATCTGCGCCGGCGTCGCACGGGCCGCAGATGCAATCGCGCTGCAACCCCCCCTCCGCGCTCCTTATGCGACCCGGCGAGGCGACCGCGCCCATTGTCCGCCGGCTGCGGTGTCACCAGAGGGCCCCGCCCCGCCCCCCTCCCGCCCGCGCTCCGCAACGCGCGCACCTCGCCTCCCCGTGCCGTGCTGCGCTAACGCACGCCTTCGGAAAAGTCTCTCAGTCACATCCGCCCGTTGACGCCGACTCCAACTATAGAAAGATTACTGTAAGAAGGGACTGTTTGGATATTGCTGGCAACATGACTGCAGGTTATGCCCATGCTCTGAATTCGTCAATGGGTTCGTTTACTTACCTCTCTTGTACGTGGCTTCATCACTATCTCTTGCAATGTCTTCGTCCTACATGGCATTTTTTTGTTTCCCGACTTGTCAAACTAGTCGTTTCTTAGTGTAACTCCTCTATACCTCGGTCATGATCTTCTCGAAGGTTGTTTCACCTTCCCCGGGTATTTGCGCCATCCCCTCCCATGTCGATGGTCATTTGTGATCCATTTAACTGTCCCTTGTAGAACTAGCTCCCGTTGAGGCGCTGAAGGTAACTTTTGCAGGGATTGCATTGGCCCATAATTAACACGAGCTGCACTTTGCCCGCCTCCTCTCTTTTCTTGTTTTGCCCATTTACCGAGATGACTTTGAGCACATTTCTGCACCTCCATCCTTTTCTGAGATAAGGCGCCAGACTATTTTTGGTCTGGTTGGGAAATCTCCCGAAGGCCACAATGTATCAGCCATACATCCACAACCGAGATGATATCGAATCCGCGCTCCTTGGAGGAGAGGAAGTTATTGTGATCCGATCTCCACTACTGGCTCAACAGAGTTCCTATTTCGTAGCTTCTTTGGTAGAGAGCAAGGATGACGTTGGAGAATACCACTCAGGTACTTTCATCAATTGATTCACACCGTTTCTTGGACACTCAATTCCAGTTCACTTATTATTCTGTACTTATTGGGTCATGTCAACGGATTATCTTGTTTCCAAAGTATAATTATATTGTTATCAGATGATCACAAGAGGTGTACAGAATCTAAAAGAGGTGAAAAGGTCTTACTAATGGAATATAAGTATAGACGTAGTCGGTGTGCTTGCTTCGATGACATTTCTAAGTCGTTTATCAATACTCTATTTTCTGTATGTTTGGACGCATTTTTGCCATATTTGGTGATGCATCTTTTATTTGTCTCCTCGAAGCAGTCTCCGAACCTACTAAGCAGTTCTGTGAGACAGAGGAGCATTAGCGATCCATCAACACCACCTGGAAACAATTGGTCATTTATTAAATGTTACTAAGTAATTTTTTGTTCACAATTTTCAAGTGAAATGTATCTGTTATTTTCTCGTGTTTCTATTAGAAATATATCATATCTAAAATGTTCGTATATCAGTATTGTCTACCTATAAGTACCTGTGTGCTAAGTATCAGAATGCAATTTCTGTTTTCCTTATTTTTCGTTTAATGTAACAGTAATTGATTCTGGTATGATCTGGAGAAACGTAAAGAACAGGAAATTTCCTTTAGTATCTAACATCATGAAGAGTTGGTGGCCTTCGAAAACTTGTTGACTTTATTTTTATGATCTCAACGCTTGTGACGATTTCAGTGCCAAGGTATTTTTAGCGCGAACAACTTTTTGCCTTTTGTCTACAAATAAATCGGCGAACAGTACAAGTTTTTTTTACTGACACATCATAGATCTCTGGCAGAGCATTGGAGCATTAAAAGCGTGTTTGTGTCAGAACAGGCGCACGAATCGAAGAAATGCAAGTGTAACACCAGACGTCGTAATGGCTTAAGAGAAGGGACGGTCTTCACGTTCAGTGGAAACTAGCCTTATTGGATCTTACATGTGTCGACGTACTCGATGTTACTTGTAATGGACTTTCAGTTGAAGTGGATTCCAAAACGCACTAAGTCAGAATTTGTATTTGTTTAGCAGAAGCGTTTTTTTATCGCAGAAGCGAACTTTAAATAAATCACTAAGCGACATTTAAGTAACATTTGAAAAAATCACAGCAAAACTTTACAAATAACTACATCATAATCCCATCACGTCTTCGAAAAAAATCACATCAATAACTTCTCGACCAAGTATGTTTTCAATACATTTTATTTTCTTTTATATCTGGTTATATTCATCAAATATTTATAATTAGGGATAACTTTAAAATAAAATTGACTTAGTACGTTTTGGAATCCACCACTTCAATTCCTTTTCTATTACTTAGAAACCTTTCACAGCCCCAGATAAAATATGTATCAAGCAATGTGTTTTAAAAATATAAGTTGACTGCACGTTAAGTATTTCAAAATATTGACATACTTTTGAACCAATACTTTAACAATTTGTTGGTGCTTGTATTTGAAATGTCAATTGTTCTATTGACTACTGCAGTTCAGCATTATATATTCTTTTTGACAATGAGAAGTGGAATTTAAAACATTTTTAAGTTTCCCAAGCTTGAAATAATATATTGTATTTTGCTAACCAATAAATAGCCAGCGCAAAACACGTGATTGTAATGTTCTACAACGGTGTGCTGTACTGCTGGCAGGACAACATACCGACGAGTTCTCAAGAAGGTTAAAAAGCTCTAATAGCATCCAGTTAACCGATGTCACTGGAGTGAACAAACCATTAGGTAGCCTTGAACCTGCTTTGTGCTCTGAGAAAATTTTTGCTGCACATCACGATGACAAGATAAACTGCAGCAGCGTGTTGTGATTGAAATGAAAATTCGAAGCACAGATGAACACTATTGTACTGTTGAAATCCGAACCAATATCTAAAATGATAGCTGTGGGTGGTGTTTTTAGATGGATGATAGTTGTGAACTATTATTACGATTTTGGGAATAATACTACACACGATTGGTTAATTGCTATTGCCTAGTATTTTAACGTACCTAAGCATTAAATGCAAAACAAATGTACCTTGCTTGAATGTTAGGTGACATGATTTCTGTGAGGTTGTGACTTCACGTCAACTTCTGTTTTCTTACTTCAGAGTTTTGACACTGACATTATGTGTAGTTATTTTCAGGAACATCCCTTTTTTTGTTTTGCTATAAAGAAGAGTTTTCTGTTTTGTAAACCTACTACTCAATTTTATTGCCTTAAAAATGTACCGAAATGTATTTTTTGTCATAACGTTAAGGAAAATGCGTCGGGCCTGCTGTTCCACTGACCATTTTTTAATACGCAAACAATATTTTAAAAAATTTAAATGATATAAAAATGTTGAAATTTGAAAATAAATTGGTAAAAAACAAAAAAAATCAAATTATTAATTAGGAACATTTTCAAATTATTTTCCCCTGTTTTACTTAATACTTCATAATACTGCGTATATATCCACTCCGTACATCCCCATTTTGAGAAACGGAAGAACCAACCTCCTATGGACCCCGAAAAAGAAGTCGGCGCAGGGCAAATGAAAGCATAGGCTTCCAGAGCCAGAGTCATTAGATAGTACGTGGGGTGTCTGGGAGGCGCAGCATCCTAAGCTTAGTTGCCAACGTTTCGGTCATTGTACCGCGACCTTCCTCAGGGCGAAACGCATTTAGCGTCGCCCTGAGGATGACGCTCGAAACGGTGCCTCCCGGAGGGCGGATCTGCAGCGCAGCCAGAGAAATGGTGCGGCGTGCGCCGTCCGCCGGCCGCGGGCGAGGCGCGCCCCGCGAAGGCCGCCCGGTGGCGCGCGCGAGGGGCGCGGAAAAAGCCGTCGCGGCCACGGGCTGCGGCGTCTGCGGAGACGCGACGCGACGCGACGCGTCGGCACGCGGCGTCACGCGTGTCTCACGACGGCGGCGGTCGCGCTCGCGCTCGCGGGTGACTCATGCGCTGGCCAGTCTTTGCCGCGCTGCAACCACCGTTCCTCCAGCGGTTTTTCTTTTAAATGCCCAACATCAGTGATTTTCAGTTGTAGTATTGCCAGAACAATAATTTATTTTAGAATGTCTTTTCGGCCGGCAGAAAGAGTTTGTTGTCAGATAGGTTTGTGTACCATACAATGTTATTATGACACTACGTCTGATTTTTCTACATGATTTGTGGAAGTTAACACTGTCGGGAAAAACTTTCAGCAACAAAATATTATTATGATGAGACTATATCTGATGTTTCTGTTGAAAACGTCATACATTTCATAAAATTTTCTGATATGATCGCGAAGTTTTTGTTTTTCACTTCCTTGGGAATTTGTGAAGGATGTCAACATTTACTCTGCTTCGCGATTCTACGAACTTGAGTTTTACTTTCTCGCTACCGATCACGCTCAGAAGAGAGAAAGTTATGTAATGCTGTACGAAAAAATGGCGAATTTTCGGCAGAAAAACTTTTATTACAGGACCCTGGTATTGAAAAAATGGGAAAATAGAGTTGCTAAATTTAGGAAAAAATAGTCTATGACGTGGTGTAGCCAGAACCCATGTTTTGTGGGTTCTTCAGTCCTAAAAATCGAATGACGGCAAAACGTCCGTCTAGCCTTTGAACAAAGCTAGTACAAACAGCTTAACCGTTTAGCTGACTTTTTTTTTTCTTTTTCCAAAATTGATATTCCCCTATCGATCTGGCTGATGCCGCGGTTCCTTGAATTTGAAACCGATATTTTAATTTTGGGGGGTACTTTACATAAAGCCCTTGGGATATTTTCCAAATTTTTAAAAAATGGGTCTATGGTTTTTGATTACATTTGGTTGTTTCTGATTTTTCGAAAATTGCAAAAATTCAAATTGTTTCGGCGTCTTTCTGCAACTAAAATATTAAAGATAGGTATTTTTTCCTCAATAAAATCAGCACTTTAAAGATAGATTTTGAAATATAATAAGGTACAATTTTTCGAAAGTTTAAATACTTTTCGCGTAATATTTATGTGAAAGTATTTGGCGAGAAAGTACGTGCTGCTTCAGTACTACTAGATTTCATTGGCGAAAACCAATCATTCCTGTAGATTTGTTTTATCTTCTGCGAAATTTATGCTCCTGGTAATATTTACCTCGCTAATCAAACTATTCATTCATTTTGTCATTTTTGTAATGTCAATGAATAGACATTCTGGAGAATGTTTTAATAATTTCTTTAAAATTTTGGCTCTGTCAGTTCCTTTAATCTGTTGCTGATTTTCCAGTTTTGTCGGCGATGAACCGTGTTCGTCAATTTGTCGTAAGTTTATTCTGTGTAGTATGAAAATTCAAGATTTAACTTCTTCCTTGACTCATATTCACATCAATAATAATGACGTTATATTAACATCAATATTAATATCATCTATCTTAAGGCCTTGTATTAGTATTCTACGTAGCCGTTATTCACAATCGAGGAATTGCTCACTTTTGATCACAACTACGAAGAAAGGAGATCCAATAGACACTGCATGCTGTAGTATTTTATTTTTGATCAACTGGTGAAAAATGCAAATTTGTTTTCTTTACACTCCAGACAATCCATATTTGTTATTATGGTTATGTTCATTTATTCTCCAGGCGTTCTAAACCGAGCTTTGAATATGTTGAGCGTGCTTATATGCTTGCTATATATTATATTTTTGTGAGCATTATGTTTCTTTTTTCATCTTCATGGTATTTTGAATAAGAAAAATAATTCAAAATTTACTGCCAATACTTTATGAAATACCTCAGTTTCGTGAAATACATTGCGATTTAAAAACCATCATTCCTTTTCATTTAGTTCTTCTTAAAGAACAGAATGACCCGGGAGGTTAAGAGAATGTGTTCGTCCGTGTTCGAGATAAGCATTTGAGGAGAGAACAGAGTCGTTTTTCGTTGCGGTCTTGTTGGCTGCGGCGGCAATGACCTGCAGGTCGCGTTGGGCGCACACCCGCCCACTCACACCGCGTCTCGTGACATCGGGGCACGCCCCAACGAACGGCTCGTTCCCCCGCGTGAACGGCTCAGGTGAATTGTGTCGTGCGGGCTCGTAAGGTTACCAGCAGCTAAATTTACGAGAAAGATATGACTATTCCTTCTTGCTTTTATTGGTCTCTGAAATGGAAGAATAAACGAATATTATTCTAATGAAAACTGATGACTTGAGAAAAAGAAAATCCACGAAATCCTTCACTTTAAAATTGTTTTCTTGTATGATTAACGTAAGATTAAGGAATATTGCCTTTCTTTTTTCCACTCCTTTGCCCACTTCGGTCGATGTATTATAATTTTGACCCATCTTTTAAATGCTCCAAAACATATTTTTTTGCAATTGAAGCTACATATCACAAAGTTATATTTTGCGTATTTAGTATCTTGGTCAATATGTTCAGTATTTACTCATTGGTTACAGTTACCTAACACAATTTTTGTAGTTAGGTTTATGCAACCCGGCAGCACACTACAATTTACCTATATTACAATTAAGTGTATTAATACAATATACCTTTACATTATTTACTCCTCACAATATTAACCTTAAATTTCTTACTGCATGTTGTAGAATCGTGCATCCTTTTTGGTACACAATTAATTCTAATGTGTATGTTTTAATTTCGTTTGTAAGGATAAAAAATTATGAAATCTAAATAATTAATTTTTTCATAGATCTTTTTGAGACATTGAGATATTGTTTCGTTTTTACTATAGTATTGCAAGATCTTCCTACTAATTAATACACTCTTCAGTAGCGTTGCCCTTCAAAATTCCAAACAAATGTGAAGAAGTTCAAAAGAATGTTGAGAACATGTTTTGCTTCGGAAACGGTTTGGAGTTGTGTAAATTTTTCAGTGATTGGGTGCAATTTACAAATTTACGAACTTGCCTAACCACTTCGTTACTCAGTGATTGTACTCAAGGTTGCCGTAAATTTACTAAGAACGTGAATTAAGTGATACTTATTTCCGTTTTGATCTATATTAATGTGATGCATACGTTAATTTAGTATTTTCTAAAACATAGATCACATTTCTAGTCATATTTCTCGTATGTGAGGTAACCTTTCTTACTTTAAAATTAATTCTAGTCGTTTGATTAAAATTGTTATTCATTTTATGAATGGATAAATTGAACGTTTCTTCAAAATTGTGCATAAGAATGTTCTTTAGTTATGTTCTGGAATCCAGTGAAACCCTCAATAAATTAAAGATTTATAAACTTTTCGCTTTAAACCAGCGTATTTTGTGTAATAATGTCTGATATTATCGTAAAAATATTTCAATTTTGCAATTAAATAATTTAGAAGACATAACTGTTATATTTATGTACATCGAGTAAACGACGCGTTTTGCCACTAAGAAAAATTAAGGGCTTCATATGAGCACTAAGAAGAATATTTGTTAATTCCAGATTCGTTAACAAGTTTTCCGGGTGTGGTGAGATCGAGTAGTGCCAACAATATTTTTTTCTTATCAGTAGCATGAATTAGTGTTCACTGTTAAATTGAACCAATTGCTAACAAGACTTGCAAACGTCTCGATTACTCTGGATATATGCCAGAAGCAATATTTTCAGATTATGTATTTACATAAGAAATTAATACTTCGAAGTTTTGAAGACTGTGAACACGACTCACCGTTAGAACAAATGAATAAATTGAGCTCGTTATATCTCCGTTGACTATATTTTAGATAGTATTGTTCTTTCACAGATAATTGTACTTTAATTAATGATAACTTTTCTTCTTTTTCTTGCTCTGAATTGAGACTTGGCCGGTTGGGATTAGCTGAGTTCTTCAGTAGTGGGAGCGTAGAGGACGCGGAGATTCCAGCGCCCTCTGCAAGGAAACCGGAATGCAACAGACGCCGCCGCTTTCTAGCGGGAATGTTGGAAACTGCTTGAAGCGTCATTGTTCAGGGAATTGCTTATGGTTTTGCTGATTCGACTATCAATCTGGAAATTACGTGAATGACCGAAACTGACTAATTGACTGGAATGCAATAAATGTTACCTTGTACTGGAATAGTGGCGATGATAGAAAAAATTGTGGAACATTTTCAATATAAATATTTTTAGAATGTATGTATTTGGCGTTTTGGGTCGGTAGTCCGATTTCGCCGGCCATCTACCGGTGTACTCCTTGCCTGGGCCTAGTTAAATTCCCATGCTTGGGGTAAGAGCGACATGAGGCGAACATGACGTATTCTCTTCACCGTAACTAGCAAGATCTGCCTGCTTGAGCTTTTCTTCGTCCCTCACCTACATAAACTGGAACGATTTTAAAGGAAAGCTACAACTATATTTTTGCCTCGACCGGGAATCGAACCCGGGGGGCCACAGGGCGGGAAGCTTGTACTCTACCCATGAGCCATCCCAGAGACAATATTTGAGTAATCTTTGAATATTGTAGCAATAAATGTGGTCATACGTCCTGACTTTCTTGAGATTCTTTTTGACTTCAAGTCTTCAAAGCTATTTTACTTCAGATATTATTTAAATAAACGTATTATAATTTTATTGTTTATGTTTTCAATTGGGTATATTACTTGAAATATACAACGTTGTGTTATTAAATACTGAAGGTTTACTTAAACGAAACATTGTTATTAAAATATCTCAATGTTGATAAGTTTTGATGAACACCTGTTCATGGAAAAGTAAGCTTGCGCTCACAGTAATGCTATTAAGGATGGATGTTACTTTTAGAACTTCTAGGCAAAATTGTTCTCCGTTAATATAAAGTATTGCATTCACTACTACATTTAGTAAGGTCATAACGCTTAATTTTGGTAGGAAGAGAGTTCCAGAAAGACTGGTAATTAGTGATCCGCGTGAAATTATTTCGAAACTCTATTTATCTGTATTCTTCTTTAGAGAAACCAAACCTGGGTTGTGTAAGCCGATCTAGCTGGAAGCCGACTGAACATGAGTGCGTGTACATAGCATCTCTGGAAACGTTCCATTTATAGACGACGCGAGTTTTATTGTTTTCAAGAATGCGGCTAATTATTACTGAGAACTTAACTTATCTTCTAGGTATTCATTAGAAGAGTTCAGTATTCCTACATTTGAAGGGTAAACCTGTTTTTTGAAGTAAATTGTGTAAGTTTGCTTTGTAATTTCAAATGTTATGTTATGGATACATGCTAAGTTAGACGTTAATGTTATGTTACTTTTATGCAAAATGTATAGCCGTTAACATGAAAAATTACGAAGAATCACTTCCAGTTAATAGCGGACGATTTTGCAAGGTCAGCATCACTTCACATTATTTTGTTTCAGAAAGGTGGTTATCAGTGGTATTTATTACGTATCTCGTCGGTGCACAAGAGAAGAAACGCATCTGAAAAATAGTAATTTCGACAGGCTCCTTTATTTCTTGCTCAAAGACAAAGTGCTTTGATCTACAAAGCGGTCGTCTGAATGACTACATTTATGATATATTTTAACTCGTTGGAAAAGCCAGACCAGACACTGACCGCCATGTTGCATGGAGAGCGAGAAGCTCTGAGAAACATTTTGAAAGTGATGCAGTTTTCAACATTAACCAACCAAAACTAACACAAAGGTGTATAAGATGCAGTATTTAAAAGAAATGCGTCATAAATCTGTTTCAATATTTTTAACGAGGTGATAGTTTTGATATCCAGCTGGATTTAAAATTCCCTCTAATATTGTGAGGCAAACTGGTGTCTAAAGCTCATTGGCTGAAGTCGGACACGATGCGCACTCCCACCCCCCCCCGGTTGGCAGCCCCTGCTTTCGAGTAGCGTCGCCGACGCGCGCATATTCCTGGGCGGCGCGCGGGGCGAGGCTGCTCCGCTGGTGTCGCCCGCCCTGATTTACAGGGCCAGCGCGCGGCGAAAGCCAACGCAATCCCGGAGGATGTTCGAAGAACGCGGCGAATATTGCGTAAGGGATTGCGTGGCGATGCCTTGCACAATGGTATGAATGGTGAAATGATTCACGTGACAAAATAATCATGAACAAATATATAAATGAAAGTAAAAAGATATTGAGGTTGTTTATTTTTAGTCTCGACAATGTGAATTTTTTTGTCAGTAGTGTATTTTTGGAGAGATTTCTTTACTGTAATTGTTCGTGTTCAATTGGGTGACTAATGTAATAATCGCAGGGATGGACTTGTTTTAACGAAGTCCTGGATGGGTGTACTGAAATTATAGCCCGGGAACCAAGAGTACTCCTTGCCATAATTAGTGACAGCAAATATTTAAAATGCGTCAAATGTCGTAGATGTGAGAGCGATTATAATTATTAATCAAATGTTGAACCTCAAAACTTTTTTTAATCTGTCATGTTTCATCAAGATGATTCTAATCAACTACTCTGAAGTATTCGAAAATGCTGATATTTCTATTAGTTAAACTAGTGGTACATCAAAAGTGAACTAGTTAGTTAAAAGTGAAGAGTTAAACTAGTGGTTCACAATAATGCTGGAAACATCGAACATACTCGTACATTGAGCTCAGTACAACACATTACCTGCAATAGCTAATGGCTTTTGGTTGCCACTTCCACTCGTATTCCGTGTCGTGTTCCGCCAGCCTTGCAGGGGGCGTAGCCTACCGGATACATTCGTTGTGCGGCCCAGGTGTGCAGCGGCAAGGATAATGGGTCTTCAGTATAAATGTCCCCATTCGAAAAATTAATAGGCTTACGTATTTTGGAAAAGGTTTCGGCCGCGACGCTGCCAAACGTACATGTACTGTAATTAAACAAACAATCTAAAAATTATTTTTACCTTGCGTTTAGTTTTAAATAATATATCATTTTTATGAATATTTTCACCTAAAAAATAAGCCACATGTTATATATTTCAATATTTATCGAAAACACTTTCTTCCATTTTGTGACCTCTAGTTGCGGCCAAATGGCGCTATTGGTTGAGACTACTCAGGTTACGAGTGGCGGCAAATATCCATGAATCAACTCTGGCGTTTATTGAAAATCAACCTGTTTCCAAATAGCTTTTTATGAAGAGTTGATCTTTATTTCTCTAAGTAATACAAGAAATAGAGTGGTGTTTTTGGGACAAAGGATATGAATAAAGAGACAAAAAAAAGCAGAGATATAATGCGTTTTATAATATTTTCATTCTTGCGTACACACTCTGTAAGCAACTTATTTCATTGTTTGGAGGTCTTTAAATTTAACCCGTTTTGTTATTATATTTTAATATTTTAGGACAGAAACGAAACGTATCTCTTTTGATAATGCTTATTGTATTGTACTTTGTGTATGGTACGGTATGTAATGTATGGTAATTGTATTGTTCATTTACAATATTGAATGAACAAAATAACAAGAAACTTTTGTAATAAAAGTCAATAGTATAGTGAAGTTCAATAATTTAGTGGCACGATTCTGCGGTGTCATTCACCGGGTGGTTCTAAGATTCAAATCCCGACCGGAGCGAATTTTCGAAACTTGCTACGTATCTGGGTTGAATTCAATCACTGAAGGTGAATTCAAGTGGCCAGATGCTCTAATTGGTAGTTTTCCGTGGTTTCTCCGATCAACACCAGACGAATACCAGAGCAATACCCTAGCAAACGGGCCACGGACCGCCCGCGATCTTTCCTACCTCTTCCTTGTTCTATCCTCTCCCCTTACACACACACACACACACACACACACACACACACACATACACTAACATGCACTACACTACCACATATTCCGGAAGACCGGTCGGGAGCTTAGAACTTGTCCCAGGTGGGGCGGTGCCCCGCTGGTGGGAGAGTCCTGGTTGGTGTAAACTCCGCTAGCCGACGGTAGGTCGGCGCCGCATCTCGCCATCCAGCGGGGGACGACCACCGCCATCTCCCGATAAAAAATGTGCACTACACTGGCAGGACTAATGACCTAAGCTGTTGACGCGCCCGGAATCACTAACAAAGAAACCGACCGCGCAGCGAGGGGCGCGAGGCTAGCCGCGAGCGCCGGCGGCCCCGTAAATCACGGGCTGCGCGCGGGCGCATTGTGCGCAAATGAAGGCGGGCGCGCCGCCCGCCTGCGAACTGTCGGGCGGGAACGCGCGCTGCCCGCGCTCATTGCGGAGGCATTGAAATCCATTCGAAGCTACTCGCGCGCAAACCCCCATCGAAAAGTATTTGCATGCGGCACGCCAGCCATTGTGCGTAGAATGGAACTGATTTACGGGAATGATAAATTAGCGAAGAAGTTGGGACATTGTGTACCAGCTTTACTGTTTACTCGCTGATGATGCATATCGTTTTCTTTATTGTTCTGAGGATTCCGATTAACTACACTCAGAAATTTCTGCATTGCTTTTAATGTAAACTATATGAAAGTAATTTCCATGTACGTAAATTAAATTTAATGTAATGTGCAATTAAAGTGAACGTAGACAAGTAAACGAACAGCCATACATTAAATCAACATTGATTTTAATGTAAGGATTAAATTTATTGTACATGTACTTTCATCTTCCTTTAATGTACACGGTAGATTAAAATTCATGTACAGTTGTACATTAAATTTAATGTAATTTCTGACAGTGTAGCGTTAATTTTTGTAAAGAGAAATTTTTATTTATTTCGAGTATTTCGTGAGGATAAAGCATGACTGCTGACATGATTGACGTAGAGTGGAAGAGTCACTGACTCTGTAAATTACAAGTGTAAAAATGAACACCTGCCAACGTGTCTATCACCTACGCAACCATGTATGTCGAGTCGATACCTATATCTGTTTACAAGAGTGGCTTTTTTTATACATGGTACGAGGGCGTCGGCTCCTCTTAACCGTCATTCTGAATTCACAAGATCGATGATGACGTCAAATTATAAGTGTCTCCTTCATTTCTGAGTGTTACCCTTCATCCTAAGGTGAAAATACTCTAGGATTATCAAAAAAGCTTACCTCAGATCTCTAGCTATGGATCTCCGTACATTCGATATATATGTTACTCCACTGTGCAAATGTTCGATAACTTACATTACTTGGGTGAATTTTCGGGCCCAAAAAATTCGTCAAACCAAATCACTCATTAAATTCAGTAGTTGTTGGTTGTTTTAGTGCTAAGTGAAATAGAAGAAATTCATTGCATGTTGTACACGTTTGTAACAATTTTTAAGTGCAGAGTTTGTGCTGATTTGCACATAATGATGTTCCATGAGAGGAAGTGAGAAGAATCGAAAGGAAACGCTGCCGCTGGCCGTTGGGGCGAGTCGGCGCCTGGAGGGCAGCGAAGTGAAGCCCCGCGCCCGCCGGACCGGTCTCCGGGGCAGTAGCCTCAGCCAAGGCGGCGGCCGTACGTGGCCGCCCGCTATTCGACCACTAAAGAACACGTTGACCACTCCCGTAACGGCTCTCTGGGATCTCTTCTCCCTCTCCGCCCACTTCGCCTTGTAGGGCACTCGCCTCCAGCCTCCTGCCCTTGTTCGTCGTCTTCCCTCTCGGCCATCCATTGACACTTGCAGGCACTGACATCGCGGGGAGTACCGTTGTCTTGTGGCATTGCCTCCTGCTCATTACCTAAGCGTTTATTCCTTTTGATCCAAAGCAAAAAAATATTTGTCTGATGGTGAAAAAATTAAAATTGAGTTCTACAACTTTACTTCAGAGTAAAATAACGATCCTTATTTCAATAAAGACCATATGTATACACTTTCGTTGTCTTGTTTGAACATTGTGAAGAAGTATTTCCATTTTTATTATGGTTTTTTGAAATTCTGTGAAACGTAAAATTGTAGCTGTTTCAGTTAAGACGTAATACACGTTAAATGTTTTTTTTCTAAAGTTCATTTCTACCTAATTTATTTTATTGCATACAACTACGTTGTATATAGAAATATACCTGACGGTAACTTTTCGAGCAAAAATCTTGTTGTAGGACCCCTCTTGTCGAAAGAGTGGATTATTCTTGTTTCTATATCTAGTAAATTATTTCCTCTAACACTTTCTGTGGTCAGAATTCATGGGTTCTCTGGGTTGCTTCACCTGAAAATTGGTGTACGGCAAAACATGGCCGAAGTCGCGACCCCTTGAATTAACTTCTGGAGGATGTCCTAAGTCCTAAGTCCCATTTGAAGTCCTATTTGTCATCTTCAGATTGATTATTTGGCCCGTTACGACATAAAGGTTTGGTCTGAGCTTACCATATGCAAGGGCATCCCTTACATCTTCCTAAGGGGTTATTATTAATGTATCAGGCGTGATATCCACTCTGAATTCTTTCTTTGCAGATGTTCGAACCAATTCGGTCCATACCTTTACGCACTGATGTATTATTTTATTCCCACCGGATGTCTTATTTTGTGTGATGCTCTTTAGACTTGATCCTGCCAACGGTCTCAGCGGACTGCTTGTTGGCCGCCTGCGCCGCCGCCCGCGCCCTGTGGCGCTCGGGGGTGGGGTGGGGTGGGGGGGCGTAGGCTCGGCGACCGGCCTGACCGGTCGCGGGCGCTCTGATTCACTCTCCTTGTCCGCGGGCGAAGGCCAGCGGGCGCGTCCGACCCCGGCTGCGGTGGCTCAGCGGCCAAGCCCTCGACTCGGGCTTCCAGCCCCACCGTTGGTGGATTTGCAGACTAACTACACAGATGGGCCGAATGAAATCACTGGAAGAGAATTCTAGCGGTCACTTGCTCTTATCTGTAGTTTTCTGTGCTTTTTTGATCAATTCCAAGTGAATTGCGGAGCAATGCAATGATAAACAGACCGCACGCAATCTTTCCTTTTTATTCTATTTCCTGCCTTTTTTCTTACACATATATTTCAGTGCAATTTAATACTACACATGTTAGGAGACCCGTCGTAGCTTAGAGCTTATCCCTGCTATAGGGCGCCGTAAATTTTGGCGCAGGACTTCACCTTCCAGCGGGGAAGAAACACTGCAACCTCCCTGGATATTATATACCGCTACACTCAACTTACGCGGGCCCAATGACTTAAGTAGTTGACGCGTCCGACCGGGAGCGGTGGCTCAGTGCGTCAATTGATGTCACTGCAGTGCTTCTCACTGCGAGGTTATAGGTTCGAGCCCCGACTGGAGAATTCTAAGAGGCTAGCTGCTCTGATCGGTAGTTTTATGTGGTTTCTCCGATCAACACCAGGCGAATGCTGGAGCAGTACCCTAACAAACGCGCCACGGACCGCGCGCGATCTTTCCTTCTTCTTCCTTGTCCTATCCTCACCCCTTACACGGTATTGTTCCATAACTCAATGCCACTTCCACGGATCCTTGCTGTCGCTTGGCCGCAGCTGAATAGTAAGCGATGAGTGCTGTGTATGAGAATTCAGTTGGTACGCGCAATTAAATAAGCGGAATAACTCGATTTGATATTTATATTTTTCTGTCAAATCGAAGCTGTTTAATGTTTTTTGCAGTTTTATGAGTTCCTGAATATCTACCGAGTTTATAGACACCCTCTCGTGCTCGGATGCTGCATAGTTTTCTTTCAATTTCTGCACACATTGGAAATTAGTATCATAGATTACTTTAATCTCTAATATATTATTGTGATAAACAAATTCCAATGCAATGTCGGGTACTTAAGTTATTTTACATTAAAATGAATGTTTTCTCTCTTATGACCTCAGTACTTTTCAAATCTTCGTTTTTGCCGTCCCAACAAGAGGAAAAGTAATAGGTTGTGAGAGCTCTCTTATTTTGTTTTCATAATAGTTGTAAAATATCATAAATACCGAGGAGAATACCCTCAATACCTAGGGGTAAACGCTCGTTAGCATGAACTCGCTTAACATCAAATTCACCCCAACGTGAACCCAATTTGGGGACGGCAAGGTAACATGAACACCAAATATTTAGGTTTTTTGAAATTCGTGTAAACTAGGGTTTACTGTGCAGCCATAATTCCGTCGGAACCGTTTGTAATAATAGTGTGTACTATGTGTGATGAACTAGACAAAGTGAAAAATTCATTACTGTAAATTTTGTACAAAAATGATTGCAAATCAATAATTACATGTCACGTTGTATAGGATTGGCGACAAAACGTTTACTCTTTAACCTGCAATTAAATCAGCAAACCGCGGACCGTGGTACTTGGAATTACGTCACTGTGGAGATAGAAGAAGGTGTGGCGTGAAAGTGCGGAGCAGTGAAGCTGCGTCGCTTCGATGTTCGGCCATCCGGCCGCGGCTAATCGCATCCGCGGCCTTGGACGCGCACCATTAGGCGGAGAGGCGCGGGCGGGGCAGCCCCGCCCGAGGCAGGAGGAGAGCTATCCAGTGTACGTGGTTCTATGTCGGATATTTGTGCAGGTTCTTGGCATCTTTCTTAAAATCTTCCCGACTACCAGAATTACGCAGTTCTGTTAAATTGCAAATGCATTCGCATGATTATGAATAGTAATTATTTCTGTTCGTTTTTTTCTTTTGTGCTCTTGATTCAGCGATACCCACTTGGATAAAATATATTTTTAATCCACTCTTCTAAGATAATGCGTTGCAACTGGAGAAGCTTTATTGGTTAACAACTAATAAGAACTCAGTTTTAGTTTAATTGTACAGAAGCTATATTAAGGTGTCCTTTGCTTGCTGAGAGTTGCAAATATGAATTCTACTATGAGTAGGGGTGTAGAAAATGCATTTCCTCGAACTGTTAACATTGAACTTTTATTTACGTTTCACCACATTTTCATGGCAGTTTGGTTTTTATTTGAGTAACCAGATTCTTCTCGTTGGGTGTGTGTGAGGGATAAATCGAAAAGAGTCGAACCTCATTTGTGATCCGTGTTAGAATGAGGTAAGAAACAGTTTCGGTCAACATAATAAACGAGTCTGCGGTTGTGGAAAAAAGTAGATTGGGTGGGCAGTCGACCTCAGTGTTTCAGACGGCGGACTTCCCTACGAGGAACTGCACCCAGTCCACCTCACTACCTACTGCCATGACGCAGCGAAATGCTTTCAGTGTTACTGTTTATGATTTGAGAGATCACAGTCATGGTGTCAAGATCAGGTTCGCGCTCAGATAAAAAGAGATCGACATTCAATAGCTAATAGCCTGCAGTTCAACATGTGTTGGTAGTGCTCTGTGCAATATGAACTTTCGACATGAAGCGGTTGTCGATGTTCTCATCGGAGGATGGCAATCATCTTATTTCCTATCGCTTTTATGCCATTGTTGAATATAGGCTAGCGTATACTGTTTCCACCGCAGGGTGTGGGTTCGATCTCCGACCAACGATTGTTGTATTTGTGTTGTGCAAAGCAAGCACTCGGTACCGTCACCATTCACTCCATCATTCTGGGTATCATCTACTCATTAAATGAACACTAGTCAGCCTCAGTGATCTCAGTAGTTGAAAAGCCCGTAAACTGAAATATAAGGTTTGGGCAGAAGACATGACTTTTTTTTTTTAGATATAATCGAATCACACAATTTTATTTGTCGCGTGAAAGAAATGCTATACTAGTACTGTGTGTTCACAACAACAGATGGCTCTGTGAGTGTGTCTATAGCACAAAGAGAAATGTGAAATCAGTTGTCTGACTGCGCCGTGCGAGAAGAATGTCTCCCGTTTTGAACACCGCTCATACACCAAGATAGCCGTTTTCCGTGGGATAAATGACCGAGAATGTCACAAGGTATTGGTGGAAGCTGTTGGCCTTTCCATACCGGACAATCGTGAGATGGGCAGAAGAGTTTCTTAGAGGATGCATAGCAACCAGAGATCAGCAACGCACGTGAAGGTGTGTGAGTGTGCGGACTGTGTGGCACGTGCGGTAATCGAGAATTTGCCGAATTAGGGCTTTAGGACTAGTATGTAATGTTTCTGGAATGTTGTGATCGCGTATATGCTATAAAGCTTTGGAACTTGAAACCAGTACTGTCATTTCAAATACCTTAATAAATACGAGACACATAATTTGGGAGTGTCGTTAAAAGTCCATACACTTATTTCATATATTGCCCGTTCATATGTATATTTCTTATTTTTGAACCGTGCTCGAATTCTCACAGTAAAAATTGTTGCCATGACTAATGCCCCAACCTTCGTGAATACATAAATTATTGCCATCTCATACGGATAGAGAGATGAGCGAGTGGAGAGAAAGCGATCGGGCCCAATCCATGATCCCGTTTTTCAAGAGCTGCCCCAGCAAGCAACGAGCTAATACATCTCTACAATATTGACTCTTGTGTCTTTCCTATTTTAAAATACATCTCCTGCCGAGAGAACTCTCCTGAGGTAACTTCAGTCTTTCCACGTGATATCTGTATGGAATTAGTACCATTAAAACCTCGAAAGGCAAAAATATCGAACAAGGATAACAATCCTTTTTTTAAAACCTCTCCTGCTTATATTCATATTAATTTGCAGCTTGGAAGAGTTTCCACCGTGTGGAGCTCACCTCGTGCGAAGCGGCGGCGTCGTGGAAGGAACCCGACGCCCCTGCGCCGATGGAGCTCTGCACCCGCGCGCTCTGCAGTGATTTACCGCCCTGCGGCCGAGCAGCGCCCGCGATAAGTCAGCGGCGGCCTTGCCGAGGTCGCTCGGCGGCTGTGGGCGCCCGGCAAGGCAGCGGGAATGCGGGCGGCAGGCAGAGCGGCGGCGGAGCACGCACCGCCCGCAAATTCGAATTCCAACGGCTCCGCTTCAGGGGCAGAGGCACTGCAAGTGCCAAGATGCTGCGTCGTAAGGAGCGCGGCCTCCGTGCGTTTTATGTCAGGGCATCGAGATAATTTTCCCAGCCACAAGCAAGAATGGTGGCCAAAGAGAATTGATGTTCTCTTAAAAAGACAAAGACAATTGTCCGGAGTAAAAATGTCAGACCGGATATTTAATACTACTTGTCGTGGAAAAGTTTTGGGTGATTTAACAAAAAAGCTATTTCTATTTCATTTTCGTATTAAAGTTTTTCAGTTTGTGCGATCGTGAAGTATACTTCGGCACTTTCATGTTGAATGACTGGTATTCAAAAACTTTCCAAAGTTGGACTCAAAATAAATTTATAAAATCCCTCTTTTATGTCATGCTAGTGCTTAACTGCCAATACATTCGTAAAACTTGAATTCATCGTTTGACAAATAAAATGAAAAGACATTGGATAAAATAGTATGCGCATGTTGTAGATGTTACACATATATGAACTTGCTAGATCTTTCATATTCTCTCTGTTGAAGTATTATAAACGAAAATAAATGTTTCTGAAAATGATTTCATTTATGCGTTTTGACTTGAATTGCATATAAGGTTTCAAAAATTCTTATTATTTGTATCGTGAGGCGCACGACTGAAAAATTTTCACAGTAGGTATCTTCGACTCGCACACGCGCCAGATATTTTCGGCTCTGCAGTCTAGGACCAACGTGTATCTAGTAATGTGTGTCAACATGGAACGAGATGAAAAATGATCACCTAACGCAATAGCATTATCCCCACCTCTCGTTTATTCTCAGTATTTGAATATCGGTATCCAAGTGGAAATGTCGCTACGGATCCTCAGTTACTTCGATAGACAGTGCGACTCAAACTCAAGAAGGAACGGTAATTCGTCTGGGTTATATTGAAGTGTTAAAGTTTGTAGTTTGGAAGTTGAGTTGTTGATCTGCTGGATATTGCTTTTTTAAAGGAAATGCAAAAGCTCAATGTGAATGACAACACTGGGTTCTTTCTAAAATGAAATATGACAATCAAAATAACAAGAAATCCTGTTCCAGAGAATGCTTTTCATCATTGCTTGAAAGCCCGTACTATAATTTTAAATCGTCTAAAATTCAAATCATTCATTATTTTTTGTAAAACTGAGAGAAGCTATAACATTGCCAGCTTATTTGTATATTTTTTATTATATAAAACCATTTCCTAAGAGTTTCTTACGTTTCTGTAAAATACTGTAAATTTATTTTTCAGCATTTTCTCATCTTATAATAAAGTGTTTTCGTATATTATATGACAAATATTTTCTCCAGTCTCGTTTAGAAAAGAGCTGTGTTCTCTATCGTGTTATATCAGCAAGTTTAATTCTTGTGAGGGCAGATTCCTACGATTTAGTGGATCAAAGTCAGTATATTGTCAGTGTTTGCTTATACGTGTTTGGAATCTAAATTATAGTGGTCCAGTGCACTTAAGTGATCTTGTTCTGTGAGCAAACGGAGCGATCCGAAGGCCAAGGCGGAGTGATGCGCTGTCCGCCCGGCGGGTATTAAAATTAGGCGCTCTTTCGCGGATCTCACGGAATGCTTCATTAGCCGGCGCCCATAAATAAGGGCAGCAGGAGGGGGGCGTGCCGGACCAAGGCCAGCGGCGGCAGAGCGGCTGGGATGGGCAGGGCGCCTCAAGAGGCCCCGCCCACTGGCGCCCTCCGCCCGCCCACCCGCCCACCCGCCTGCTCGTTTGCCATTTTGATATCTCCTATGACCTAAACGCCCTCTACCGCTTTGTAATTCTAATGACTGTTCCACTCGAGAAATTAAAATCAAACGTAACTATATATACAAAATGCCCCAATCAGGGCGGTGTATCTAAAAATAATATCGCTTTTTCAATCCGATTGTTCTTACGCCCCCTCCCTACTGGCCAGTAATAAGCTGCGACTCATCTGCCTTAAGAGGCAGTGTGTATCGGTTGCTGTCTTAATGTGCAATAAACCGCGTAAGTACTGTAACATAACCTCTTTTATTTTAATGTGCTTTCAGTTATTTTCAATACTTGGCGAATTTTGGTACTCCTCACTTTGCGTGTCGGGGATTTATCGACAATTTCCAAAGCACTCGTGGTATTATCTATGATAACTATGAAAGCTTCAGGTCACGGGTACAAAGGGATAAGAGTGGTAGGTTTTCGAATGGCGGAAAATGTACTTTGTGGCATGTAAAAGAAACCAAATTCCCGAAAAATTAAATCGTCAAAAATGCTCTTCATCAATTTTCGTATTCAAATAAAACTACACATAAATACTACTGAGAGCATTGCTATGTCTGCCCGTGATGGGAAATGTGAGAATGGAACATTGGTTGAGGGTGTTGGGAGCGTGGGTTTTCGAAAATCCTCAACTATGCAACTGGCATCAGGCGTGCGCCATTGGGTACATTTCTACAGAATGGCCATTGGGCAACATCAGTCTAATTATAAATAACATAATGCGTAGTGGGGGACGAAACAGAAACTCGGTGGACCACGAAAGGTGACTTGGAGTTTTATGTGAGATTTGAGCGTTAATCTTTGTGTCTCCACAGCAGAAGCATATCATCATCTTACCTATTAAATAATTTCTTTCGCCATTCTTTTATGAATACTTGTTATGTTATCAAGACACCAGATTATGCGTTTCTTTCAATGAGATAAGGTTAAAATGCAAATGCAATAGAAAGAACAATATATTGGACTCTACATTTAAAGTTAAGTAAACCAGATGAAAGTGGAATATTTGTCTTTTTTATTGATAGCAGTTATTAAATGAAAAAGAAACAATTATTTTCGTGATTTTAGTATCAACTCGGGCACATGAGATACACTTTTCACAAGAGAGAATGCTATTTTGAAAAAGCAACTAATTGCTGTTTTTTTCTCGTTGAACCTTTTATCACTTGTGAAAATTCTCTACTTTTCCTTTCTTTTAATTTCCTCTATTTCCTTACCACGGTTACGGAAAATTTGAGACCGGCTTTAGAGCTTAAATGATCGCGGAGCAAAACACAAATTGAAAAAGACACCTTAAATTGTTTTTATAGGAATGAACTTTATTGAATAATACTACCTACTTAAAATGCATAGTTTAGTTTCGGATCACGATATTCCTCCAGTAAGAAAGAGAAAATGCTCTACCTTATTATATATTATGTGTTAAACATTTTCTAAGGTTTTCCTTTGTGAGAGAAAGGAAATGCACGTTTTCATTTGAAAAATTTGTAGGTTTTTAAAAATTCGCGAAAATCTGGCAAAAAGTTTCCTTTACAGCGATTATTCCTGATTTTTCTCTTGAGCCAGGGACAGAAACTATTAATGCGAGTTATGAATATGCATTTGATACAAGAAGGCAGAAACACAGTTTGGCACTTGCAACTTGAAGTATTCAGTGCCAAGATTTGAAAGCATAAGGACCATACTTAGGCAGGGGGATTGAATGCATAACCGTATTTCTTCTTTCCCAATGGGCTGTGGCTCGGCAACAAGGCAGAGTCCGAAGCCTGGATCGCCGTTGGGAGTTGTCACCGGGCGGCCCTTGCTTTGTCGCCAGGGGCGGGGCGGAGGGCGCGCGTCCTTGAGGCGCGGGGCGGCTGTTGGCCCCGCCTGCGCGTAGCAACGTCTCGAGGCCGCGGCGGCGGCGTCTGCGAAGCGCGCTGGACACTCGGAAGAGGGGAAGGGAGGGGAAGAGGACGGGCCGCGGCGGGGCGTGGCGAAGATGCCGCCCCGGGGACGACACACCTATATAAGCGCAGGGCGGCCAGACCACCGCCTGCTTCAGCGTCGCTCCCTCAACGCACGAAGACTCACATCATGGCTCTCAAGGTAGGTCCGCTGCAGCCTTCACCTTCACCTCCGCCTGAGACACGCGGCCGGGCCCGGAGCGCAAGTGTTGCGTGCAGCCGCGCTGATTCTCACGAGCCGCGCTTGAGATTTCTCTCAGGGTCCTATACTGGGTTTCGTTCGGGCTGTGAAAACTTCTTAGGTTTTTATTCCACTTTTGAAATGCTTTGTTGCGTCATTGTATCTCACAAGTATCACTTGCTTGCTTCGGAAACTGAGAAATATTCTCTTTAGTTTCGAAATTGTTTTCGTCCGGCCCAGTTTTCATATTTAAAAGTTTATATAAGATATCTACCTTACTGCTTGCTGAAACGCACTATTTTCGTGTATTCGAAGCTCAGTTTTGAAATAAGCTTTGAGCGAAGCGATATTGGTAATCTCTACTGGACTTGAGTTACGTTCGTCGTGGTGGTAAATAACCGTGGACATTGTAACATTGCTAGGGTACATACGTTATCATTATTAGCCCTATGTGACATAAATAGGAATAATGGAAAGGTTTCCGATGATGACGCGCCCACCTCTTTCAGCTTGTCCTCGCCCTGTGCCTGGTGGCGGCGTGCCGCGCGGCCGTCGTGCCGCAGTCGGTGGTGGAGAGCGCGGAGCCCTTCGACGCCAACCCGCAGTACACCTACGCCTACTCCGTCAACGACGGCGTCACCGGCGACTCCAAGGTGCAGCAGGAGACCCGCAGCGGCGACGTGGTCCAGGGCTCCTACTCGCTCGTCGACCCCGACGGCACCCGCCGCACCGTCGACTACACCGCCGACTCCGTCAACGGCTTCAACGCCGTCGTCTCCAAGGAGCCCGCGGCGCGCGCCTTCGTGCAGGCGCCCGTCGTCGGCCCCGTCGCCGTGGCCCAGCCCGGCGCCCCCGGCCCCGTCGTCGCCAAGGTGGCCGCCGCCTCCCCCAGCGTGAGCTACAACTACGCCTACGCCGTCCCCGCCGCCGTGGCCAAGGTCGCCTCCCCCGTCCTGTACTCCGGCGTGCAGACCCCTGCCTCCACTAAGGCCGCCATCAACTACGCCTACGCCTTCCCCGCCGTCTCCAACGTGGTCGCCGGCCCCGCCGTCGTCTCCAAGGCAGCCGTCGCCGGCCCCGCCGTCAACTACGCCTTCTCCGTGCCCATCGAGGCCCCCAAGGTGAAGGCTGTATACCCCGTTGAGAAGCAGGAGAAGCAGCAGATCGTGTACTCCGCCGTGCAGCCCGCCGTCCAGCCCATCGCCGGCGTGCAGTCCGCCTTCGTCTCCGCCGTGCAGCCCGCCACCTACGCTGCCTACTACCAGCAGCCCCTGGCCGCCCAGGAGTACGCCGTGTACGCCCCCGCCCAGCAGTACGCTCTTGCCCAGCAGTACGCTCAGTCCTACTCCTACCCCGCGGTCTACGCCCCCTTCTACAAGAAGTAGATCGCTGACGTTTGATCCCCATCCCAAACCCTAGCCATGGAATGTACATTTGTGTTCGCCGCTGTAACGTAATTTTCTCAACCTTCTCCTTTTCGTGAAATAAAAAAATTCTACTATACATATTTGTTTTAATCAGAACCTTTTTAAATGTAATATTTGTCCTAGTATCCTTTCAGTATTTCACTTCTATGAATAAGAATGATCGAGCTGTAAATATTTGACACCATTTCCTTAAGGGCCACCACATTTGCTTAATAAATTACAAACCCATTATTAGTCAATCTTATCAACTTTTTCAACCAATTGACAATAATATCAATTTCTGACCTTTCGCAGTTATTTTAGTTTATTTTAGGCGTTACAAGAAGACATCCAAGAAATATATAAGATTTATATATTTTTTATTGGTGATACGATTATTTTTCTTTTCATAATTATAAATCAACAATGAGGTCACAATTTTGTTTGTTTTAATGTGTGAATAACAGGTATAGAGTTCAAGGCATTGGAATTAGAAGTAGAATACTTCACGTATTTTACTAAAAAAATTATAGTCCATTCAACATCAATTGTCGCTTTCAGTCGTGCTCCTTAGCGAGGAAGACCGCTCGTTTTGAAGGACACGCCATCTTGTCTCGCTTTAAAGTTCCATGTAGCTCCGAAGCTATTCAGGCAATCATTACCATACAAGTGCATTCGCGAGACTCACTTATTTCTTTTACTGCGTTATATTTAGCCACCAATGAAACGGTCGTTAGTGTCGCATAACGGTTTTAGAATGAAATGGGATGTGTGGGCTCACACACAATTCCGTTGCGACGGTTCGCCGTCGGGCTGCGCGTTGGAGTCTCTTACCCCTGCGTGGCCGCCTGCCCGCAGGCTAGCGCTCTGCTGCGGGTTGCGTCGCGCAGGTGGCCGCTCGCCCCCAGGCGCAACGCGTTTGCGGGTGACCTTCATGTGGCGTGGACAGGGAGAGGGGGAGCGGGTGGATCTGCGTTCCTTTTTTGCGCGGGCCCGCCTCCCGACCACGCCCTTGAACCAGGGCGAGTGCAGACGCACGTGCGCGCGTCGGCGGCCAGCGGTGAGTCTGCGTCGAGTGGGAGCAGGTTTGGCGGTGCGCCGCCGTCACCGCCGCGTCCCGCTGCCCTCCTACCCACTGACGACGTGGGGCTATGCTTGTTTTTGATCCCCTCAGTGTGCCTACAAGTCCATCGCAACTTCAATCTCGTGAGCTTTTGTTCTTTCTGATTTATATACTTCATGGCCGTGCATACACCTTTACTTCTCCTCTTACTTTTATCAGTACTGTGATATTAATTTTTTATTCAAAATTATATTTTAAATTCAGATACTCTATTCGCAGCGTGTTAGTCCCTGGTGTCAGTGTCTGCTAAACTTTTTGTATCACTTAACGAGTTTCATGTTGAATATGTCCTCTCTACGGTACCTTGTCCTTTTGTTCTCTATTGCTTACGTTTGTCATTGCAGGCATTTCAATCAGGATCGAGTTCCAATCTCAGCGTTTAACTCGCTGTTATCAATATATTTTCCTTCTTTTCTAGCCAGTGGGAAAATGAATGTAACAATGCCCATTTCACTCAAGTTCCATCCTTCCGCCTCTCGCTGTTTCTTATTGCATTGGGTTCTTTTGTCCTTTCGAACCCTCAAGTTTGACCCATCGCTGCTTCCTCCTCTTCCTCCGTTCCTGCCTCCGATTTTGGTGCAGCTGCCGCGCTTGTTCAGAAACTTGGCTGGCGTCATGCAACTGGTTTACGTAGGCAGTTGCCTAACTGCGCACATGCCATTGAGTGGGAACGGAAATGGACAATGATGAATTTGCCGGTCTGCTGTCACATGGTTCGGTTTAAATCTACAGAATTTGTGCTTATAAGTTTTCTAAACTCAGTAAATCAATGGAAGGGATGGAGGAGACAAGCACAATATTATCTAAAGAAGAAATATGAATTACAACAATTTTATTTAAAGAACATCTTTACTCGTTCGTTCTTAAAAGAAAGCAAATCTTAAATTTCAAAACATGATTTCATTTTCAAGTTTTATGAAGCATGTGTGTACATATTTTGAAACGCTATATTAAATGTGCATTGAATCGATCTTCTGACTGACATATAGACTTTCAACCGAGTCGAGTCTATTGTTAATGATTGGAAGTTTATTTAAAATATTTAAAAAATATTATTATCGTTCCGTAATCTTTGCTGTCTTGAGAAAGAGTTATGTCAAAAAATTGCTAGAAAAGATTCGACTAAGTATCTGTCATGATTAATAACAGTTGAAACACATCTTCTTTAATAATATTATGATTGTGTCAAGAAACATTTATTAACTTTAACACAGCTGTGCTTGATGGATATAAATAGCAGTATCTGTACAAAAAGTCTAAAGATACAATTTGGAGCCTTTTTGAGAAAATCTAGTTTGTACATTTCTGAAATATGCAATTTTGAGCTCATTTTCACAGAGAAGTTTTGAGTTTTTGAAAAAGTTCTTAAGAAATTATTTGAAACACTTGTACTCACAAATACAGTAACGTATAACAAACACTCGTTATAGAAGTATTCATGACGTGAGTGATATATATTTAGAATATTACATATGTGTAATTTTAAAAAAATCTAAATACTAAATTAAAATGACATTTATGCACTGTTATTGAGTGCATGCATCTCTATCCTTCTAAAAAAATTAAAATAAAATTTGGAGCTGATTTGGAAAAAAAAATAAGTTTTTTGCCTGTATGCCTGTATTTTACTGAAAATTTAAAATATTTTTTTAAACGTACCTGTCCCCATTTAAAGATATAATTTTGAAGAACGGATTTTATTCAGAGACTTGCTATTCTTTAATACGACAGTTGTAAGAAGGCCCCCGATTTTTTTAACTTTTGCAATTTTCGAAAATTCAGATATTTCAGCGAAACAGACCTGCGCCGTTTTTGAAGCGTCCTTTACGCTGCCCCAGGGCGAAGTTTTATCAATAAGTTTGGAAACAATTTTTGAAAATGGTACCAAACATTTTGAAACCAAAATTTGAAAATGTCCTGGAGTTGTCATGTAAAGAACCCCCAAAAATTAAAACGGGTTTCGAATTCAAGGAGGCGCGACATCAGCCAGATCGTGTGGGAAATATTAGTTTGGTGAAAATCCTGCCTGCGATTTAGTCGCTGTGATTGTTCACAGACGGACAGAGATGTTTTACCGTGAACCAATTTTTCGGTATCAAGGGCCAACAAACGTGGATTCTGACTACACAATGTTTTAGAAAAAGTAATTCACTACATGTGGGAATACGAATTATCCTATTTTTTCATATCAGGGATCCAAAATACGAATTTTTCTGTCGAAAAATCGCCGTTTTCGCTGAGCATTACTTAACTTTCTCTGTACTATGTCTGCATTAACAGTAAAACATACTTGCTCTCTGTACTGCAGTTTACAAGAGAGCAGCTGTCAACCCCAAATTAATCCAAAATAAATGTCCTTATCTCTTAACACTTTCGCACTTCTGTTACGAAGGATCTACACGCTGCTTTTTTGGGGTCACCGTTGTAGGTAAGTGTATGTGATGAGGGAGTTGTGAACACTTTGCGGTCTTGGATTCTGTAGACCTATTTTAGAATATACGTTTTACTGAATTCAGTTTTCTTTGTTACTTAAACTGAACCTACGAATACGTAGAAGGCGATTACTCATAACTAGAGGGCAGATTTTAATTACCTAAAATATCGATCAGTTATCAATATGATCAGAAAGAAAAATTAACCCAGAAATAAAAAAGCACCCGACGTACACAGTTTGACGTTTTCTCCCCTGGACACCTTGTGTGTGTGTGTGTGTATATGTGTATATATATATATATATATATATATATATATATATATATATATATATCAATGATCATTAAAATGCTCTTAAAATGTTTTTAAAATGTCCTAAAAGCAAAGAGAAATGACGTAAATCTTTTTATCAAAACCGGTTCGGATGAACGAATGAAGCTTTTGTATATGTTACTCGTGTAATTGATGGTTCTTCTATTTGTTCAAGTGTACTCAGCTGGCAAACTTGTGGTTTGGACTGTTCTTTACCAGGAAATCTCTGACTTTAGTTATCCCGAAATGGACCGAACCGACAATAGCGCTGAGGTGCGTCACAACCTTAGATTACATACAATGGCTGACATTACAATTTCAGAGCCAAGAAATCAAATATGCTACTCAGACGTTCTGTGCAGAACATTTGTTGCATCTCGTAAATATTATTTCAAGCAAGTTCCATTAAAATTATATTAATATCGATTAAAACAGCGAGAAATGCTTTAAAATGTCGGAAATGTAAAACATGACTTTCGAAGTCATATGTCGAAATCGACGAAAAATGACATAAAAATGGGTCATTTCCTTTAACATAAAATGTCCCTTTATAACATAAAATTAATTTCTACACTATACGATTCTAAAGTGAAAAGAAAAATAATGACAGTTCATTAAAATCCGCCACTACTCATAACTATCTACGTGAAATACTCATTGTATCGTGCCGATGTTCTTGAGACGATCAGCTTACATAAATTCACCATTCCTTCTAATTTGTTCCACGACGTTGAAATTGATGAATTTGTAAGTACGGAAAATTTAATTTTCTTCATTCCTTTTCCCTGACATTTTATACATTGCCAAACGTTCCCTTTGCACTTGCTACTTGCAGTGTCAAGGGTAGCATACTATCAGATTGCGACGCTGCTTTTTTAGCATACATCATTTGTCATTTTTTCGTAATATATTTGAGAAGAAACTTCGCGATATATTTTGTTTGCTGCAAACATAAACAGATGTTCTAAAGCCCTTAAGTGTAAGAAATATTTATCCTATCGACGTATCATTTTAATTTGGTTTATGCACAAAAATTATTTGGATGCATTTCTTTGTTTTATTTGCAAAAAAGAACAAGCAAAAGTAAAACTGTATAAGAAAGTTCCTGTTGTACAATCTTCGTTATTTATGAAAGTCATATGCAGTTTTTAACTGTTTTTTTTGACGTAAAATAAATAAATAAATAAAGTAAATAATCATGTTAAAACATTAAAAAGTATTTGTCTTTTATTTCTCTCTATCGAATCGTGTGTATTTTCTTTGGAAAATTGCTCTCAAATTTCTTTTTTAATGTTAATGATGAAATTGTGTATCTTCATTTTTATTGCATTTTGGAAATATATTGTAATTTTTTCTTACGGATTGCGTATTTTTATATATTGTAAACAGATACTTCCTAGGAATTAAGTTATTTCCTACATTAAGTAACTTCCACTCAGAGTTATTCTTGCATATTTAATAGTAGATTGGTTTTCTTCTAGCGTTAAGTGTGTTCTAAAGAAAAATTAACTCTTCAATCACGACATTTCTCTCACGTTTCACCATTTACTCCGCCGTTATTGCAAATTGCGCAATTAAAATTTGATAATAGTACCCGCAAGGCGCTAAGAGCTCGTTAATTTGCAGTAATGAGCCGTGATACAGAGAACGCGCGAAGGTTCCTATCATCACCTGCAGTGTAATTAGCAGTCGGTAGCATAGTACTCCCGCTTTTTGTGTCGACGAAGGCCAAACGCTAATAGAAAGTCGACAAGCACAGCAAGATAAGTAGACATCATGAACTTGTAGTGAGGGTGAGCTTTGCCGTTGCGTAACACATGAAAAAAAAACTGCCTACCTTCCGCCTCTGCGCGGCGTTGGGGTCAACTTCACCGGCAAGCCGCCTCCGCGGGCGAGGCTCTGCGTGTCAAAAGCGGCAATTAGATGTAAATGCCCGTAATGGAGGCGGCGACGGGGGCGGCGTGAGTGGCCCATATCCCGCACGGGGGAGCAGTGCGCTGGTCCTCGGGAACCCGCTATTAGGCTGCCGCGTAAGTTGTTTACGGTGGGTTACAACGCTCTGCTTTCCAGTGGCCCTCCGCCACCCACGTCTATATTATTACATGGATGTTTCCTGAATAACTCCTCTAGTCATCTGTTCACGGTGACGTGGATATTTATGTCTTAATGTGCTGTTCTGAAATAAATGACCGAAATTCTCTCAAAAGTTGTGTCCCAAAGACGCTACTACAGGATATCGGTAATCCAGATTAATGAGGACTACAATTCCGGATTACAAAATTGTCAGGAGGTTCGAAAGGAATCAATAGAAAGGACAGTATTCGCTTTGATCTTAAACGAAGACCAGTCAAAATCATCCTTGATTCACTCTTATGATTACAGAAGTGATTCTTATGGTTGGAGAAGATGAATAAAGAAAATAATGTAGTGTCTTTTCCGTTTTTAATTGCAGAAAAATACTTTATTTTATGTACAGTCATGCATGTACGGACTATCTTGTTAATTTTCCAGTAAAATATAGTAATAAAAACGCTGTACTTGCGCTTTTTCGCTAACGTCAAAGCCTCGACGACAAGAATCGATCGATTGTCTTGATTATTGACGTCTGAATTATTGACTCTCTTCTGTACTTGCCTTTTAGCAGGAAAAAATTATTGAATTATTTCTTTTCGAGAGTTCCTAAACTTGACACATTGCCGTTATGTATCTAATACCTTAAAGTATTCCATGATTTGGTTACTTTCACAATAATCCCTGAAAATATATTACTAATATTTTTTTAACAAATAGCAAATACGAATTACTTACGCAATTTTACTCCTTTGAGAATTTCCGTCTTCAAAGATTTTTAATACAATTATTAAGGGAAGGAGGAACATTGTTATTAATCTATCTATATTAATAATACCACATAGACTTTTTTAAACGTATATATTTGGAAATACAGATTCAAAATTTACTTAAATATTTAATTTCGTTTCGTGTTTTTCGTTAGTGTCTTAAGTCATATGATGTTGTTTCGACTTATTTTGAGTTGAGTTGACCGATGGTTGTATTTGACTCCGTGCTTTAAATTAAAGCGCCGTTATTCAAAGTGAGATTTATTCAACATAAATTGCATGCTAAAATGTGAACACTTTATCATTTTCCAGGTCATTCATAGTATGACACCTCTTTTCCAAATTATGCATAATACTTCGAAATAAATTATACTTTCTCAATTAATTCTATCCTCGTTTTTTCAAGTCTAGCGTCTTAAGATATACCGAAAGCTATATATTTTTATTTATGGAAGTGGAGATTTGTGTCTGTAAAGAATGAAAATATTTGGACCGGTTTTCTTCTGTAGTGTATTCAGCTAGGGTCTGGCGTGGCGTTTGGGGTATGTTCGTGTTTGACGTTTTTCTGCCTTATTTGGTACTCTTGGGTGCGGAAGTAGCTGTTTTCTTTTGCAGCAAAACACACCGGTTGTGTGGAGTGCGGACATGACCTGCATACGACTTTCAGAGGAAAAACGGTCTGGACAAAGGCACATGCTAATGTACGCGCAATGCTTCTTTAAACTATTCGTTCCTTAAAATGGCTGGAGAATGCTCTTACAAGCAAGGTCACACAGGCGCCCCGAGATAGGCTCCCTGTCGCTCCAAACTAGTTAGTCTGGCTCTTTCGGCATCTCGCCAGCGAACGCTTTTGTTGCTTTTTGCTTGATAATCTGGAACCTCGCATTGATTCACATACAATTTGTTGCATGAGTTCGTATTTGTTGTTAAGAACGTCGCATTACTGGTAGTTATACTTGATAACTGTGTATCTGAGAATGTGAATAGTTGTGAAATACCTATGACGTAATTCTTAATAAAGGGCTCAAACTCATTTTTTGGCTTCTAGTTGTGGAACGCGACGCTATTCTTCCGTGATTTGCAGTCGATTAGAGTGAGTTGTGGAACATTTTAGCTGAAGTGAATGAAAATTGAGTGCAAAATAACATTGGAAATGACTTATCATTTTTTTTGAATGGTAGACGTACATATTATAAATAATGGCGGTTAAGGATTAAAAATTTAAAGATTTGAACATGATATATCAGAAAATATGAATAACACTTATGTTATTTGATTTTGTAATAAGTGCAATGGAGTATTGCAAGAACGTAGGTTTCTGGAATTGTTAATAAGTGTGTGCAATCTCAGTAATTTACTTTTGGCCTCGTTTCTGTCGGACCATAAAAAGTAGTTATCTAGTGGATGAGATTATTACAGTAATGTTAGGAATATCATCCTGGGGAGGGTACTGTTTGTGACCTGCGCAGTGGGTTTTGAAGAGCTGTGGGATCTTATGTGAAGATTGAGTGACCACATTATCTGTAATTTATTATGAATTTAGCGTTCTGCCTCTGTAAACAAGTCGAAGAAACAGTTGCGTAATGTTACGCGCAAAAAGTAGTGTAGAACTTGACCTTCCTCCACCTGTAATTTGCGGTTAAATGATGTACCCACTTTTGCTTCTCTGAAAAGTCACCTTATAGAGGTGAGGTTTCTAATGAATATTGTGTTACCTTTATGCATTCTTAAGAAAACAGTTAACCATTGAGGTTTTTTTTTAATTTAAGTTTTCTATGTTTTGTAGACAACGTATTTGTATATTTAGGCAGTATACATTTAGAGCTAATTCGGGACATTTATTTCGGGCCAAATAAAAGATTAAGGCAACTTTTTGGGCATCTGCATAGGATTTCCTGCAAAAGATGTTCAAAAACTGTGTGCAATCAAAGGTTGTCATAACTTTCGGACCTCGGTTAACATAATTGACTTTAGCGAATTGATTGTTTATCACCCGTGTGCAAATGCCACCGTGGGCTTAAATAGTTGTCTATTAGCTGTCGAGGAGCACGTATGGGTTCCATTGCGTCACAAATAGTCCGAAAAATAGATCTTCTGATGCCTTTTAGATAACCGCCATAAGTTAGTAAAAGTGCTTATAGGTAAATATAATCCTAAGATTCTCATAATTTTATTTATCCTAGTGTCCAGCGACTCCAAAGGATCCTAATTACTCTAACCGACGGAACAGAAGTATTTTCGTGTGCGATGTCTCGCGGATAGTGTCGCGTTTTGTCGACCCGAGGAACATGAAAGTCCATAACCAGGGTGTGGTTAGAGTTCCAGTAGTTCCAATTCCAGCTCCAATAATCAGTTTCCATAGTTCTGATTCAATAATTCCGCGTGTCCTCGGACTGGGTGGTGACTTCGGCCCTACATATCGCACATCTGGAGAAGATTCCGAAACACTCGCCTGGTTGCCCAGTTTTTCTGCGGTCCTCTGGAGGGGAAAGCCCGTTTTACACGGTCATGTTTTGTCGTTTTTCATCATTTTTCGTCGGTTCCCAAAAGAGACGGACCAGACTGAATGTAATTTGTACGAAAAAATGAGGCTGCTTCCTTCTTCGGTATAGAATTCATCCAGGTTGACAACCGCGCTCCTGGCGTCACGTTTTGGAACTGATTCTGATTTGCTTTGCGAATGGTGCGATTTGTTCCTTTTGTAGTTTCGAGAGCATATTAATGTGTTGAATTGCAATGTGAAGATATTAAACAGGGAGAAATAATACATGTTCTGTGTGCTAATGTCTCGTTACACGCTCAGTTTTAATATAACCTAGCTTAATTGGTTACCATAGATGCGATGTTCAACTGATCTTCAGCGCTTTTTGCGGCGTCCAGAGGAAATATTTTCATGACGATTACGTGCAGAAAACGAAATGACCGTGTAAAACGCTCCATCTTGTTCATTCAGTATCCATACCAAAATTGTAGTGTGAAGGAATGAACATCCCTTTTCCATCCATTTTCTGCACTTCAATTGATAACACGACCGTGTTCTACGGGCTGAAGGTAATGCAGTTGGATGGTGGGGAGAGAGACGCCCGAGCTTTCTTGGTGGCCATCCGGGGTGGCCCTCGTGAGTTCTGCCTCGTCGTGGCGAGTGGCGCTTTACTCACGAGAAATTGAGGGTCCTTCTCTCTCTTTACATCTTTCGAACCCAGAGCGAAGAGTGTGTACATTCACATGACCTCAGAGCACTAGCGTGTAGCTAGAGGTGCACTATACTTGGATTTAGGCTCCCACGGACCGACGCGGAAGATCCGCAGCCTAGGCAGAATGACCTCAGCGGAAGTTTCGTGTCACGTGTTACCTTATGAGCATGTACAGACCTGTGCGGCAGGCGAGCGTCGCGGCTGCGGCTTGGCAACGTTTAATCAGCGGCAGATTTTGTAACGCAGTCGGACGCGTTTATTCTCCTACCGCTCGAGTTTCGTGGAAGCCGCCTTCGGGAGTCTTCGCTCCCGTCTGAGTCAAGCTCCCTTGCCTTCGCACAGAACGAGTTTGGCTGTGGAAACCAAGTCAAAGACTCGTCAGATGTCGCATATTTTCAGATCGCCAGTAAATCTGACACGACGGAACGGTCAGAAAAAAAATCTGAAACACGACTGAACGGTCAGAACTTCTAATCGTGTTCAGTTATTTAATTAAGTTTAACTAACATTGAATTTCGATTTTATATTTTTTTTGTTCTTAAAATTTTTTACATTTTACTAATGAAAGCTTGAATGAGTGCAATAACAAGTTGTTCTTCAGGTAAGATAGCTTCATGATTGTCAAGTGTCAGATTTTCTTATGTTTTCTGCGATCTGATTCAAATTTTCATCAAAACAGTTGCAGGTCATTCTAGTAAATTAAAAGCATTTCTCGCTGTGGCATCAGGGTGTGAATTTCTCCGTACTTTTTCCCTTGTAGTTGAAAATAATGGTGTTCAGAAAACTTACGAGTAAAACTCGGCATTTCTATCCCCTGCATGGATAGAAGCAAGCGCATCTTCTTTATCGGATGAAAAATTCCACCAAATTCTGACTCATAATTGACGCCCCGGTGTGAACGATCCCGCAAATTCTGCCGCCGCGTCTAGCTCGGAACTTTCCACGTTGCATCCGCTGCGAATATTTCGCACCGGTTGGTGGAAGTCGTTTTCGGGAAGCTAACGTAGCTGCGTTTATGTGTTGTTCCTGATGGCAGTCCGCGGTATGTAAGAATATGGTTTAAAACCAGGTGCTCATCTCCAGGGATTCAAAACCGTCGGTACTCTGAGCTGTAAATAATAAAGCTATAGAACACAATCAATACCAACTGTTAGTACTGTGAATATCGCGGCCTAGCGGTTACAGCGGCAGCCACGAGCGGCCGGTGTATGCGCGTTCGAATGCGTTCTTAAGCATGAATGTTGCTTTAGTATTGGGGCATGGACGGGTGTAATTCAACCTCAATTTGCACCCTCGATAGCACCAAGTCGTTCATAGTCTCCTCCCCAGAACGTTATGAGGTGAGCCAGTCGGAGTTGTAAGCTTCGTAATGGGCCTCTTGACCTCTGCATGAACGAACATGTCACCAAAACGTCCTGTATGAAATCGAAATCAAGCATCACCACCGATTTATGAGATTTTAGCGGCAGAGACAGTTCTCACGAATCACAGAGAGTTACGGACTAGAGGCTAAGGTCAAGTTTCCGTAGGATGTAATAAGACTGTGGAATTAAAGCAGGGCAGGGTGCGTCAGCTCTATTGATTGATTAATTTTTTCGTGTTTCTGGGCGCGTCAACTGCTTTGATCATTAGTCCCGTTAGTGTAGTGCTTGTCTTTCTGGGGAGATGGCGATGATCTTCTCCCGCTGGATGGCGAGATCCGGCACCGACCTACCGTCGGCTAGCGGGGTTTCCCCCTGACCAGGACTCTCCCACCAGCGGGGCACCGCCCCAGCCGGGACAAGCTCTCAGCTCCCGACCGGTCTCCCGGGATATGTGGTAGTGTAGTCCATGTTAGTGTGTAAGTGTGTGTGTAAGGGGAGAGGATAGGACAAGGAAGAGGAAGGACAGATCGCGCGTGGTCCGTGGCCCGTTTGATAGGGTACTGCTTCGGCATTCGCCTGGAGTTGATCAGAGAAACCACGGAAAACTACCGATCAGAGCAGCAGGCCTCTAGAATTCTCCTTCAGACAGCGACTGAATTGGTCCTAGCTGAAAAGCTAGTGTCGAAAATCCTGCCGCCGTCAGGACTGGAACCTAGGACCTCCCGGTCAGAGGCGCTGCAGTGACAGCGTCAGCTCTGAACGAAAGGTGAAGTGACGTTAAAATGGCGATCGCTGCGTGGGGCGGGTCCCGCCAAGGGCGCGCGTCTCGCCGCCGGGGTTCCGCAGGGCTCCCGCCCGCTCCCACGCGCGCCGCCTAACGAGCAGCGCTCGTGAGAGAGCGGCCGGACAATGCGCGGTCCGCGGAGGCCTCGTTGTGCAAATGGCGCGTTTGTCGGCCGCCCCCGTTGGCCAACGCGCTGGGAGCGCGCCCTCCGCTATATAGCGCGCGCGTGCCTCGCGCCGCGCAGTCGCCCCCGCAGCCTCCGACGCAGCCATGCATCCCGCCGCGCTGCTTCTCGTAAGTCGTCGGCCTGCCTCCTGCGCTTTTCGTCTTTTTACATTTTTTTATTACTGCTCTTATTCTTGAGCGCAAAAGTGTCTTGGGGCCTTCGCGGTATGTGTAAATCCGATAACAGCAATATGTGCTTTTTCCATTGGAAGATAATGTCCTGTAAATTTTTTAACAAAAATCGACGTATTTTTTTTCTTCCTAAAATTTGAAGATTTTATTCAAGATTAAATTGCATCTTGCAATAGTTCCACGTCTCCCTCGTCTCCTAAAATGTATGAAAGAATTTTCTGAACGTCCAGTACTTCGAAATTTGATAACTTTATGTTTTAAAACACATATTTAGGACCAAACTATTGATATATAAATAAAAGCGTTTTCTTGGAAATATTTTTACTTTCTGTTGATGCTGTTACGGCTTGTAATCAAATATTGGATATATAGGATCTATTGGCTGCATGATAATTAAAATAAAAAAATAAATTATATAATGTAACAAGTACAGATTGCGATTTGGATATTGGCCTAATTAATGGTTCATGTTTCATGTGAGTTTTTGAGAAGAATTTCTGGAAGTTTCATATAGTAAATCAACTCATCTTGTTTCAACTTATTTCGAATTAAATAATTTTTTTAAATTTTTTCAATGAATACTTTATCAATAATTATTATAAGTAAATGTTATTGAAAATGGGTGTTCCAAAAATTCATATTAATGATAACTTTTAATATTCTTTACGTGTAAGAACATTTAAATGATTGCGTTTATTTGGAAGAATGTTCTTTCTCATTCTAATCACGAATTCCATATTCTCTTCCCATGACATATAACGCCCTGAAACAAGACTATTCATAGCCAAAAATACTTTCCTAAATTAGCTTCGAGGACACATATACCGATTTTTTTAAAAAAAATAGTGTAATTGAGAGTAGAATTTGAAAAATATTTCTTTTATGATCTTAATTATTAATTTTTAATCTATTATCTCCACATGTCAGTGTTAGTTTTACCCAAAATAATAATTATATGAAGATATATAATTATCACTATGTTAACCTTTCAATAATGTGTTATTAATGGTCCTTCATTTACCAACTTACCAATTGCCTTACCTTTAGAATATTTGCACTTTTCTAAGCTGAATAGAGAAAACTCAGTTTCCTGATTCTATTCCAAATCTCCGAAAGCAGCACCGGGTTAAAATAACGGTGTGTAAATATAAATTGTCCGACAAATGTAGATCTGTTATACGAAGCAATCAAGAAACATTTCTCGTGATACCCAGCTCTCGAAAAAGATAAACTTACGGTGGAGTTTTATGGGGCGGAAAAACATGATTTGTTTTGTTTTTTTCCGTTGTCGACGTATGTTTCATGGACAGATTATTGTTTTGCATATTAAACAGGTGACAGGTTGACTGATTACTTACTACACGTGTGATATTTTCAATATAAAAAATTATGCAACTATTAATTTACTATTTTTGGGGGGAAATTGCGATAAAGTACTAGAAATTATAAAAAGGAAAAGTGTTTTGAAACAAATATATGCAATAAAGGAATGAAATTAAATTTGACCCAAGCTATAAAGATGTTTTAAAATATAGATACCATTCAAAACAACATTTATTTCCATGAAATGTGAAAAGTGTAAGTAATTAAAATTAGAAATCGCGTTGTTGGAAGAAAGACGAATAAAGAAATAAAGTACCGTGAGAATGCAATTAAATTCAAGTAATTTATTTCGGGTTTTTAATACTACGATTATTTATTCGAAATGCATTTATATTTCTAGACTACACAAAAATTGGTTTCAAATGTTTCATCTTAGAGCAGAGCTGCCTTGCTGTAAGACATAACCAAACAAAAATGTCAAAAAAATTCGACAATACTTCGTAATAGGAACACGTTTACTAACATCCCAGGTCATTCTAGCTAAACTTGCCTGGTCATTCAAAAGACTGGGAAGTGCAAGGCAGTGCTTTATTTGGAACAGCCCACATTTCGCTCAAAGTGCTGTAGAGACGCCGGCAGTCCCTAGATATGCTGCTTAGGAAGCTGGTTGCAACCTGCTGTGGATTCCATATTCAAACGACTCATAACATCTTTAATTATAAAGTAGAGGAATAAATAATAATAATAATAATAATAATAATAATAATAATAATAATAATAATAATAATAATAATAATAATAATAATAATAATAATAATAATCATTACATAAAAAATAATGCTCATCTTATCGGCTCAAAGCTTGACAAACTATCCGTGTCATCTTCAATCTGGCAGTCTTAAAACTAAGATCATGAACAATTTTGATTGAGCTTTGAATTGTTAGCGGTGTCCATGTGAACCCTAAATATATGTGATATTTCTCTATTTTGATCAGAAATTTAATAGTATTTTCCTCTATTTGTCTTATTTATCTTTAATTCGACTCTTCAATTTATGTGCCCGAAGGGATATTTTATTAACAGGGAATTAACTATTATTATTATTATTATTATTATTATTATTATTATTATTATTATTATTATTATTAGTCAGTAAATCCTTTATTTCCATTTGATTATATCAAAATTATTCTTCATCTTCTTAATTACCTATTTTGAATATCCTTTGATGAACGCAATATTATAGTTATACTCATATTGTAGAGGAGCGACTGTTGGAGCAACCAAGAGTGAAAAAGTACCTTCTGTATTTCCTCCTGCTTCGACTTTCGTCAGCTCGAAATAATTTTGGATACAATTGCGAACGAATATTTTTCTTATTGCAGTTTGAAAAAGTGAATGAAAATAAACTAAAATCAATGGGCTAAATTTGAAGAAAAATATTTTGATGTGTATCTATAATATTAAAAACGATAAATTGTTTAGACTTGTATTATTACATGTATCGTAGCAACGTGAATATCTTCATAATAGCTTCGAAATACTTCAGGTACCAACATGCCTCTGGTTTGAAGCAACAAACATTACGAGAATTGGGTATTATTACAATTAAAGCTGCGTTTACGTGCCACAGGTAATGTTAAATATGAATAACAAGAAATAGTTCAGTAGAATCCAAAAATATCTTTCGATGCGCACGGGAATGTTTTGTATGGATCTGACTTTTGAAATCGTGGGTGGCTAATTCAATTTCGGAAACGAAATCTCTATCCATTATATTTAAAAGTAATTGCAAGCTTCTGAAGAGAGAACCATCGGCACCTAGTCACATGTAGAGGACACACAGATGTAAGCATACAACCTACTCACTTGATATTTTGTTTCAAAATGCAGTGACAAAATTCTGTGTAATGCCAGAACGTGTTTCACGTGCTTTAATGCAACGTGCAAGCCAACCGATTCCTCTTCTCGCTCTCGATACATGCTCTCCTCTCCTGTCTAAGGGTTGGTTGCGCCCAACTTGTATATCTAGAATTCCCTGTCTCTCCTACGCGATCTCCTCCTGTACGGCAGACTCCCCACAACCTGTGAGCGTACCAGCTGAGGGCCTCCTGCGCAGGCCGTCGCCGCGGCCGCCGCCACCCTGCCGGGCAGCGCGCGCGCCGGCCGGCGCAAGCTGTACGCCGACCACTACCCGCGCTACTCCTTCGGCTACGCCGTGCAGGACGACTACACGGGCGACTCCAAGGGCCAGCACGAGACGCGCAGCGGCGGCGTGGTCAAAGGCAGCTACTCCCTGGTGGAGCCCGACGGCACCCGCCGCACCGTCGAGTACACCGCCGACCCCGTCAACGGCTTCAACGCCGTCGTCAAGCGCGAGCCGCCGGTGTGGGAGCAGCCACCGGTGGTGGTGGCGGCCGCTGACGAGTACCCCGCCCACGCCGAGTACGCCGCTCCGGCCGGGTACTCGGCCGGGCCGGCGGTGGCCGCCGCCCCCGCGCCGCCCTCGTCCGTAGTGTACACGCAGGTGGTGGAGGCGCCCGTGCCGGCGCCCGCCGCCTCCGCCGCCGCCCCCGTCGTGTACGCCTACGCCCCCGGCCCCGGCCCCGCCCACCCGCCCGCGCCCATCTACGAGGAACAGCCCGAGGCCTACGAGCAGAGGGAGCGGCGCGAGTACCGCCACCGCCCAGGCCTGCACACGGAGGCCATCACGCACGACCCCGCCGTGCACGGCTTCCGCTACTGACCGACACCCGGACTTCAGTGTGTGTCTTACTGCACTTCATGTGAAGTTGAACTGTTTCTTCCTGTTCGTCTGACCTGTTTGCTGTGCAATATTTATGCGAGAATGACTTGAACATATTACCTTGTTTGATAAATTCTTGAGAGTGAGACTGCGATTTAAAATATAAACTACTCAAAGTGTTTACCTCCAAGTTTGTGCGAGTGTACTTCTCATCTGAATTTCTAATATTTTGCGCATTGCTTGTAAGATTAATTATTGCATCAAAACACTCTGACTCTTACTTATCTCTATAGATTACACCTGATCTAATTCATTATTCACGCCAGGTAAATTTTGTTCATTACTCTCATCATTATTCATCTCAGGAATGGCCGTCGACTGGCATTTTGTACATATTTTTAAGTATATTTATAAACCTGTGTATTAAAAGTAATAAAGTGTGAGAAAAAATCCTTCTCCATATTTCTTCATGATGTTACGAAAAATATGGTAATACATCATTACTGGCGTGGAAAAGTATTAGTTTCCACTTTCCTACGCAACTGTACGCGTTGTGGCAAAAACGATAATTTCCATTTCCCAACTCTCCCACTCGTTTCAGTTTCGCGTACGTAACCGAGGAGAAAACTCACGCATTCGTTCATAATATGTTGGCTCTTTCTCGTACATCTTGCACATCGTAAGTTGGAGAAAATACCGGTGTCCTTGGACGATTGATATCATGTAAATGATTATTTTGCAATATTACGTTACTGCAGTTTCGCACGCACGTCTTTCCCAGGACCTACACGGTACTTAGCGAGTAGACAGTGGTTTGTTCTGTGAACACTCATTAAAGCGCTTTGTTCAATGTTCACATCGTCTGCATGAAATGAAGAGCGTCTCTTTTGGCATAGCTGGGGCAGCCCCAAACGCTTTGCCAAATGGGTCGTGTCAAACGGTTGCCACCCACCGACCGTCCAGAACGGCACCGCGTTACCACCCAGCAGTCCGTTGAATCCGTTGTCATACAGACGCGCCATAAAGTGAGATAACACGAGGCAAGCGGTCGCGCTCTAATTAGGTTCCCAGAGCGGTCCGTGGGGGGGGGCAGGGAAAAAAGCGCGCGAGGGGAGAGCGCGTGTGACGCAGGCGTGGGTTTCGTCGCTGGCCCGCGTCCGCGTCGCGACGCCTGCTCGTCGCGTATGCGCGCCGCGGCGCCGCGGGCGTCCGCCCCGCCGCCGCTGTCCCAACGCCACGCGCTCTCTCCACGCACGCGCGCCCGCGCCGCGCCGCGCCGCGCCGCGCCACGCCACGCCACGCCCCGGCGCGCACGCGAGCGCTTAGCGACGCGGCCGAGCGTGCGCCTCCTTCGCCGGAACAGTTCCTTTCCTTCGAAACAGCAGCCACCGGAAGGGAAGCGGCTCATCCATGTATTCACAACTGAAACACGAAATCTGAAAACAGCATTCACTTTCGCAATCAAAATAATGCTTCTTCCTTCACCTAAAAAAAAAGCTTAGTAAGGTGATACAGTTTCAAGGAAATTCTGTCCCCAAGGCTTTTTTTTTCTCTCAATTTGAAGATATACATTACAAAACCACATTTTGGAGAACCATACTTTTTGAGGAGACTATTTCTTTCCGCTACCGTTGCCACCAATTTTCTCAACAATTAAAAATGTAAGTGGTGAGAAAAGTGATCCTTCATTACTTCAAAAGGCACAAGTCCACTAAAGAAGTCAATGTGAGGCTCGAACCACGCGCGTCACGCCTTCCCGCGCCGCGCCACGCCACACCGTGCCGCCCCGCCCAGCCCCAGCGCGCACGCGAGCGCTCAGCGACGCGACCGAGCGTGGCCGGCGCGCAACGTCTGCGCCACAGGCGACCTCCAGGCGGCGATGAAGCGTTCTCTAACACCTGTGCTTCAAACTTCGCGTTTGCTTCTGTAATATTGGCTTAGTGCAACAAGGTGTTCGCTCAGAAAATAGGTACGAGAGATTTGAGATTTAGTAAACTTGCATGGAACTTATGTTTGTATTGCTCGAAAATCATTTTTTATGTGAAAATATTGTAATTTTCATCAAAAGTAGCAAAGCAACGAACAGGAAACTCATAGAAAAGTCGTTTTGACGGCAAAACTAAAAACTGAGTTAACACCTTCATGCACTAAGCCTTTCGAATACTTGTCTTTCGAAAGGCAGCGAAAGGAAACGAAGCAACGAATTTTCATTTCATTATTGAGAATGTCAGCGGCAATGACTTCGTAAAGAAACAGACTTCCCAAATACGAAAATGTAGTTTTGTGATTTAATTTTTTTTTTTTTTTTTCAAAATAAAAGTAAAAAAGCCTTAGGGCTAGATTTTGCGGTTAAACTCTAATGGTATTACAAGGTATTATTTGTGTAGGTTAAGGAAGAAGCATTATTTTGATTGTTGAAAGTGAACTGCTGTTTGCATATTTCTTATGTCAGTCGCCAATACACAAGACGAGCCGCTTACCTTTACCACCAGTTATTTTGAACGATTGAAGATATTGGGATTCAGTTTTCCATTGAACCATAAACGAATGCAGATGATAGAAGCATACGTTGTGTACTGTTTTATTACTTTTGTATTTGATGAATTGTTAAGTTTTTTAGGTTAAGGCATTTAAGTTATGTATCTCATCCTGCGATTCATAAACTCAAGCAAACCGCGAGATTACTTTTCTAGATTTTGACCCCCCACAATTTTACAGATCACATAATTTTACTTTAATAAAGGAAACATATATATTTTTATTCCCTGGGATCTAAATTTTAACATAATTGACTAATTTTCAGAGAAAGTATTAAAGATAAATGGAACTCTTGGCAGAATAAAATGAATAAGATGAGAATTTAAGAAATGCGTAAATGTTTGGTTTCTATCCTCATCACGTTGACAAGATGAAAACTATCTTTTCTTATATGGTGTTTCTAACAGCAATGCGGATTGACACAGTCTGGCCACGACTGCAACTTTCTGTCCCGCTGGCTCTGTAAAATATAAATGCAGTAACTTTTCTTTTTGGCACCTTCATCATTTTCGCAATGGCTTTAATGCAAAATCTTGGCTGTGTATTGCTAGTAAGTTTACAAAGAGAGAAACGTTTTCTGAATAACGATACATTATGTCTTTAATATATTTCGCACTTAATTAATAAAACTTCAACTTGCGTTTATGATTATCCATAATCGTAGAGAAATAGAGCTACTCTTAACTGTGTACAGTACACCTATCTTAAAATGTTTTAAATGTTTCTCTTTTTCATGTTATAAATATGCACAGAAGAATAGAATTGATCTGTTTTGAAATAGTTTATTGATTAGAAGCAAACGGTCCTAGGATTCGAAATATTAATTGTGGATTGCTGCAATGCTTTCTGTATTTGTGATACGACTTTCTTGGGAAAGTGAGTATCCTTTGAGTCCTAATACCGAGAGGTCGGTCATTTGTTTTTGTAGATTACGACTCTTAAAACAACCCATTGATCGTTGTGGAATGAACTGGAAAGTTTCAGCACTTGCAAATTGTGTAGGTGATTACTGACGAAGAAAGTTTACTTATGCAATCGAAGTGGGTTGATGGAGCCTAAATTATTTCAAAAAATTAATATTTGAGTTACGAATACTTTATTTTGGTATGAATCTGTCTACGCTTACAAGCCTAAACAGATTGTAGCCAGAGAAAAAGGTTTAATTAGTATTTTTTAAAGATGTCAAAGCTTTTTTAATTGGCCATTCAATGCGTTTTAAAACTAGTTCATTTTGGCTCTTTCGCAAAATCCTACCTCCATGAAAGGGGCCATGGGCCCCCTCCAAAATATACAGAAGTAAATATTTTCTGAGGTACCTTTTTGAGTCCTAAAAACGGGGGTGGGTTCTTTTGTGAGACAAATGAACGATGAGACGACTCCATTGAGTCCAATTCTTTTTCTTTTGTATTCATTTGTGTTTCAATGCGTTTCAACTACTGAGGTCGTTGAGGCTCATGATTGATTATCTAATGAGTACTACATTCTCTAATACTGATTATCTAATGGAATTGGAGCAGTGGTGGGATGGCAGGCAAGGAAACAGGAGTACCCATCGAAAAATCTTTGGAGAACCCACAAATTGCACATGGATTGGCAGTGGCTCGCGCCCCGAGGGAAGAGGCGAGTGCCGAAAAGGCGGGCGCGGCCCCCTTCGCCTTCCGGCTGCTGTACAAGGAGCGCGCGCGCGTGGCGCAAGCCCCCGCCCCGCCCCCACCCGCACCGCCCCGCGCCGGCGAGAGTGACTTGTCCGCGGCCCTAACGAGCCTATTCATTGAGGCGCGTGACTCCGTACGCGGATGTGCGCCGAGGAAGTGGAAGGGAAAGGTAATGAGGCGGGGGAACTGAATCGATGCAACAATGCATAAGCAGACCAAGGAGTTGTTTAAGTCTTTACTGAATAGGGACCTCCGATATTTTATGAAAACATTTCTTCCTAGATCATCTATAATTAAAATATTTTTATTTTTTTAACTGCAAACCCCGTAGTTTACATTCATATTCGCTTTGAACTCATATATTCACTCCCTAGTTTAGTCATGCTTAGTGAGCCTTAATGAATCCCATCCTGACCTTCATCTCGTGTTCCTTGTACGTCAATACTGATCTTACTCAGGATGTTGTGTTTTCATGATCGCGCGTTGCTCTTGCCTGAGATACGCAACTGGATCGACTACGTTGTGAGTTTCTGTTAAATATACAAAAATAACCAGAATTTCATTTAGCTGACCCATCATGGCAATTGAGATTTGAAAGAGCTATTTTCAGTAATTGATGCTGATGATTACAATATTTTTAACAAATCCCGCTTTATTTGACAATAATTACGGAAAGTTTGAAATACATCACTTCTATTAGTACGCTAAGGAAACAAGACTTACTTCGCCATTTTTAAAAAAACATTGACACAAGCCCTGTAGGTGTGCTTATTCTTGTAAACCTCGCAATACAATCTTTGCAATATCTGTTATTTCTTTCTTTTCTTGATTTATGTGTTTCTTCGGGTTTTGTCCGAATTCGTGAGAGTGGTTTCAGAGATTCGGGCATTGGTCTCATTCCGATGAGAATCTACTTACCTAAGAAACTACGAGTAGGTCCTGGACCAAATACACAGCATCTTGTTTTCACGCAAACTGCGCAGCTTCTATTCTCTTCACAGAATTATTGCGTGAAGTGTTGTGTCTCACGCCCTCGTAAAACTATCCCTCGCTCTGCAGGGAAAACGCAATGTATCTCGCTTTTCTTTTACGCAACATGATCCATCAGTAGAAAATCGACTTGTAATTTAGGCAGGAGGGTAAGTCTTGTTCTTGCAAAAATATTACTATAGACCTACTTCGTTTCATCTGTCAAGAAACGTTTTTGCCCCCACACCAGACTACGACTTACGACCGAGTTCTTACTTGTATCTTGAGTGATAGATTTTTCTTTGTTTATTTTTACGTACTAACATTTTTAGGAAAGGAATATTTTGTTGTAACATTCTTCATCACAATAATTGCAAGAAGCATAAGTTCATTTAAAGATATCATTTTGAGAACTACACATTCTAGAAGGTAAATGAATAGTAATTTTGTAATTTGACAGACTTTTATCTGTATCTTTATTCTATTATTTATTGTTAAGCATTTATGCACAGCTAAGGTCTGATCACTGAAAATATACTCAATATACGTTAACAGTATATTGATAAGATTCAACTGTGTTAAAAAAATGGAAAATTTTAAAAATTATGCTCCTCGGTCGGCGGCCTCTCGAAGGTCTTCTCTCGGCATCTTCACTTGCGTAGCCATAGTTAACATTATTGGTTCCGTCTTTCGGTTGCAACTTAGTTGACAATAATTCTTCTCCTTAAGTCATTCATTCAGACGGTAATCCCAGATTATTGGTTTACATACTGAATAAATCACTCGAGGATAACAAATAGAGGTGCGAAGTAAGGATGAAAAATAATAAGCAATGGAGAGAAAAAAGTACTACTTTGTGTCTCAATTTACCAACAAGTGTAAAATTTCTAAAAAATAGGAGAAGCAAAACGGAAGCAGAGCTGTGTTTAGTTGGTTTAGAGTCTGCTCTGTACACGTTTTGAAACAAATAAATAATTTGAATATGTTTAAAAATTAAAGCTTGTTTATTACCTGACCAGTAGTATTGAAAATTAGGCTACATTTTTTGTTAAGAATGTGGTAAAACAAAATATGTGGGTTATTGTGAAATTTTTGTTTCTGTGATTTCATGTTAGTTTTCTGACTTATCGTTTCTGCAGATTCAAGTTGTGATAAGAACATTTCAAAACAAGGTGCACATTTTACGAAAATTGGTGTAAATTGTACACATGTGTAAGAAGATGGCGAGTCATTTAGATGAAATCATTTCTCTCGTTCCACCGCGGGGAAGGACCCGCGTCCGATCCAAGTGGAATTGACGGTGAGCAAAGCGGGTGCGCGCCAGGTCCTCACGGGACCAGCCCGTGGCTTCGGCCTTCATTGAAGCATCGCTCGCTGCATCAGCATTGTCCCATCTCGGCCTCCCCATTATTATCGTCATCATCACCTCCATTTGTATCTAAGAAGAAAATAGCCGCCCATGGATCGGGGGACGGGATGTAATAAAAGTAGCAGACAAGGAAACTGTCGGATGAGAAGAAAGCTGGAAATGGGGAAAAGAGTATGTAATACGAGACGACGTATGTAAGTGAAAGGAGATGTAAAGTTGTGGAATGAGAAGAGAGGTCAGGAAGTGGGTTGATATGTACCTAATGTTAAGAAGACTGAGTTGTGAGGTGAAATGAGTAAGGATATAAAAATATGTGAGAAAATATCGTTATATGAAGCAAGCAAGGGTGAATAGACGAGCGAATGCAGCGTGTCGTACGGCGTGAGCGGGAGCACCCTGCTGAGTGAAGGTGCGGGCGGGAGTCCCCGTGCGTGGCGCGCCTGTTGCAGCATCACGCCTGCGCCAGCTGGCCGCCCGCCCGCCCCCGCCCCCGCCCCCGCCCACGCCCCCGCCCACGCGCGGCCTTGCATCACTGCTTGACCCCCTGACCCTCTTGCGCCCCGCCGCGCCGGCCGCCTGCCTCCGCGCCGCCGGAAGCGCTGATCTTGTCGGATCGTGTGTTTACATTGTGTGGGTGAATTACCTCAGACCTGCAAGTGTGTTTCCGTGCAATTCGTTTTGCTCTTGGAGGTCGCGGGTGTGTGGCGCCGTTAATGGGCGGCATGCCGTGACATTCTCTGGTGAGCTCTACATCCTTTTCGAGATTATGCACTTGAGAACTTGAACTTGAGAATAGCACAATAGTTGAGAGGGTAGTTTTTGCCTAGTCTATCATGTGAGAACGAAGAGTGCAGAATCATTCTTTCTTGCTTATGATTGTTGAGCAATATCTTCTTCGTCACGATTTACGTTTTGTTGCGAATAAATAAAACACTGTGGTTACTAATGTGTATACTGGTAAATTGGTATTACGTGAATCACATCGTCAGATCATTTTGTTCTCTCCTCATCGAAGCTCCTTGTGTACGCTTCTGCCATGAAGGCATACAACCAGCTATTATCATTATGCCTCATTAGGTGAGTAATGTGTCACTAACTTTCGCCGAGTTATTAAACTGCTAATTAGTGAACGGTAATTACTGTTAAGAAGACAAAGTTAACTAGTTGTGTTTAAGATTGTTATTGTTCTCCCTCTTTAAAGTACACGGAAGCAATACAATAGTCTTAGTTTGTTTTCTTTTCAAGGACGCATTGCCTCTTAAGCTATCCCCGACCCGGCTGCCTATCTATGTGACGCGGCTGACTCCTGAGAAGATCTGTTTCCCACCATATTTGAAATTACCTATTTCTATATAACCCTCTATCTCGCAGTACATTCATTTCCTGGGATGTCTGAAGATGATGTACGATATAGCAGTTCATATACTTGATTATATGAAAGATTTAAGCCATGCCGATATCCATGATATGAACATCCATGCCATACTCGAGATTCCAACTGGTCCGGCTCCTGTCTTACTGACTTTGCTAATTAGGGCTAAGGTTGATATTTTTGATTTTATGTAATTTTGGGCATAAATATATTTGTAGTTCTGATGAGATAACAGGTGATGATGTATAAATATTACATTCGATTCAATTTTGAATCACAATTAATTGTCTTGCCTTGCTGAAAACTTCGAAATGATGCTTTTCATTGCATTCTTCTTTCAACTATTTTCAACTGAAGAAATATTTTAAGCGTGTCACTTTATTTCGCTTTTGTACTTTCTCATAACAATAAGCATTTACGTATAACGCTTAAAGCATTCCATTGACTGGGAGTCTCCTCCCCTCTTTTAATTGATTATCGTGTGAAATATTCTATAAAGTATGGCTTTGTAGCGAATTCGTGGTCTTTTATCGAAGATCATTCAAATAATACCATGCATACGAAGCCATTTGTTAGCGATTTTTGAAAATGAACATTGAGAATCGGGACCTACTGAGGTTCTGTATAAGAGCGAATTTGGGGATAACAAGCCTAATCTTAAATAATAATAATAATAATAATAATAATAATAATAATAATAATAATAATAATAATAATAATAATAAATAATTCTATCAAGAATATTTTGGTAATTTTCATTGTACTAACTCATACCAAACCGAATATTTTTACAGATAGCTAGATCGAAAACAGGAAAATATAATTTCTTGAGAAAAAAATTAGTGCTTTATTTTCGAAGCTCTAGAACATCTTCATTTTTTAGAATATTCATTAGAGTGATGTTTAATTAATTAATGAACAATAATGCAATTTTTGAATTGCGAGCTTCACAGTGTCACTTGAAGGTGGTTTATTTAGGAGCATTTTACCAGCATTTATATTAGTATTTACAAGTAGTATTATTATTTGAGTAGTAGTTTCTAGCTTATACATTACAAGAAAATATTTTCAAACAAATTGGAATTGAATACGAAAGTGATAAAAGAGGCATCTATGCCAAGTGTAACACCACAACATGTAGATGGGACGGTTCGTGGTTGATTGATGTTTCAACCGTTAACATCATTCGTCCCGTTAGTGTAGTGCATGTTTTTTATGCGTTGAGGTGGTGGTGTTGCTCTCGCTGGATGGTGGGATCCGGCTCCGACCTACACGTCTGCTCGCAGGGGAATTATAAGGGGAAAGTCTGTTGCGAGGCAGAGCAAGGAAAGATTGCGCGCGAATCGAGGCCGCTTTGTGAGGGTACTGCTCTGGCATTCACTTGGTATTGACTGGAGAAACCTCGGGAAACTACCGATAAAAGCTACCGGAAGCTAGAATTCCCCAATGCTTACCTTTGTAATACTTTTTGTGTCGAAAAATGTCTTATTTTAAATTACTAAATCTACACATATTTCCCCTTATTCTTGTTTCTTTGTGTTTTTGATGTTTTGATTACCTTTGTTGACATCTGATACCTGGTACTAGACATACTCTAATATTGATTCTTTTTTTCTAGTTTGTTTATTATTTGTTTATTTACTACATATTATTAATTAAAATTGGTTTACAAAGAAAATACTCGAGGGAAGTGTCTCTTTCTTCAGATCTTCCTCAGAACAATGAGTATTGTAAGCGAATGAACCAGTGATCTCGACAAAGACACAACTTACTCTCTAGTGTTTAGTTACAGTACTCCATACGGCACGCAGTTATGCACATGTTTATATGCATTTTCATAGGTAGGTAAGAGGCTAATGCTGTACTGGTTGTGAAGCTCCCTTTTCACCTACAGGGTATGAGCTTATTTGAGCTTGAGCTCATTTTAAGCAGGAAAGTTCATTTGAAAGGTTGTGCTTAAATTGATCCCGACTCCGAACAACAACGTGCTGGGGGGGGGGCACTGCTACCTGACGAGTTTCTGATCCGTCAGACTTTTACATAAATCCTACTCCACTTAATGTTAAGTAGTTATTGAAAAATGATGATCAATTATTGCAATTTAAACCATCTTAATGAATTAAATTTTTAAAATTAGGTCAACCTAGTTCAGAAAATTCAGATTCATATTCTGGTTCCCCTGTGCTTCTGTTAGCCCATGTAAGCGAGGGTGAGATGTGCTCTGGCGACAGCATTGGCACTTTCTACTGGGAGGCGCCGCGGCCGTCGCTTTCTGCCAGTGCGCCTGCGATTCGCAGAAGGAGCCACGCCACTGGCCTCCTGCCACGCGCCACGCGCCACGTGCCGCGCTCCGCTCACCCACGGGACTCCGATTCATTCGCGGAGGAGGTTGCACGAGTCAAGAAGCCTTTGGGATCTGCCACTTCGGATGACTACTTTCGAGAAAACCTTTTCATTGATCAGGGAGCTACAAATTAGTAACATGTATCAAAGTCTTGCTTTCATTTTAATGTTTTTAAATGGTGTGAAATATGGAACAATTGTTGAAAGAAATTTTAATTGTAATGTACCGGGAAATGGGAAGAATCAAGGAAATTACTGGGTGCAAAAAAGAGTAGGTGCCGTGCGAATCAGGCTTGCATTTCTTGTCGTAAAAAGGAGATCTTCAAAGACATGTGATTGTGACTTCTCATGACAAGTGGAAGGATTTCTGTAACCTAAAAAATTGGAAATATGCATGCGCTTATGACCGATGAATTAGTAAGAATATGACATATAAATCGCTAAATATTGCTTTATTACTGATAAAATTCACGAACTTTCTTCAGTTGTCAGCTTATTTTACATTGGTAAGTCCCAATAGTCTTTCAAGACGTTGTAGACAGTGCGCCAAAGAGAGTGCAGAAATGAGAACAAGTTGAAGAAAATCCTCCGGCTCTATCGTACCTGCTTTTGCATTTCCACAGTTAAGAGTAAAGTCTTCACTGGCTCTTCGCATATTTAAAACTTCAAAGAAGTCTATAGAACGATTTCTATGAAAATAGAAATATGAATACGTTTCAAATGTTGCTATTTAATTGCTTAAGCTCATCAGCTCATTGTAATTACGAAATGATTTAGCAAGAAAGTGTAGCAAGAGTATGATTGAAAATAATCTTTTTCACTTGCTAATATAACTTTAAAACCCGAAATTACGTATGTTTTTCTTCAATAATACCCACTTCATATCTATCAAAACGCTAAGAATAATAGTTTAGCACTAATAGCAGTAACAGTAAAATGAAAAGTATAATAAACCAGAATCCGACCCGTAATTATCCCAATTAGAAGGAAGATTAAAGAACAATTGGTTTCGTAATTTGTCTTCAACTTTCAAGTGTCGATTGTTCGTAATTTGGTTGAGATCTACTTTCCAAAATATCAAGAGGAATCGTAAATAATAAACATACATACATACATACATATCAGTATAATTTAATTGAAAGTCTCTCGATTATTTTTTAACGAAAATGTCCCGACCTTTACTGAAATGAGCGACTTCTTTCGAATCTGTTTTACTGCTGCTCAAAAATGTAGATGTAATGACGATTATTGTCATTGTTAATAATTCTTCAACCTTTAAATAGATAATACGTTTACAGATTGTTAATTTATTTACAACATTTTTTACGTGATGTGGTCCTATGTACTGTCGTTAAGCGACACTGGGCGGTGAATGACATGATTTGTTACTTCGTGTTTTTTGAGGAAAACAAGGACCAACAGTGAAGCAAGTATTTTGACTTTTGTTGAGAAAGCATCGGAGAGAAAGTGTTAGAAACAAAATCATGAATCATCCATTTGTATGCACATTTCCTCCTGGAATTTCCAATTGTAAACACGAAGTAGGTCGGTAACTTTTTAATGCTCGTCTTGTATTCATCTAGCGTTCCTCGCCCCCCTTTGTTGGTGCCATGTGTTTTCGTGCTGTGTAATTGTTCGGGTAAGAGGGGCGTGTGCGGGTCCCTGGTTAATTTCATTTTACATCTTTATACATCTCAATTTGCGTGCTAAATGTATTTGATGAAATTTATGTTTAATTCAACTTCTATTCTTAGAAGATCGCGCGTAATTAAACATACAACAAATTTAGTAGTATTTCTTCTGTATCAGAATCGATTTTCTTGGACTAATGATTGGGGGGTGTATGACATTAACGGAATATATGAGGACGATAACTGACCATTAGTCAACAGTTTCTCCAAAATCGTTTCGATTGTCATGCATTATGCATTTCGTTAATCAAGGGAAACATTGTATTTGCTATTATTAATAATGCTACGTTATTAAAAAATATAAATCATCAGTTTAATGTTAATATTTGTTTTAGAAAAAATACCGTGTTAGCGTAATACATAACACATTAATTTGGAAGTCTGTTTCTACGACAGGAATGAGGTAAACAGTCCATGGAATGTGCCCCATGAACGTGTTTCTGAATATGTTTAACATATTTTTCGTCGTTTTATTATTTATAGAGATACAGACACAGTCTATTAATATGTGTAAAGAAGGAGGTGCAGGTGGATAACAACCCCATCTGCTGGGCAATAAAAATCGTTATAATTGAACATGAGTGCACAATCAATGTTCATTCTTCAGGCGAGAATTGTGTATGTGTAGTACATCGAAGACGTTTTGAAAGCATTACTGTTGCCCATCTGATAACACCAATCCACGGAGTCCAGCATCATAATAGAACACACCACGTTCCTACCTGTGAGGGAACGGTAGATGTTCTGGAACCGGCGAACGCTTGCAGAGTGTGGGGCAGTGTGGAGGCGGCTGGCGAGGGCGGGTGTCCCCGCTGACGAAAGGACCGCCTGCAGCAGCGCAAGGCGAGAGGCGGGTGGGGTCGGAGCGGAGCGACAGGGGACACGGCGGAGCGAGCGAGATGGAGCAGGGCGGGGTTGGGCGGCGGAGGGGGCGGGGCGGGGCGGGGCGGGGCGCCAGGCCGTGGGATGCGACGCACGCGCCACGGTGCGCTTTCGCGACGAGCGTGACGCGCATCCCTCCCCGCCCCCCCCCCTCCCCCCACCCCACCCCGCCCCGCCCGACCCCGCCCCGCCACGGCCCGCCACGGCCCGCCTCGGCCCGCCTCGGCCCGCTCCTGCCCCGCCCGACAGCCAGCCCGCCTCGCCGCGACCGGGAATCCCACTGTCCTCTCCCTCGCATTCAGTCCGATTCGGCTGGATGGGACCTCGGAGGAGAGGGGCGCCGGCGATTTCGACAGCGCGGGCGCTTGCGCGGGATGCATTTGGCTTCCCTCGCCAGACGCGGCTTTTAAATGACTGAACTGGGTGTGGTTTGTGAAATTAGCGTTATTTTTTTGCGCCTTAATGAATCATCACATGGTAGTTTAAGCACACGCTTTGTTGGGAGATGCTTATTTCCAACTGGAAAATGTATCTGTAAAATATAATAATGACTATCATGTTAGCGCAATGAAAACATTTCGACAATTTGAAAATGGTAAACATATAATCAGCTGAATTTATCTTCTGAATATAATATGTATGTTATTTGTAAAAAGATTTCATATTTTTCTCGTATATACAGAATTGTATTAAAATATTTCCCATTTCTACTTCTCTTTGTATTTTACGACACGTAACGATCACACTTTTTTACACCATTACGATCAAGTATAATCTCATGATGAAATAAAACGTGATATTAGTAGATGACAAACTTTTAATACATTGTTTCCCAAACGTCCGATTACAAATTTTGAAAAATCGAATACAATGGACTCCTAATATGTTTTTGACGTACTTGTTTATTTGTATCTTGGTCCACAATCTGTAAAATAGATCTTACAATTTCAAAACACTGCAAAATAAGTATGCAGATTGGAAATGAACTCCTTTAATAGAAGAAAAATACTAAACAGTGAATTATTTGCTATAAAATAGGCTTGGTGAATTTACTAATTACTAATTTTAATTACTAATTTTCAATAGGTATAAATTCCAAATACGAGTACCCTGATTACTCCAGTGCTTATGTCCATAATGCTGGAGTTATCGTCCCTGCAGATCTGCACTAGAATTTTTCATGTTTTCAGAATTGACCTATTTGCTTTGCATGCCAATTCTGTTGATGAGGAATAATTACTAGGAAAGGTATACAGGGCCAGTTTTTTATGTTTTTATAATGATTTTTACTACCATTTTGTATGCTATTTTTACGCATTCATAAGCAAGAGTGATTCTGCTTGTTCTGTTTCTTCTTCTTTCCCTTTATTCTTGTAGTTCTGTTTCATTCTTTAATCTGATACTCTGTTGTGCGATGCAATAGAAGTCGTATTACGGAAAATTTACTGTTCAAGTATTAGCATAGTAGAAAGATGGTAATAAGAGGTAAATTATTTAAATGTCCATAGGCAAGTTGGTGTGTTTGTGTACGTGTGTAAATGTAGAACTAAGCTATGAATAGAGTGGTAAGTGACCTTGCAGTTCCTTTATGAATGAGAGGAGGGGCGTACGTGACAAGAAAGTTGGCAAGCACGTAGGACTGAAATGGTGAATGAATATGTTCCGATATAAGAGATTTGTTTACTTTTACATGTGTTTACGAGTATTTACGAGTAGGAATTTAGTCTTACATTTTTTTTGTTTCTGTTTTTCTTCACAATGTGGGTGGCAACATTGATTCCAATTGTAAAAATAAGAACATCGCCTCATTATTGACTGGATTACTACAGTGTTTCCATACACTCGTCTTCTTGACATTACCTCACAATATTCCGAGAAAAAAATGAAAGATAAATGTAAACTCTGACTTTCCCGTTTCTTCCCGTAATCGACTTTTGAAGATGGTAAAAAAATATTTGTTTTTCGGCAGAGCGAATGCAGTCATACATTTACGGTAATTATTTATGAAATGAATGAAACATAGAAATAAAATTGATTTCAATGTAATACGCACTCTGCTTTTAATTTCTTATTTCTGGACGTCTGTATGTAGTAATTGTGAAATGGTTTTGGTAAATGATGCGCTAAATAATACTGACATAGTCTTTTGCGATCATATCTTTGAAGAAACAAAATTCCGTAGAAGTTTTTAAAAATTTTGTTTCGTCCGCATAATTTAAACATACACAGCTATTTACATTTTTAAAAAATCTTCTTTATCAGTTGATTCCTCTGAATGTCCACCCTTCCCTCCTCCTAGCTAACAGGTCAGGGGTTATCGTTACTGTGGTAACAGGAAATCGGTTACTGTGGCAAAATGTAGCAAAGGAAAATAAATAAACAGCCAAAATACCGCTTCCACAACGAGAACCACTGGAAAATTAAGACAGACATCTTCCTGATATATTTCATGTATGTTTTATAACCTCGCTCTCTCGCCGTGGACGTTTGTTTAGATCTATACCCGCTGCGCTTAGAGATAGTAATTTTGCACAGAGAGTTTATTTAGGAGTTCATGATTTGATTGCTTCAAATTTACCTTATATGAGCGAGAACTTGGGTTCAACTCTATTGAGTTCGAAAGTTATTTGAGGAAAATACAATTCTCGTATGTATCTGTTATTCGTAAGAAATGTCATATATTTTGTTCTTTGATTCAGGAGTAATTTAGTATTGAAATTAATTGCAGGGCTTGCGAGTGTGGGAAGTATTGGGCCTGAACACCACAGCAAAATGTAGACATACTTCTACAATAGAATCCCCAGATCTTAATTTCTCGTTATCTTAGGTATTTTATTTCTTCGTTATCTTCTTAACTATTCCCATGATGTTCGGTATTTGAAACCCGAAAATTTGAAATATTCTATAATTTGAACTTTATTCTCTTTATAAATTCAAAAACATTCTTGATTACAATTTCAATGGCTACGTCTTTCTGGATCAGTGATTTAATAAACGGATTATTGTTACAAAATGATATAAATATTGATTGAACAACGATGCAATTAGAGGCAGGGAAACTGGAAAATACCGAGAGAAACTGCCACGATAACTTGCATTGATTACTAGCAATTAATTGTAAATAGATCGAGCGTGGATTTGAACCTCTGTACATCCCGATGTTTCGGCTGCGGTTTATACCATTATGTTCCGAAACATTTTTTCTTATCAATGAAGTTATAAGCGGCGAAGGTCTCTTGCGCCTTCGTTGATTGTCTTAACGTATAACGTTTGTTATTATTTTGTAATTTTTTTTATTGAAAATGCTGTAAACAGCAGTATCATTCTTGAAAGAAAATTTTTGTATGTTCAAAAAGTACCAGTAGGACATATGAGTCCCATCTAAGAGCATCAGTGGGACACATAAGTCCCATCAAAGAATACCAATGGGACACATATGTTCCAGCTGTTCCGGCGTCGCATTGAACCCAGTACTGTGCTAATCTTGCAGCTACCGACTAAAGAGATGCTACAACCTAGCGTAGCAAGCGTAGTACAAAGTGTTACAGGAGAGCGAGGATACTCCACTGGAGACCTAAATAGTTAATAGTATTGTATGTGAGAATGTATGGGAGGATAAGACAATTACAGGAAGAAAATAAAGTATAAAGTAAGTTTGTGAAATCATGCATTTCTCTTTGGGGCGGTTTAAATTTATCGTTATTTACGTTTTTTTTAGGTTGAGTATGGAAGTTGCAGGGGATGAGGGTAAAGAAAGAAAAAGAAAATTTGATTGGTGACTGATATAATCATCATTCGTGTGGAGAATAAATTCTCTGTGGAGTTGCTTGTTTGATACGTACCAAGGCGCTTTGACGGCAAAGCGAAGGATTTTATTTTGGAATGTTAAGTGAGAATATACGAAGAAAACAAAAGTTGATTTTGGTAGAGAAAGGGTTAAAGGCGCAAACGTGGCTGTGGCTGGAGTGGCGCGCCGCATCGCCCGCGCGTCCACGCCCATCGGGGCGGCGGAGGGTGGCGGCGCCGCGCGCTGGCCGGCGGTCACGTCGCGGGCGTTGGCCAACGCTGGCGCGGTGACAGCGAAGGCGGCGGCGGCGGCGCAGGCGGCGGCGGGCGCTTCGCCCGCGGGATATAAGCCCGCGCCCGGCCCATTGTCGTCAGTCGCCACCGCCACTTCACTTCGCCATGGCTCTCCTGCAGGTGAGGACCCGGCACTGCGCTGCCGCGGGGGATGTGCCTTCTCCGCTGGGCGAAAGCGTTTCGCGGCTTGGAATTTCGCAATTCGTAGAAAAGCGCCAGGATGTTTGGACGACTGCGACATTTATCTGTGAATTCGCTAGTGGAGTCAGTAGAAATGTATTGGGTGTTTTCTAGTGTAACAGTTATTTGTATGGCATTATTTCTTTGAAGATAGTTGCACGAGTGAAAATTGATGCATTTGAGACAAATTATCATGCTGAATGTGTGGTGAAAGTAGAAATCGATAATGAAACATTTATCGATGCAGTTAATGTTCTGCAGATGAATTATTTAATCGTGGTTATCAACATTTCTCATTGCAATTTAATATCTTGAATTAAATAATTTCGCGTAGAACATTTTAATGCATTGCGACTTTCGAGGAGAATTTTGGTTTTGTCATATATCACGCTACTTTTAAAATATTTGCATTAAAATTATTAAATTCTAAATGGTCTCGAAGGGATAGATCTTACTTATGTGGGGCTATACTTACATTAAAATTTCCCTGTATTTTGGAAAAGTATGTAGTAAGGTGGGTAGGGCATATAGAGGAACATGTTGTGAAGGTGTGTGTGTGTGTTGCGCGCGGCAGGTTCTGTTGAGCGCGACGCTGCTGGCGGCCGCCGCGAGGGCCGGCGTGCTGGCGCCCGCAGCTCCGGTGGCCGCGTACGCCGCGGCGCCCGCGCCCCTGGCCGTGCCCGTGCCCGTGGCGGCGCGCCTCGAGTACGCAGACAGCTACCCGCAGTACCAGTTCGCGTACACGGTGCGCGACGCGCTCACGGGCGACTCCAAGGCGCAGGAGGAGACGCGCGACGGCGGCATCGTCAAGGGCAGCTACTCGCTCATCGAGCCCGACGGCGTGCGCCGCACCGTCAACTACTACGCCGACCCCGTCAACGGCTTCAACGCCGTCGTGCAGCGGGACGTGCCCGTGGCCCTGGCGGCGGCCGTCAAGGCGGCGCCCGTCGCGCCCGTGCTGGTGCGCTGAGCGGCCACGCCCCCATGGCCCCGTCTGGTGCCGCCCCCCTCGCCCCTCCCCCACCCCCCCACTGATATTCCACCGGCTACGGTCGATTGTCAGGCTGTCCCATCACCCACCACCTTCCCCAAGATGTAAATAGTTTGTGTTTTTAAACGTTCCTCCTTCGGCGTCAAACCGGACTTTCCCTACCGTCCCGATTTTGCACCGTTCCCGTAGTTCACCTCTAGTTCTTTTCTCCTCCATCAGTTTCCCGATTTCTTCTCTCGTGCGGAGAAGAAGCGGAGGAAGTCCTTCCCGCGGGGGAAGTGGCCACCTGGGGCAGGCGGAGAACCAACGGGGCCACCTCGTTACCTGTGTTGTTATTGTTACTACCTGCCGCTCTGTTGCACGGCCATGTATATTGTTCGTTTTGTATCGTACCTCTGCTACTTTTATACCGACTGTATGTATGCTTTCTGCTGTACGCACGTTCCTACGCAAGCAATAAATTGTATAGTACTCGCTGACTACTGAGTTTTATTACCTTTCCCTTCTATATTTTCCTTCTTCCTCCTGGCTGTTCTGAACAGTAACGTCGACGACCTGTTAAAAATAGTCCAGTTTGTATCAAAAGCCAAGTCTCCATTTAGTGCTTATTATTTGGTTGCTGGTGATGTGTACATTCCCTTCGTAATGCTATTCTATCTCTTCCTTTTCGCAAGAAGATGGAAAGGATCCTGAATTGTAAAATTAAATAGTAATACTAAAATTTCCAAAAGAATGAATCATATACCATATCGTTCTGAAAAATAATCAATTGTTCCTTTCTAAGTTTCTCTCGATAGTCTCTTAAACCAAATTTGCCAAACTTGCCGGATTTCTTTATGAATTTGGAATTGTATTAGTATTTTGTAAAATACACCTTTCATAATTTGACAATTAGTCTAAAAAGGTTAATAAAAGTTAAAAATGTGTTTCTTAAACAAATTTTGGATAAATTAGCATGAAGTAAAATTGCTTCAATATCGTGCTTATTGTCTTCAAAAATTATATTTCAGTATTGATATAATTGATGTTGAAGCAACAAATCGACTATTTGTTTCCGAACACTTAACTAATATCGTAATTAGTGCCGAATGAGAGCTGCATGTTATATCCGGAAAGAGAAGGGGACAAGGTTGAGGGAAGCCGGCCTAGATAGCCGAGGTCCTTAAGGCTGAAGGGCCGGTGAAGCCTCGGCTCCAAGGGTCGCGAGTTCGAATCCCGCCTGGGGCATGGATGTTTGTGTGTAGTTGTGTTGTTCTAACGTGTTGTCGCTACAGTTCTCCGTGCAGTTTAAAACTCACAGTGGTCGCTATAAGACCAAAAATAAAAAAAGGGTTGAGAAAAGAATTGTTTCATGAATTCTTCTTCAGAGAGCGGGTGAATTCGACGTTAGTTATCTAGCCAGTGGCGAACATTATTGCCACCGTCGGAATTCGACTTTAGGACCTCTAGGTCAGAGACACTGCAGTGGCGAAAGCTATTGCCCAAACAACTCCAACGCTACCAATGTTGAGTATTGTGGAAAATGGAAATTACCGTTATTTTTCCAAAAATTCAACGGAAGAGACTTTCTAAACATGAAATGTGTATAATGATCCTTTGTTAACTTTAGCATTATTAACCTTAATCATTTATTGAATATATAATTGTTCTATTTGTTGTTATTATATCCTGATGTATAAGAAATGTAAAGAAATTAAATTATTGAGAATACATTTCATTATATCTGAATCTCTTATGTGTGTTTTTATCTGTCTGCCTCTGGTAATAAAAGTCTTAATTTCATGAAAAAATGTCATAATGGAACTTATTTTCTATGGCGATCTCGAAAATAAAGCCTTTCATTTGTTTAAAAAAAGTATATTATGAATGTTCTTGGAACATGATTATAAATGGCATCGTTATAAATGACATAAAATCCTAAAATGAGCAAATGTCATTAGTAGTCAATATTATTATTAATCATTTTGTCTCGACTCTTCAACTAATTAACTGCCCAGCCACGAATCGATTCCAGATCTCCTGCTGTATGCCCTGCTGCTTTCACAACTTGAACTACATAGAGAGTCTCTTCGAACAGCCTTAGGGAGACAAGAGCTTTGTCACAGTTGAAAATGTAGCGGCTACGTGGGAACACTTTTTCCGTTTCACAATTTTCCACTACCATTTCAACCCCATAGCTACTGCGCATGGCGTTGTTATCATAAATTGGTTAGACTGTTTAATGAATTGACTGCCCCAGCCATCCAGGTATCGAACCGAGGTCTCCCGACTTACACCCAGTTGTTCTAACCACTTGAGCTTCCGAGGCAGTCAACTCTTCAATTGTTGGGAGTGTGACTTTCAGCTGGGGCAATTTCTCTTCCTACGTTAAGCTTCCAACTGTGGTGAAATGTATATTTTTATTGTTCGCAGGAGCATATTAATGTTTCGTCCCTTTCGCATGCCTTTAAAGTATGGCGGACTGAGTGTTCAATGTCTTGTTCCAGATCAGAGGACGAGCGCCGCTGGAAGCTTTCGCGCCACGAGACGTTCTCGCGCATGCGCCTCAAGCTGTGCCCCAACCACGCCTTCGACAACCACTTGCAGGCCAGCTCTCTCAGGGACAACGCGGGTAAGTAGCATCAGCCTCCATTGTCACCCATCAGTTCTCGGGAGTGATCTATTTCACTTGCACTTCTGATTGTGCGTGTCTTCATGATACGTTTCATCATGTCGGTGACTCATGTTGAGACCTTTGGAATCTTCAGTTTAAGGTTAGCTGTACATATTAACGATAAAATGTATGGTACATACTAAGGGTATTTAATTTGCTTGACATGTACTTTTTATTTAGAAAGAAGTTGGAAGTGAAGCGAAGTAGTTCCGGAAAATGATTTCGAATATTTTATTCGCATGTAATGTGTAGCGAGGTTCGCAATTGAATTACAAAATGACTGCTGAAACGCATTCGTAATAAACAAGTAATTGTAATATTAATTATTTGACTTCATTCCTCCCTCCCTTCGCGAAGTAGGCTTTATTAATTTTATGGCAAATCCTGTTAAAACAATAGTTTTTAATACAACGCAATTTTAGTTTGTCGGTGCCTTATTCGGTGCACTCCAGCTCAACGCAAAAATGGTTTGTTTTACTTTCTTGCACAGCACTTGTCCAACTAAGTGTGAATTTACTCGTACAAAAAGAATAAAAAAAATATCGTTTGAGAAGTTGAGAATAATTGGGAAATGCCTTACTCTGACAAAACTATGGTCACTGAATGATTGAATATGGTAGATATACAAAGCTAGAGTTTCGGATCCACTGAAAAATATGTGGGATCAGCAGAATTTGTAAGAACATCGCTAATTGGAAAGATGTATAAGACGAAGTGACTTAGCATAGAGATCCCAGCAGTCAGGCCATTATTTTCTCTGACATCAGAATTCGACATGGGCGCTCCAGAAGTCCTCTTAAAACCACCAGAAATATTTTTTAAAAAAAAGAAGAAAATCTCGAATGAGTTTCAACAGATGCAGGTCATGTTGGGTCACCGTTGTTACCGAGGTCGACTGGGTTTCCTTCACGTAAGTCAGAGAGGTACCTGCAAAGGAGCTTCAAAGGCGAGAAGACATGCTTGCTGTGAAGATTTAAAGTGCTGGACGGAAGAGAGTTGAATTCGTTGAAAACATGAAAAGATGGACAAAATGATTCACTTGCGTACACATGCGGTAGTCTACCTCGAATGTCGGATGACCGGTTGAGAGCCCAGAGCTTGTCCCGGCTGGAGCGGTTCGTCCTAGAGGAAATACTTCGAAGGAGATACCATCCGCAAGCCGATGTGTAGGTCAGCACCGGATCTCACCATCCAATGGATAAGGAATCACCGTCAGTTCTCGGAGATAAAGCATTCACTTTGTGTGGAGAACGGAACTAGTGGTCATAGCAATTGACCTGCCCGGAAACACTAATAAATGAGGAAGGGTAATTAGAAATAATCTCCCACAATAATATTTGTATTTTCTTGTGGAATATTATTTCTATTTACCCTTCCATAAGGATTTTCACAAAATTTCCGCGGTATACGCTGAGTTTATCAATAAATGAACAAAGTGGGCAGACAAGTACCTCCACCACTTGCAGCGAGGCGGCGGTGGCCCTCGCGAGAGCTGGAGAGCGCCGCGCTGCGCCGCCGCCAGCGCCCCTGCCCGCGCCCCTGCCCGCGCCCTGGGGCGAAAGCGAAGCGCCGCCCTCGGCTCCCGCCCCCGATCCGACCGCAAGGTCAATGTCGAAAGGAGGCCGCGCCGCGGGCGCTTTCGGCAGCCGGGGCGGCGCCAGGGCACGCACTCTCACCAGCCACGGCACTTTTGGCACATTCGTAACGTCTTCACCTTATACTCTGGAGGAAATTAATCACGTGGCATTCCACGCTGAAATCTCATAACGCTGGAGTTTTAGAGCGTTGACGGCATACCGTACAGTCAGACATTTCTGCATTACTTTTAATGTAAAAGTACATGAAAGTAATTTAATGTACGTGTACATTAAATTACACAAGGTAAGTTAACAGTCGTACATTAAATTTACATTGATTTTAATTTATGCATTAAATTTAATGTACATTTACATTAATCTCCCTTTAATATACAAGGTACATTAAATTCATGTTCAGTCGTTCATTAAATCTGCATTGAATTTAATGTAATTTCTGACAGTTTATGCACTATAACAAAAGAAGGTCGTTGAGCGCAAAAAGAGTCCTCACATATGGGTACATTCTGTGCCCTTATGTCATTCACATTTGTCATAATCCTGTACATTGTTTCATAATAGATGCGTCTTCTTACGACAAATAGAGATTTCGATTTTACTAGCAGCAGTGAAAATGCCATTGACAAATCTCAGAAACAAGCTCCTATACTCTTCCAGAAATATCGATTTAACATTCAACAATTGTATCCGTATGATTTGATCATTGCGTTCATATCCATATTCATTTGTGCAAAATCGTACGCTCTTACGCTGCGGCGTTCATTTTGAGCTGCTTGGTGTTATAGCCTTGAGCTATGAAGTGAAGCATAAGGTCCCATCTGCGAAAAAGGTTCCTGGTTCCAGTTTTATCATCAGTCTCGTGTCTCGTAGAGCGAAGTTCAAGATATTACAAATGTGTCAAATACAACTGTTGCTTCTTGAAATTTGTTCTCAAATTTGCTTCGAGTTGCAAAATCGCGCTTCCAGATAGTTTTTGTTTGAGCTTCTCGATTGATTGAGATGTTGGGTGACCTAGTAAGTCTGGAAGATGTATTTGAATACCTGACGTATCGAAGAGGAACTGCCAATTTTGATTTGCGATTGGAAGTATGTCGTGCTGAGGATTTTATTTGATAAAATGATGACCCGACTTGAATGAAGATTGAAAACTTCTTTTATATTTGTGAAACTGACGTGGTTCACCCAGGTCTGCATTCCAGACACTCATATATTTCCCAACTGGTTTTTACACATTAGCCTGAGTATTTGTGTATGTGTTAGTGCGAATTGAAGAATGGCGAAGACCACGAAAAGGAGCGAACAGTGCATTACCATTGTGTTCTTCGCGGATTGATAAGGGTAAAAAACAAGAGAATGAACGTAATTGCGTAAACGGGCTATACTTTCTTTCGTCCCATCTTCGGTATTTATTACTTGGCATCGAAATTAATTTTTATTTTTTCTCTATTACTGTCCTCATAAAATGGCCTCACAGAAAACATACAAAAAAGCTGAAAACAAATGTAGGCAAATTTTCATTCGTCAATAGGACTATAAGACATTGGAGCACTTTGCCGGCAACAATTTTCAAAATTATTTCTCACAAAACCTGTAACCTTAGAAGCATGTTAGAATTAGTATAGTACCAATTGATTAAACAACTTTCGTATCTTACACGTGGTAAGTTAAATCTTAAGCAGCTTAAAGTGCTGTGCAGTTCAGTGACATGTTATGAATGACGTCTAAAAGTATTGAAACGTAGGGAAATACAGTGAAACAGAATGCAGTGCTATGAATCGCCGTTTGGAGGAGTCCTACAGAATATTAAGTGTAGTAAATTAATATTATATTAATAAGCGTTTATTTTGTAAATTACTGCCTCCGAGGTGTACTCAGCTGCAATTAAATATATCTTGTCTTATCTTCGAGAAGTCTTCTCTAGTGAAATGTAATTTCTACGATAAATAATATATCTTGAAGCTTCACGTTCGGAATAACTGGCTCTCTTATTTAGCAAAGTAGGCCAAATCATTATTTTGTAATGTTGCAAAATATTTTCCAAAGGCCAAAAGGAACCCAACAACTATGTCCTGTAGAGCATAATTCTATTAGTGGAAATTCTTTGATATCAGCAGCTAAATTGTATCCTATTGTCGCATTGGTTTGGATTGGTACAACGTCGGTGTCGTCAGTCGACGTCGTATTCTAGTGTAGCTACGAAGTTGCTTATGAGATATTCTGTGGTTGTGCTCAAGATGCGCGCGCAGGGGTAGAACGTCTCCGAAATAAGAGACCAGTCAGTTGGTGGCTTTCGAGAAGGAAGAGAGGATGGGCGCAGCCGGTGAGCTCGTGGACAAATGGTGGGCGGACTTGTTTTTGCTCATTATTGTGCGACATAATAAAAAAACGTGCACACTGGGTTAGATGATGATGTCTCAAGCAATGGCCATTATTTTGGATAAAAGTTACAAATAAGTATTCTTTGTGTGCAGAGCTGCTGAAGTGTATACACGGACGCAGATGATCTTTAAAAGTAATTATCATAAAACATTGGAATTAAGATTTGATAATTATTGTGACGGAAGTGGTATGTATCATATAATAAATAATGGTGTGACCTTTTAGTGTAGAAATTTAAGCCTAGCTTTTTATTTTTTCTTTATTAACAACTCATTTTTGCTATGTCTGTAAATTTAATTTTTTTCTTGTGGTATATGAGTATTCTTAGTAATATTAAATGGAACGGAGACATACAACAGACAATATATTTCTTTCTTTTATTTGATTATTAATTTGGTTTACCTTGATACGCACAGGTATAATGGACTTTGAACCTATGCTCTTTGGAACGGGATATGAAGGAGATGAAAGTGGTATGTAAATCTGCACACACAATGTAATTTATTCTCAATTTTTATGATGGAGTAATGTCTCCCGCTTATTGGAAAATGTTCATGTCTCTTGTTGTGTCTCTGGACCTCTATGTGTGAAAAGCTTTCTTAGTTCATGCTTTAGATGTTGTGTATCAATATACGTTGCTTTGAGGGCAATTTCCCACGAGTGATACACCGAATGTGGTGCATATTACATTTCCAATGAGGTGCAGATGTGCATACTTCCTCCAGTGTGCGTGTGTATGTGTGTGTGTGTATTATTTTGTAACTATTTCATTGTTTTTTCTTTAGTACTATGAGTGCAATAAGCAAAAGAGAATGACAAATGTTAAAATTAGAATCCTGCCCATTTGTAGATATTTTCAAACGCACAAATACTTTGTTACCACAAGCGCCATTGTCCCCACGTATACTTTACTGTCGTCACATAGTAAAATACATTGTTGCTTACACTAAAGAAATCACGCTTGAAAGTCTTTACTGATTTATATATTTCTAGGACGTCAATATTACAAAATTGATCGAAGCGTCATACATCTGTAGAAAAAATCATTTTTAACTGAGTTCTTGGTGTAATTGTGTTGGTTTTTCAATCACCGCTTCTGTCCGTAAACACACGTATGGGATCCACCCAACTAAATCGAATTTACTTATACACACACGTTTTCTTGAGCCCCTAATATCTACTCCAATCCTTTACTAACGGTAGTTGAATTCCGAATAAATTATAATAACGAGCGTTGTTGCCAAAATATGATTTATAAAATAAAATTTTGAATAAAAGAACCCACAAAGCGGTGTAGGTATTATTTGAAAAATAGAAATTTTCGGCCCCGAGAAAAGAACACTTATTTGAATCGGTAAACAAATTACAGATTAGATTTGATAATATTGCTAACAAAACAGCAATACGCTTAATAATATTAACTTTCTTTTTCCCAGAAAGATTTGCTCGCTTATATGTTATTTCGTTCGTCATCGATCCTTGAATAACGTTGATCCTAAACAATAGCGTGTTTTAGCATTACTGTGCTCCTGATCTTCTTTATCTTGAACGTGTGTGGAATCGTTTAATTTTGTTTGAAATACTTTAGTTTCTTTTAAAGAGTGATTTTTGGAAATTTGTTTGAGAGAGATATTTCAAATTATTTGAATTACTTTCAACGTAATTGAGACAAGTGATCATTGTATAGATGTGCCTGTGCTGGTACTCATCAAAATGGGTTATTGTGTATTTTAATTGATATCAAAATGTTTTTCATGTTTTATTTGTTTATTTAGTAGTCTATTTCGTCTCCTCATGATAAGACGATTAACTTCATAAGCACTCTTATTATCCCAAGATTCTAATTACAGAGCAGCCATAATTTCTTCTGTGTTCGAAGGGGCTATCCGCGGAGTTTAAAGTTCTTTCTCTCAGAATGTAGCAGAATGATTCAGCATAAAGTTATTTTGTTAAGTAGTAAACTATGTGTAGAAGGTTGTCTTTACAGCATTAAATGTATTGAAAATCGATAACAATGGTTTTTCTCTGTACCCTTTAATAATGCACTCTACGATGATTTACCTCGTCCTGAGTCGTGCATGTCTCACTTCTAACAGATCGTTATATAACGAAGGCGATGGCTTGTTCACGAATCCATTATTTCATCAACCTCACACTTCATTATAGTTACGTAAAGAAAATTGAGTAAGTGGCCAACCCGATATCAGATCATCGCTGCAGCCGTCTGGCATGCTGCTGCTACCGGTAGTTATGAAGACTTATTGAGCTCTACCTTTCCACCTTCGTGCTCATTCTCTGCCATTCACTTTCACAACTAGAAGATTTGTACAAGACATGAACTGTTTTTGAAGATATCTTTGTTAAGGGATATCTTTCATGAATTTAAGAGACATCTCGGACAAACTATTTGATATATTCTCACGATAACGGTTGGCCACCCTTTAACTTGCTCTTTCTTTACTCTCAACTTTACTTTCTCCTTTCTGTCTCAGCCAGCGTAAAGCGGGACAGCGTTGGTACGTATGCAATCGACGTAGGCATATGAGTTTGTGATATTCTATTTATGCGTGTTTTGCTGATGCAGCTTAATTCCAAATCTCTGATGAAAATGTCCGGTATTTTTCAAGCCCTATTGTAGATTTAAAAGCTTACTTTTTTACCACCTTCAACTGTGTATCTTCACACTGTTACTTCGCAAGGAGTTGGGTTTCATGTTTGGGTATAAACATTTTAAAAATTCCCTTCTTGTTTTACTTATTGTGTACTTACTTACTGTGTACATGTTACGTGTTATGTTGTACAACGTGCTTCCTAAGCAATTATATTTTCTTTTAATATATATTACGAACTCAATCCCTCGTTGTCAATTATCTTTCTTATTGAGCTATTTGAAATGTTTTTTGTATCAAGAGTTTCCGATATATTCAGTTCTCTGATCTATTTGTATATGATCTACCCTGTAACGCACCCAATATTTTGCATTCCACGCACACAAAAACCAAGCACAAATGAAACGTTTCGTATGTTACAAACTTGCCTTTTTCTTTTTCTGAAAATGTGGGTCAGTGTTCAACGCATAATATCTTAATTTTAATTTACTTTAATGTACACAATTTTGTTGAAAAATAAAAAAATAAAAGAAATTTGGTAAATTCTTTAATTTTAATTTGTGCTTTACAAACTTCTGTTCTATTACGAACGGTAATGGCTATTATAATTTCTCATTCTTTTGTTATTTCGATACGGCCTCATTCCCAGTATATAAGGATATTCTTTATCTCATTATTTTTTCATTGATTTGGAGTTTCTGATTTTTATTAATACCCGTATATGCATTTTTTTTCTTTCTGCGTAAACTTAATGTTATTTCATTTTATGTTGTAATCACCCAGCAAAAATATTTCGTAGTTTTCAATGCTGACCCACTATGAAACCTTGCTATGCATGGTATGCCTGCAACTGTTAAACTGATGAATAATATTTTGTTCGTAATTTAAGTATGTGTGATAAATCATCGAGTGAGTGTTTTTCTGCCTTTCTTCTGATTGGGTGATGTTTCTTATTGTTTTATAATTCTCTTTATTTGTTAATATGAACACTAATAGCCCCGTCTCCCCATGCAAAATACACATTTATCAGACTGGCACAGCTTAGTTTTCGGGAATTATATTTGCCTTGTACATACACCTACAATTATACTTTACACCGTGTACTTTTCAAATACTTTTTCGCTGGTACTATTTTTTCATTTTCTAATCTACGAATCTAAATAAATAAAAATGTATGTGTTTATACTCGGTTGATGTACTAACTAACGGATGATTAAATACGTTAAATGCAGGTTCGCCAATGAAAAGTTTTACTCAGATGTATTATTTTCAAATTTTTTTTTCGGTAGACAGTCTTATAGTTATGTAGTCGTCGGCAAAACAAATCATTTTACATCGATACAAAGGAAATGATGGGCTTCGAACATACGAGTTGTGGTTTGAAATCGCCAGAAAATAATGGGTTGTACCAACGATACTGTAGGATTGTTACTCTACACACTTCTGACTCGTCATTAGGAGTCGTAAATTGCATATTTCCTAATTTTGTCCTGGAGATTCTACTATTATCCCAGTCCACCTACGTAATTTTCATTAAGTACGTAAGACCATTTTCATTCAAGTTCTTATTTAGAATTTTTGTCAGAGGCGAATGGCCTGCTTAGCATGAAATACTAATCGGTGGGAGGGGTGCTGCCATTTGCTTTGATGGACGGAGAGTGTAAGTGCGCGAGTAGCAGTGGGCGCCGCTGGCGTTGCAGGGCCGCCGGGCGCGTGGCTGTGGAAGACGCAGCAGCTGCCGGCGCTGGAGATCCCGGGCGCCGTGCGCCGCGACGCCGCCGACGACTCCCCGCCCGACGAGGACGACCTGCTCAGCCTCATGCCCGACGCGCAGTGAGTGCGCGCCCGCCCGCATTTCTTGCTTAGATATGAAGGAGCGAGAAATCATTTTCAGTATTGGTTTTTGCTTCAAAGGATACGGCAGTAACCACCATGTACATTTTTTAATATACAGAAAATATTTATTCTCAACCAGTATAGGGGTTTCACTATCACACAAATCATAATCTCTCTTTTTATATATAATATAAATTCTCAAGAGGCGGCAAATGAATGGAGCCCAGGAGTGCAAATCCGCCCCTGACCACACCCTACGCACAGCGCTCCGCCCTCGCCTTCTGTCCAGAGTAGCGTGCGCCAAAGGGGCATTCAATTGGATTGGTCAGAGGCAGTTAGTTTATATATTTATTGGACGTCAGTGGACAGAATATAATAAGTGTACGTGTAAATAATAAAAAAAAAGAATAAGCACATTGTATTTTTCTGTACATTTCTCAAGTTTCGGTGAAATCTTGAGTTTCGGTGTTTATAAACTAAAGTTTGTAAGGTTCCATTTCAATGCTCAAAGTTAGGTCGGTATCTCTTAAATTTAAAAAGCTGTAATTTCAATATTATTCATCATCTTATGTGCCCCTCGCATATGTTCATTTCAGTGAAAATAGCATCTCAATGTATGCAACGTTTCAGGAGATATTCGAAGGACACATCTTAAGCGCGTCATCGTATACAAGTATATAAAACAAGACAACTTTTGTCGCGTAGTAATATAGAATACAGAGATAGAAATTCTTCTGAACAATTCAAAAATTTAATTTCATTGCTTTTAGATTGGTTTCAAGTTACATTTCTTCTAGTTTCTGCCAGAAATATTTCAGCTTTGAATTCAAAATGCACATTGGCAACTAATTCTTTTATTTTTTTACTCATACGGTATAAGGTGTTATTGCCTTCGATACAGAGCTCGATATATATTGTATAACTTACCTGGATCGAGAGGATCTTAGTTGCAAGGGAAATATGAAAACAGTTGAACAATGCTACATGTTATCTTACGGAGGGGATTATGGGGGAAATATGTAAAGAGAAACCGAATCAAGTTAACATCTAGTTAATTACTAAATAAGTAAATTTCAATCAATAAAATTTTTAAAAAAATGTGGGAATTCTGATTTGGTGTTGTTGACGTTCTTATGAGAAGAAATAAAAGAGGTCATCTTCGTCAACATATTATAATATGTTCACGAAGATGACCGCTTTTATTTGTTCTCAATTATGCAGGCGTTATTTACGATTGCACATCACACCCCCAAACTCTCTGTGCAAATACAAGAGCAAGATTAGCGTTGCATGCAAACGAGTGTGTGTGGTCCCGCAGGAGCGAGGCGGGCGGCGGCGCGGGCGCGGGCGCGGGCGGCGCGGCGGGCGGCGCGGCGGCGCCCAAGGACAAGCCGCTGGTGTCGGAGCCGTGCGAGCTGGTGACGCTCATGAGCCGCGTCACCGGCCGCCTCGAGGTGACGGCGTCGCTCGTCAGCTTCCGCGACACCAGCCCCGTGCAGCGCGGCGACGCCGCGCCCGAGCGCATGGACTTCAAGGTGCCCCTCGCCGCATACGCACATTGCCAACGAGCAAGCGAAACGCCCCTTTTTATAGAAGTGCCTATCGGGCGTAAATAAAATCAGGGAGTAGGAAGTAAACCTAGAAAACGGTAACAGATGTTTAAATAGTTTCGTGAGGTCGTAAGGTCTCTGCCTCTGAGGATACAACACATTATGAAAGTTTTAGCTTAAATAAAAATTTATCGGTTGAATAAGATACAAACTAATGAATTAGTCTTTTCGTTAAGAGCAATCATGATTCTTTTTACGAACACAATATTTTCGATTTAAAATATGAATGTTTGGCAAGAAGTCTGAAATCAAACTGGTTTCGTAAACACTAGACACGTATTTCCGTGAAACCGATAAGTTACTTTAGAGTAGTTGCAACAGTACATAAATGTGCCGAACATTCTATTATTATCGTTTCTCTAGCATGTTTTTTGGACATTGAAATGTCATTGATTGATGGAGATTCCATCGGATGGATGAATGATATGTAGTTGTGTCTAACAAATTTCAACAAATCTATACATACAATACACATTAACACGGTCGGGATAATTACATCGCAAATGATCATAGAATTTAGCACCAAAACAGTGTGATATTAACGCTGAAGAATGCCGGTCATAAAAGTGCAATATGTGTAAAGAAAGAAGTGTGTGTACAAAATAAGAAAAGTGTGTATTTGCATAAATTCCTGACATGAGACTTCTATGTTATCTGAACCCCTCAACGTGTAAAACCATGAGTTAATACTAATGTTGGTTACGGATGCGGACCGTCCAAAGAGAGCTTGTGTGAAAGGGAGGTGCGTGTTGCAGTTCGCGCTGTCGCGGCTGCGAGAGATCCACCTGCGCCGCTACAACCTCCGGCGCAGCGCGCTCGAGTTCTTCCTGACGGACCAGACCAACTACTTCCTCAACTTCTCCGCCAAGGTACACTCCTCAATCACACACAAAACCATATCTATTCACAAATTATGGTATCTATTGCAAACCCCAATTCAAAAACAATGCGTTCTCTGAACAAAGTACCGTCATATTTAAAGATATTTTCTGAACTCGGTTTGTAACAGTTGTTTTTTATACGGCTACATTCGCAGAAACACGGTTAGCTGAAAGGCAGTTCGGTAATTTGTTCATCAAGCTGAACGTTGAATTTGTATATCAAATTTTAATTTAAAAGTTTTCAACAGCATTCTTTTAAAATTATTGGAAAATTAAATTCAACTATTCGTTGTATTTAATGTCGTAATACTTCGTAATCTCGAAGTATTTTTTGAACTCTCTTCAGATTTTGTTTTAAGAGGTGACTGAATGTCGAGTCTCAATGCTTTTATGATTTATTTTATTCTGAGAATTGGTACACACGTGGTGGCTAGGAAATTTTCAAGAGTTTGGGTAGAGGACACCCACGAAGGGACGGAAGCTCTTCATTGCAATGCGTAGGTGGTGTGTGGACTGCTGCTGCATTGTGATTGATTTATTAGTATGCTCTCCCTGTCAGCTACCCGGCACTTACGCGACAATAAGCTTGAAATTAGTTTTAGCGCTGAGTCTGTTTATATCAACATTTCACAAGCAGTGGAAACAGTGGGTAAAGACCTGTCCGGCACTGCAAGATAATATATAAATTACGGTACGATGTCGTACAATTGCGCCGAACAGATATGACGTAAGATTGTAAGATTTTGACACAATAAAAGGACGTCTGCTTTTTATAGATTCTAATGATCTAAATTGGAGTATTAGATTCTACAAAAGAGATTCAAAAACTAAGGCGACAACTTTCATGAGCATTGTTTATTTCATGCTCTGATACACTGTAGTATGCTTCTGGTTCACATTGTCCAAACAGCTGTTCCAACGCAATAAGGGCGTCGATCAAGAATAATCCTTCAAACCACATCATGATTGCTTGCTGAATCTCTGATTCCTGTGCATAGCCTCCTGCCCCGTAAGTAGTCCTGTCAAATAGTAGAAAATAAGGGAAAGTTTGGGTGTAGTTTTGAAATTTGGTTTCTAGTTTGTTTGTTTTTCTGGTCTCTGAACAAGAATATCAGGTTTGTTAACAAGGAAAACAGGAAACAAGTTTTTTAAACAAAAGATGTGAAAAAGTCACACCTTTTTTCGATTTTTTCGAAATAACTCAAAATCCATCCATTTTCCGTAAATAATGGTTCTACACGAAGTTTAAAAAAGACAAAATTATATATATTTAATGTCCTTAAGATTTTTTCTTCAATTAACAGTTTTCCCGTAAAGACACCGCGAAATTTGGTGTTATATACGAAACACATGAAAAAACAAGAATTATCCTGTCTTTTTCTCAGTAAAACTTAAAAACCATTAATTTGTCGTAAATATTAACCTCAAATGAAATGAAAGAGGAAAAATGTGCCTACTTTTCGTGTGTATAAGTTTTTCTTCTAGGATCGACAAATGGTATCGTCCTTAGTGTGCAAAATAGTGTGGATATTACTATGAAAACGGTACTCCACCTAACCTTCCTCACTCACTAACTCTTATACGTAATTGGCATCCAATAAAGTTGTGTACAAGTACGGCACCTTGTTTATCAGTTTTCATTTTAACTGGAAAAAGAAAAGTAAATAAGCAATAACGTGAAAAATAAAATTAATATTTTGAAAGACGATGGACTACACCGTGACCGACGCGTAGGTTTCGAGGGCGTAGAAATCAAAAATCAAAACTACATCAAAACTTCCCACTATTTGCCCTTTTTGAGCACCATTTGACTGGACTCCGAGGGCCAGTACTCAAAAGATACGGAAATCATTTTAGGTGGTTGGTTGAGTATTTATTTATTTAACGTCAAAAAACAGTTTCAAACTATGCTGTACTTCTACACGGAAGAACTGCTATCTGTGCACGTGTTGCCTTACCGGAAGCTGCGAAACCGGTTTCACCTCTCATCGGAAGTTTTGTTTGTTATCATATTCCTTACGTACACACTCACCATTATTGCACTGAAAAGCCTGGTATGCGCTGTTGGGCCCACCTATTGGTTGAAAGGCTGTCGCGCTGTGTGTGCAGACGCGCAACAAGGTGTTCACGCGCGTGCTGGCGCTGCGGCCGCCCAACCTGTCGTCGTTCAGCAGCCGCTCGCCCGGCGAGATGCTGCGCGCGTCGGGGCTCACGCGCAAGTGGGTGCAGCGCGAGATCTCCAACTTCGAGTACCTCATGCACGTGAGTAGCCCACCTCCGCGCTCCCGGACACTGCGCCTGGCCAACTGGCCGCTGCTCGGGACAATCTTGGAAAACGCGCGAGGACAAATGAAAAAGTAAAAATACGTTTCAATGAGAGAGTGAAATAAAAACCTTTATATTTTATCTTAATGATGTCTTGCAGCTTGTGCTAGGTTCACGTGTAGTGAATCGGCTCTCAGTGTAATCTAATATGTCTGTTTTGCCGAAAGTTTTTTAAATACTTCTAAAAGGTAAGATCCTCTCTTTTATTGTTTCGGATGACGCGGTCTGAAAAAGGATTCTTTTTTCTTTTCAACTCGTCAAAATTAAGCCCTAGCGCATGATTTTTAAACGATTGGTGTAAACCTACAAAATCGTAGTAGTTCTTTTTTATGTGTCGAAAGAATAAGAAACTGTTTGTCTGCAGTTTCATTAAGTGGCTGTGACGATAATTGTTGTATCCAATCCAGTTTAAACGTTAAGTAGACCTTATCTTTTTAATTACCAATGTTGATCGATAATGTCCATTTGCCCGCTGTAATTATCTTGCATTGATTTAAGATCCCCGTGGATTAGCGAAACAAAGCTGTATTAACCCTTCCAATGGGGTAGTGGCCTAAAGGATCATGGATGGTTGTTTGTTTGCTTTCATAGGTTTCCATTTTTAGGTAGCTTAAAATTATTGATTTTGTTCATGTTTTTGTCCATATGTATGGTTATGTGATTTTGTTCAATGTCTGACACAATTTGTCTCTTCTGTGTGTTAAAATTTGTGTTTTTGACAGCGGGTAAAATATCGGGACCAATCATTCGAAAACTGAAAATTAAAATAAATTTTGGAAATATTTGTAATGTCATAGTCTTACATCTTAACACATTACCTTGTTATGAAGGTAGATCGGTCTTCATTTGGCATTGAAACACGTTATATTTTGTCATAAACACAGATTTTGATGCAAGAAAGTCGAATATTGCACATGTATATTATTAGATAAATCGATTTATTAATAGTATTAGATAATTATAATATTAATTTCGCAAAATCATAATGAGCATCAATAAAATGAAGATGGAAGCTGTGGTCTGCGGAGCTTCTCCACCCTCGATGGTAATGCACGTCGTCCTATCAGTCGTGGGCTGCAATAGTGGCACAACTCAAAAAATACAAATTTTGAGGTAATGCACTCTAGAATTGCAGATTGGTCTCCCTTTGAGCATCAACAAGAGCGTATCTTACAGTACAGTATTCCACCAACAAATGGCAGAAGTGTGAATGCAAGAATGATGCATATCAATACAAGGTGAAAACTTCAAACTCATTGATCACAGCGCTTGATGTTTTGAGTTGTTATTGCGAGGGTTAGAGGTGGAAAGGGGCGTGCCCCGTGCCATGCGTTCACCCGCCGCCTTCGCCCTGCTGCATCCCACAGCTGAACACGCTGGCGGGGCGCACGTACAGCGACCTGTCGCAGTACCCGGTGTTCCCGTGGATCCTGGCGGACTACACGAGCGAGCGCCTCGACCTGGAGGACCCGGCGTCGTTCCGCGACCTGTCGCGGCCCGTGGGCGTGGTCAACCCGCGCAACGAGGCCGAGGTGCGCGCCAAGTACGACAGCTTCGAGGACCCCTCCGGTGAGTGCTTGCCCCCCCCCTCCCCCCCTCGCGAAATCTCCTCTAGTCAGACTCTCCACTCAGAAATGGTCAATCCATTTTTCATCCCCTGCAGGTGAGACGAAAAATGTCCCAAACCCCCTTCACATTATCCTAACTAAACTCCCTCTATAAACGTGTTTGAAAAAACCAGGGCCATATGTTAAAAGAGAATTCTTTCCTTGTTTTCGTTTTGTGTTATTTTGTATTTAATCTTTTTTTGGTATTCGATAAATTGAATTTCATATCTAAAATAAATTAACAAGTCTACCTACAGCAGACAGTTTTGTGAAGAGACAAGAATCTCGTCTGTCAAAGTTCCTAACCTGAACGTAAGAAGTGTTTCTAACGTTTGCACTGAATGCGATTACGATCTAGGGCCTTTTCTATTAAAATCCTTACATTGATTCTATTTTCGGGTAGTTGTCACTATAACTACTAAATAAATTCATGTTAACTAAAATTCGATAAACGTAAAGAAGCTTTGAGAGATGTTATAATTTTCCTCAAAACGAACAAATAATGAAAATTGTGTTCGTTATCTTTTAAGTTTTTGTTTCGTTTGTAAGACGTAATTTACATTGAGATACATAAAATATACTCAAGGGAAATGGGATAAAAATTTAGCTGAATAATGTCTTATTTTAGAACGTTGGAAACCGGAAATGATAATATACAAGGGTATAGCATATGTTCAAAAGGGACATATGGTACCCATAAGGGATATAAAGAAAATGAGACGTAAATTTTACAAGAAGAATATCAGGATTCTGAGTGTTCCAGGCTGGAATAGACAGTGAATATTGGACATTGGATACCCGTGATATAAATCAAACAGCCATGACTTGGGACGTGGCTGATTTTAAAATATAAAATTTTATTATGTAGCGTCATATGAAGGAACGAAAGAAACATGTACTGCCAGTGGTGAAATGTTTTTGTTGCCGATGTAGGCTTCAGGACAGAATAAATGACTCCCTGCAGATAGGTTTAGGCCAGCATTATTAGTAATAGAATGTTAAAAGACAATACAAAACGGAGGTGACATTTTTCTTGAAGAAGCTTGATGTTGGCAGAAGCAATTTAGATTCGGAAACGAATGCTTGCCGACGTTGTTCGGATTTGGAAGCGACTGCTTGCAGACAGTGATTAGATATAGTGGGTGACGCTCGTAGGAAATATTCCAATAGTGAAGATAGAATCACTATCTGCAGTTCAATCAGTTAATGTTGCATGGACGTTTAGCCAACGCGAATGTGTAGAAGTCAAAGATAGCAAGTCCACCCGCGACATTCATGGAAGTAACCAATTGTAAATAGTCTGCGTTACACCATTATTGTGGTTAGAAAATTAATTTTCATTTATTTAATAATTTTATTAGTACCACGAGTAATTCAGATTCAGATTAGAGGACGAAAATTTTCAATATTCACATATGGGTGGTCTTCCACATCCCGGTGGACTTCGGGATTCTCTTCAGCAGCAACGCAAACTAGCAAACTAACTTCTTCACGAATTGTAAGCGCGAATTATAGTCGAAAAAAGGTACCAAATTACCTCTGTATACTGAAATCAGCATTTTCTACCTTCAATGCTTTGGAAATATCTTGTTTTCATATTCAATTACAAAGATTAATTATTGACTCAAAATATGTTAAGCAACTAACTCAAGGAATATTATTAAATTACTGTTTCTAAGTTGATTATATATAGTATTCGCAACAGCATTACATCTGTTTTCGACATTCGCATTTTTTTTATAAATACCAGAAAACTTACATCGGAAATACACACGAAACTCAAATATTCGTTTTTCCCTGTAGAAAGGTAAATTGTATAATTTTAAAATACCTTTGTTTAATTAATAAACTTAAAAAAATACGTTTGAAATAAATTTGATTGAGAAAAAATCATAGATATGAATTACACAAACTGAATCGTGTTAATCTGTAAAGTACTACGTGACCTCCACATTTTGTTTAAATGCAAATATCGCGGAGTGTGTTAGCTGGGTGGTCTTCCTCCTTGGTCGTTGCATGGAGACGAGCGCCGGGGGATTGTCGTGGGGTTTATGTAGCCCTCTAGGCGCCCCCCAGCCCCCGTGTGAGACGGCCGCCTCCAAAAGACCACCCCGCAATGCCCCCAACCGCCCGCGCATTGGGTGCTGGCCCACGCATTGGGTTCCTCCCCTTCAAGCGGGGGGTCCGCGGAGGCGAGTCCGACTTGCATTTTGCCTTTGGGAGCCGATTGGCCCTTGAGCTTCCTCTAGCTGCGGCACTGGTAGCATACACACATCGAGACCTCGAGGTGCCAAGTTCGATTCTCTTATCAGAAAAATATTTTTACTCGTACTTGCATAGATGAGTATGCTCCGTATGTCTCGTAGATTACTTAAAGAAGAGAGGAATGATATATTTCCTACCATTTTAAGTATTTTAACACAAAATTTGGGACTACCACTTGTACGCATTGTGTGATATGTATTTGCTGAGTGCCCTTTGAAATAATTTGTTAGTTAGGACACGCAAGTTGGGGATGGGAATGTATGCGCAGTGTTTGTTTGAAGCAAAAAGAATAAAACCTCGTGGAAATGAAGTTACCGTGTTTTGGCAAAGTGAATTTTCAAAGTCGATCACACTATTGTTTAAGTATTCATCTCCCTCTTCCCTGTATTTGGTAAGAAATATCAGTGCGCTTTGTCATTGAATGTCATTGAATTTGTCAAGAAATATCAAGTCGCTTTGTATTGTTGATATGCATAAGCATTTTTGGTTCCACTCACTTTGCGAGAGTTTGAGCGATTTGTGATAATCTCATGCTAAACACTTTTTGAAAATTGTAGAAACTCATCACAATGTATTCTTGTCGTAAACCGTCTTTTTTAACGAATTTTCTCGTTCACTTTTTAATCAAACCGTCATTGACAACAGCGGGTCACACGGTCTGTGGTTTGTTATGAACGGTGATTTATAAATCATTGATTTGCTTAGCCCATTTTCTTACCATTCCTTCACTCATTAAATTTTCACCATAAATGTCCACTAGTTAACTGTGAATTTGAGATGGCGTAACACTCATTGCGTTCAAAACCAGATTACAGAATGCACTTTACAGTCGTTTGAATTCTCACTAGCACAAGGAAACACCTCACAATCCGGGTGTAATGGCGTCAGAGGCAGAACAGTGTACTGAGACTCGAGTGCGCTTGCGCGGAACTGCGACGCCAGTGCTGCGGTGGCGATAGAAGGAAGCGGTACTTTCTGTATGCGCTCTGGAGATGGTTATAGATGGGATTATATTTGAAATGCGAGCCATCGAGGCCACAATTACCCGTTCCGTTGGCTGAACTCCTATCTTCTGCCTTCGGCTCCGCGTGTACATAAACTCTGCGCCACCAAGACTGGCAAAGATGTCTTTATTTTGTAGCACGTTTTTCATCGAATTTCCACGGCGCGCGGTAGTGAACCTTTCATCTTCATCCTTAAAGACTAACGTAGAAAACTAGAAGCATGAGTAAGTTTGAATCGAATTGCAGGCACCATCGCCAAGTTCCACTACGGCACGCACTACTCCAACTCCGCGGGCGTGCTGCACTACCTGGTGCGCGTGGAGCCGTTCACGTCGCTGCACGTGGAGCTGCAGTCGGGCCGCTTCGACGTGGCCGACCGCCAGTTCCACTCGCTGCCCGCCACGTGGCGCCTGCTCATGGACAACCCCAACGACGTCAAGGAGCTCACGCCCGAGTTCTTCTGCTTCCCGGAGTTCCTCCGCAACCTCAACAAGTGAGCGGGCTCTTCTTTCGACCTTTATTTATTTAGTTTCTTTTTTGTTCTTTTTGTTTTTGGGCGTTTTGAACGCGACAGATTTAATAACATAGGAGTTTTTCACTTTTTCCAGACTGTCCCTGAGGACTAGGACTTTATGTTGTGAAAATGTCAGATTTAAATTAATTTATAAAAAATAAAAAGTATATATATATATATATATATATATATATATATTACTAAATTAATAATTAATTATTTGGAGAGTATTGTAATAATATATTTTAAGGGAATCTAAAGTTATCTTTGGAAATTTCTGGAGTTATTCCTGTTAGGAAATTTATAAAAGTTTACTGATCCTGGTTAACAATGCGCTACCCCTTTGGTGTTCACTTATGTTTGTTTAAAACATTGCGATTTTCAGTGAACCATAAATGTTCGATTACGAAATGACTTGTAGACTATGAATTTGGAATGGAAATTCTCACTCTTTACTTATATTTTTTTCCTCCATCCTTCTTTTACTTTAGGTCATTTCGTAAGCGGTAATTTAATAACGCGTATTATCTTTATTTATGGTTTACGGTCAGCTAAATTGCACGGTCGTCAGGGTATTACAAAAGCAAGTTTTCATAACGCACGAGAATGGAAAATTGAGTGGGCATAAATGTACCGTTTTTGTTTGAAGTTTGACTTTCTACAGTATGAAAATAAATCCTTTATTTTAGCACTTAATGTTAATTGCCATTATTTTCCAATTGAGCATCCATGAACTGTGGGGCGCAGGTTCGACCTGGGGCTGCTGCAGGGCACCAAGGAGCGCGTGGGCGACGTGGAGCTGCCGCGCTGGGCGCACTCCGCCGAGGACTTCATCTTCCAGCACCGGCGCGCGCTGGTACGCAACGGAAACACTTAGTCACAGTGCTACGTTCTCTCACCCCTACACTAAGCCATACACTACTTGAATTTTGAATACAGAAAAAAATGAGCGTTTTTTAAATAGCTTATTAACAAAATATTTGCTCCGATGTAATAAAATTGATTTTCAACGGCAAATCAGCTATAAATTTGGGCTTTTATCCCTCATCATGTCCTTCGTCAAGCAATAATACTGTACTTCCTGCCGCGACAACACGGTGAACAATAATTTGAATAACTATATCTCCCACTGAATTCTAGAAGACGTGCATAGATAATGAAGTTACAATAGAATGAGTGTATTAAAATGAATACATTAGAATGAGTTACATGAGAGGCCTTAGAATGAGCTAGACTATAACATATGAAACTGTGTATTTACTCAATGCTTTATTGAGCAAATCACCTTTCAATGGTGGAAGGACTTGGAACAATAACGTGACAGGACTTTCTCAAACGAGATACGTGCGAGTTCGTCAAAAGTTAGAAGAACGCATTATACAGTTTGCAGTTTATGCTGAGAAGGTACACCGCCAGTCTTGCTGCCATAATGGCTTCATTTAAAATATAAAGGATGTGTTTGAGAAGAGGTATCATCTTTATTATTGTAATTTAATTCCTTCAACTTCATAGTTTATTTCTCTTCCTAGGGTGATAGATATTTTTAGCCACAATTTTTCGTGTTAACTGTTAGGAGATCTACTGAATGTAATCAGTACTGTGAAGAAATATCTTTGATTTCTTTTGTAAAATATGGAATAGTTATGAACTACTATTTTAGCGTTTTGTGGATTTTATTATGACAATTGCCTTACAAGCTTTTTCCCTGACAACTTCACATATTACCTATTCATAAATAAAAATGAACAAAAGTCAGTGTACAATTTACTTTGTGAACATTTGTTTCGAAAATGACAAATGATATATGTGGAGGAGAAAATAATGTACCACGAAACTTTAAAACGTTAATTTCTCTTTGATTTTATCTTGCAGGAATCAGAGCATGTTTCAGCTCATCTCCATGAATGGATTGATCTCATCTTTGGCTATAAACAGAAAGGACCAAAAGCTGTGGAAGCACTCAATGTGTTTTACTACTGCAGGTAAAGTTCCTTGTTTCATTACTAGTTTGGCATTCGTTGTTAGTTAGAAATACCTAGCTTCTGTATCATCTTTATCGACCTCGCCATGGCGACACTTCTGAAATCTAAAAAGAGAAAATCTGCCAGCTTCTAAAATCATTTCCATGTTAAAAAATACGGTTGGTTATCGCAGGGGAGAAATGTAAAATAAAATGACTTGATGTGGTAATATGAGATGTGAGAAATGTAGAGACAAATTCAAACGTTAATCTCCAGTAAATATGAATAGTATCTTAACTTAGAAATGAGGCAGTTTGCACTCTTGTTATAGACGTCCTTGTAACAAGAAAGTTAACGGGCACTTTACGGTTAAATTCCATTTATATTGTTATCCTTGAGTACTGATTTTATTCAAATTACTTCTTTATTGTTATTCTGTAATATGGTTAAATTACTTTTGTATTGCTTTTTTTCTAGAATACTACTGATTATTTAAGAATCTTAGCTGTCACTTGAATATGTTGTGCTGCACTTGATAAATTTCTTAAAATAACATTGGGGATTGTCTGTTATGGGACCGCCCTTCTTATGACCACGTTTTCCAGTTCTGCAATAAGGTAAACGGAGGACCTGTCACCTTAAACCACATCCCACTAATTTGTCCCTTCAAAACTTAGTAATTTGTCTACGTATGTAAGAAGTATGTACACTACTAGCCTTGCAGTATTATTGCATTACAATGAAACCTCGTTGTCTCGTATTTGAAAGTGAAAAATGGAATATTTGGACTTATTAAGGAAAAAATGAGGCATACAAATACTTGTGTTTAGGGAAAGGGAATGGACGTAAAATAATTTGTATCAAGAAATTCGAAATGTGTGAGGGCACGTTATGGAGATTCCTCCATGCTTCATAGTGGTAGTATGCATAGATGTAATGTTAAGGTGACATTCTTCGAGTACCAAGCGGCTGTTCACCTCATCCCGAGAACGAGAGGTGTTCGTCATGTATTCGCTTCATTTGATGTATCCAAAAGGCAGACTTGGAGTGGGGGCACCGAAAATTTGGCGCCCAGCAAAGAGCAAGTAATACATTCCCACTTTTCGGCATTCGGCGTGAAGTCTCATGTTCCTCGCGGAATGTCGCCTTGGCATTAATAAAAAACCCATTCACGATGCAAAAATTGTGAGAATATATATGTTTGAATGTGGCACAAAAACATAAAAGTATTGTGAGGCATGGTGTTAACATAAAAGTTAGGACTACGTCCATAAGCGGAGTCATTGACAATGCATTCGTATAAGCATAACACGTAAGACGTTAATTTAATAGCTTGAAGCTTCTGTGCTTATGCTTATGTCAGAAATAAGAAAGGAACCAATCACAGTACGTTCACTCCAAATCGAGTGTCGAAATAAGTGGATAGACGAACTAATTCAATCCATGGCAAGAGCCCTCCCTGGTCATGGACACAGTCGATATCTCGAAATGGATTTTCACATCCAACCAATAGTAAACTAGAGTGTCTCATAGTAAAGGAAGTCTTATGTTGGACGTTGTGAATGTTTGCTTAGCTACGAGGGCGCGGTGGACCTGGACGCGATCGCGGACGAGAAGGAGCGGCTGGCGGTGGAGGGCATGATCAACAACTTCGGGCAGACGCCCATCCAGCTGCTGCGCGAGCCGCACCCGCCGCGCCTCTCCGCCGCCGACTTCTGCGCGCGCGTGCTGCGCGGCGAGCTGCGCCGCGCGCCCTTCTACGCCTTCCTCGACCACCTGCGCCCCACGCCCGTCGAGGTGCGCACGCCAGCCACGCTCTCACGCCCTTCACACATGGGCTCGTCACTGTTATAAACATTCACCTCATAAGGCAGGAGGTGTACAAATGACCTAATGTCATCCGACACATTATAGCGGCGGACTGGGGAGAGAGGGGGGGTTCCGTTATCCAATCAGGGGTTTCAAATTCTATTGACGTTACTGCAGAGTTGCCGGAACTTATTAAGAAAATTAAATTTGACAGCCACTGTCAATTCAAAAGGGTCGTAACTTCTTTGGCGGGCGTGGGCGGTTCTGTGTCGTCCACTGTTACGTGCTCTTTTTATGTATTGTTTCTTGCTACTGTTCTGATCTGATGCAAGAACGACCACATGTCTGGCGCATTAGTAAGTGATAACATCGCTCTTCCCTCTCTCCAGCTGTGAAGTAGACGGAAACATTTTTCCGGCTGAAAAAGCGCGGTTGATAATAAAGCACAGGGTTGCCCAACTGGCGGTTCGCGGTGCAATTTATTGTGGCCCTAAAAGGTTATTACTGAAAAGTGAAAGTACTTTGCATCCATGTTAGGTGAGAAGATTTGCATGGTACGGCCTGGTTTCATTCCCCCTTCTTTCAGAACAGCCGGGCAAACTACCGAGATCAACAATATGGGGAAGTCTGGTGTGGATCGCTCGAGTAATGTAAATATGACCCGCAACCACATTAAAGATTTTAGTGGTGGCCGTCGAGCCCTTGCAAGTTGGACACCCCTGAAGCACCTCTCTCATTATTGAGAGGAAATACTCGAAGTACCTATTCGCAAAGCGCTGTCTTAATCCGACAAATTAGAATACTGAAAACCGTCCTGTTGTCTGTCAAATATCGTCCAGAACATGGTAGATCAGGGACATCTTAAAAGTAATTCATGGGGTAATACTATCTCATCAGACCCTTCCCCTATTTTTTTTTTGTTTGCTTGAAATGAAAATATAGTGTAATTACGTCCGTAATAAGAATATTGTTTTAGATAAAAAGCGGTGACTACAGTGATAATTGTTTTCAATAAATCTATTTTATAAAAGTGAGAGTATATATATTTGAATGTGCCACGAAAACATAAGTCTTTTGAGGCATGGCTCCCAAATGTGGAACGAATGCTTTTGGGCACCTAAGATTAAAAAATATCGTAGTTCCCATTCAAAATGATGCCCCAAAATGTTTTTTTATAATTGAAATATTTTAATGATTATAATTTTACTTATATTAAACAACCTTGTACTTTCTAAGTCAAAAAGTAAATAAGCATTGCAGAAAACTTCGGGAAGGCAAACACCAAAATTTTGATTTTGTGTTTAACTTTTTAACTTTTTTTTACATCAAATCTTTTCAGCTTTTCCAAGAGCACGAAAACATTTTTTTATTCCCATGTGTAACATAAAAGAAATATGATGAAGGAATGATAAGAAAATGATGCAGGAAGACAACAAAATTATATTCTTGACTTTTTCCTTTCTTATTGGGAGTGTTGATTGTGGGACGTTGAGAGTGTTGATCTATTTTTTGTTTATGAGGAAGATTTCATTTTCATATTTAACTGAACAGACTAGTATATGTAAATCAATATTCTAGGTTTATATTCATTTGTTTTAATTATTCCTCCGATATAAGTTGAAGGAACCAATTCAGTCTTAATTTTTTCTCCATTATTTCACTACAGTAGAAAGAGCACATCTAGATTGCTTTATTTTATAATTTGTTCTTGTTGTATATGTTATAATCTGCAGATTCTTGAAACCTTGATAATTTCCCTGTACCCTGATCCATTCCTGCTGAGTAAAATGTGAGTGAGAAGGAACTGTCATATCCAGCTCCCAAAATATCTGAGATGTATTGTGACTCAAATATTAACATAATAGTGGAATGGAAAGAAAAAGTCAAGGTATGCTTAATCTCTAATTTAACAGTTATAATATATGAAGTGAAAAGTAATTCATGTATAAATCAAATAGTTATAAGAAGTCTGAATTTATTGAAATATCAAATAAGAATAATTTTCACATATCAGAATTTGTTGAATTCTTTTAGTTTGTGGAATTACAATATTCTTTTAAAAATTGATTTAAATCACTCTCTTGACTTGGACTACTTATTCAGTATTCTCTGTTTCACGAATATTATTCCGATACTCCAAGTAAAGTGTAACTTTCTGTCGCTATAAAACTGGAGTAGAATGCCAGAGACATTGAAAGTGCAATCTTGCCTTAGTTGTCTGCTTTCTTTAGAGCATGTAGGAATATTCTGATAAGACTTTGCCCAAATAACGAAAAGTGAAATATGACGTAAATTATAACTGAAACTATTAATACGGGCATACAAGAAAAAAACATTTTCCCTTCAATAAAAATGTAGTGGTGTATGTCACATTCATGCAGTCTCAGATCTGTAATTTCTGTCTTGAAGAAATTAACATTTATAACCATTACATAATAGTTATTAAATTCAAAACAAAATCACATTTCCTTCTTAACACATCGTAGTTTATCATAGCTTTTCATGAGTGCTTAGGAAATTGCCGATAAATCCGCGACTTGCGCATCGAGGAGGGGATTTATCTGAGAATTTGCAAAGCACCAGTGGTATTTAATAGGATAATCTATTCCACGAATGAAATGAAGTCCAACGAAGTTCCAAAAAATTGCCAAATATTGAAAATAACTGAAAGCAAATAAAAATTAAAGAGGTTTTGTCATAATATATATACGGTTTATTTGCACGTCAACACTGCGATCGATACCTAAGACAGATGAGTGGCAGTTTATTATTGGCTAGTAGGGAGGAGCGGTAATAAAAATCGGATAGAAAAGAGAAGAGAAAGATTTTGAGAGGGATGCTAGCGCAGACTTGGTTATGAGCTGAGTGCGATGTGCATGTATTCGCCAACGTCGTTCCCAGTACTAGTTGTACTCTTACTGGCAACCTAAGCGGAAGAAATATGAAACAGGAATGAATGGGCCCCTTCGTCGCCCATACCCCATATTCGCATATGCTTGTTTCCCGCCACATTATAATGCTAAATTATATTCAAAGGCAAGTTTTCTCGCATCGCTTGCCCGGATCTAATTCACGGTGAGGCTCAGGCCTTGGGCCCTCGCGTTCACTATAAACAACATCGAGTCTCTCCACCGCATAATTACCAATTCACTTGAATAAGAAATCACTTTAATGGTCAAGTTCACTACCCTGCATTACGTCACTGCGGCGACGGACAAATGCTTGGACATCGCACAGCGCATAACCCATATCCCCGTTTTCGAGATGCGCAGCCCTGGCTGGAGTGGAAAGAGCCCGACGAGCGAGGCGTGTGCGCAGGTGTCGAGCGACAAGGACCCGCTGGTGTTCCTGAGCGCGCCGCGCTCGCCGCCGCGGGGCTTCCTGCAGGCGGGCGCGCCCGACGCGCTGGTGTCGGTGAGTCGCGGCGGCGCCGTGGGCGCGCACGCGTGGGCGGCGACCGCCGACCGCCACGCCCCCGCGCGCGGCTTCGTCTTCGACGTCGACCCCAGCCTCGCCAGCGCCAAGTGAGTCAAAGTTGTACTTCCTAACGACCACCACGGGGAACATATTTTCACGCCCTCGCATCCTTCGTAATAACGAAAAACGTGTTTTTTATATTATTTTTTCATTGAAGTGGATGCGTGAATTTCTGTGGAAAGTATGGCTTCTTTATGTGAAATTATTTTTATAATTTTTTTCAACCGCAAAATTCAAACTTATAAATAAATTTTGGAATTTTTAACGAAAGTTTTTATTCCGCCGGGTGCACGAGAAAATTGTTAAATGTTGCCTTAAAATCAGCTATCGTCTTGATTTTTTTTTAAATTTTTCTGATGCGCCACGTGTAAGAAATGAAAAGAAATTTTTGTCCCCTTTTTGCGTATTTTCATGTATATACAACTGTATAGAGGTATGTAATATATACTGATATATATTTTATATTAGATTTATATCATATTATTTATTTTCTAGTGACATTATTTGCAATATTGAAATGTTATTATCAATAAATACATTTTGTCAATAGTATTTTGACCGTTAGATATAACCGCATCAGATGATGAACAATTGTTTTAGTTATTATTCGGCTAGAGCCTCTTAGCAAAGCAACGATACTAAGATAGGTTTTTGATGTCGATGAAAACATTGACAAAAAGTCTCCATGTTTTAAATTTGGTGAAACATTTCGAAGTAAAATGTCTTGGTTCTACTGTCCGATTGAAAGAAGTTGATGATTGACACTTGCGAGTGGAAAGGAGCGACTTTGAGAGGTTGCGTACCATTGTGCACCTGTTCCTTGGACACAAAAATAAACTCTAGAAATAAATAGTTATGAACGTAACCAAATCAAATACTCATATTGTAGCAACAGCTTTAGAAGCACAACTATCAATCACCAACTTATTTTAATCGGACCTTAATGTGATGCATAACAAGTCAATAATAGTTTAAAGTTTTTTCTGCCTTAAATTTAACTGTAATTTTCTAATCGATGTTCTATGTAGTCATGGTTCAAAATGCAGTTTAACTATTAAGGTTACCACGTAAAAAATAATCCAAAAAATGTAACAACACTGGAGAAAGGTTGCGAATAGGGAACGGTTTCGTGCCGTCTGGGGGTCGACAACAGTGACAGTTGTCAATGGCTGTTAATTGCGAACAATCCACAGGAAAATTACATACTGGAAATTTTATTTACATCATGAGAAATTGTTTTTGAAAATGAAAAAATAAAAAACGTGAAAACATCGTTCCTAAAATATCGGTTTTAATTATTCCGTTTTTCAAAACATAGATGTACTTGATATCAACCGTGTTTTCAAATCATCGATTCTTACCATCTGTTCCCCCTCTGAAAAATAATACTTTTTTTATTATCTGCGTCCATTTCACAACTAAACACATTCTACAAATTCTAAAGATAATAAGCGAGGAAATTTCTCTCTGCAATCATTCTCAATTCTGTAACGTTAACTGCAACGTTAATGAGCTTTATTACCTTCAACGTTAATAAAAACATGCATTATCTCCAATTAGGAAACTTTTAATGAACCATATCTTTTGGGCAGCTTCGTTGATATTTCCGTATCGGAATGTTCAATGTCAGTATCTGTGTCGTCATTTCAATTACTTTAATGGAATGAAATGTGAAATCCTGAAGGCCAGCCGGGGGTAAGTGTAATCTAATATGTTTTTAAAATTCGTGGAAATCGAGGAAGAAACATTCAATTTACCGAAGATAATGAATAAAAGTGTTATTTATTAAATGCAATAATACATTCACAACTAATATTTTAAAGCAATAAAATTTCAATTTACCGTAGAGCAATTTTATACGAAATTACTGAATGACTGACGTGAACGCTGAAAAGTTGAAAAGCGTATTTTCATGTTCCTGAATCAATTGAGCGAAATGTGGAAGTGTGTGTTGTGGGATATGTTGTGTGCCGCCGTGTCCTGAGCGGGGCGTGCATGTGCGCAGGACGAAGCGCACGCTGGGCAACGCGCACCACCCGGGCCAGGCCCTGAGCAGCCAGCTGTTCGCGCTGTCGCACGACGCCAAGGTGCTGTACTCGGGCGGCCACTGGGACTGCACGCTGCGCCTCTACAGCCTGGCCAAAGGCAAGACGGTGGCGGCGCTGCGCAGGCACTTCGGTCAGTACCCTGCAAACATCGGCCAATTTGCACAACAATCATTACAAGTCGACCAAGATTTTCGGAGGGTTATTAAACTGTATATTAATCCTTAACAACAATGTTACTTTTTGCACAATTTTTTTTTTAATTTGGTGAGAAAATATTGTTCGTTCTTACTTGCTCACGGCGAAATCAGAAGGAACCAATTTGTATCAGTGCAGCTTTAATATTTTCTTTAAATGTTGTGAAATCAGAAAACTTACCAGGAAAAAATAAACTAATTTACTGAATAACCAGGAAAACTCGGGAAAATTTGATCCAGAATATGAATGGCCACCCAGAAGTATCAAATTTCGTATATAAAGCAACGGTGACATCAAAGTCATGAAATGAAATAATTTTAAAATTGGGTTGAAAATAAAGTAAATAAGTATCTCCTTTCAAAATAAGAATCAAAATTTGAAAATTACGGAACGGCGGATACATGCTAACTGGCAACATCGCTTAGTTGCTGTTGCAATTAAGTATTTTACGTGACACTCCAAGTACTAATGTAGTGTTATGCCCATTTTGGCAACCAAACAGGAGGAAAAGTCACAGTGTTACTTCTCAAGAAATTTCTTCACCACTTGTATATTGACAAAAAGTGGTAATGTTGTACCCCTTCTAGACGTTTGAGACATTTATTCTGAGACTTGTGTTGCATTATTTTTTATTTTGTTTTGCTGAGCGACTTGTCTAAAAACGACTGTCCTATTTATGTGCGTTGCGCAGACGTGGTGACGTGCGTGGCGCTGGACGCCGTGGGCCAGTTCCTGGTGACGGGGTCGCGCGACTGCACGGCCGTGGTGTGGGAGCTGGTGCCGTCGGGGGCGGGCGCGGGGGCGGCGGGCGGCGCCGGGGGCGCGGGCTCCGCCGCCGCGCCGCTGCCCCGCCCGCGCTGCACGCTCTACGGCCACGACCGGCCCGTCTCCTGCGTCTGCATCGCCACCGAGCTCGACCTCGTCGCCACGGGCTCCCTCGTGAGTATGCTCCCATCGTCGTCGTCTCATTTTTGCTGTTTGGACGCCTTTCGATTCTATCCCGTCTGTTCCGAGTTCAGAGCCTGTGGAATCTGCAACTGGGTGTGAAATGAAACTAATTACTTCTTGTTCTACACGACTGAGTTTCACGGATGGACTTCTCTGCTCGGTAATAACATTAAATAAGCATAGTTTGTAATGACAAGAGTGTAATTTATTACCAGGACTGAAGATAGGTGATCGTGGCCTTTTTGAACCATCCCAAGAGTCGCCTCTATGAAAAAAAGTGGCTCAACAATGTAGTATACCGTACGATACTCCGATTTAAATGTAGTGTCCCTTCGAGGCCACGAAGCTGGAAAGCGAGGGTGAAACTGTTCTGTTGAAATCGAAGCTCCCAATTGGTGGACAGTGCCCCGTTCTCCTTCCAGCTCGTGACCGTGAAGGGACACTAATTTACATTGGAGTATAGCATTGTAAAACAATAATAATAATTTGTATATCTTTAGGCCAGGATTTTCTTGGTTTGGAATATTTTCTTTTAACAGGTATTTTCTGTAAAAATAGACAAATTTGTGTTTTCAAAAATTAATTAAATAGGACGCTTTATGGGAGCATGTTTTTGTGTATTTCGACTCTTTTTAAATATAGGGGGTATTTTAACAAATTTTCGGTCGCATTCGTCGTATTTCAGCATTTTAAAGATTTTTTTAAAAATTCCATACTATTGAAGACAGCGGTGGTTCGTGACGCTTGAAGTTCGTGGTGCGCAAAAAATGTGGCAGGGTGGCCGAATTGCGTCTAGATATCCGTTCGCGAGGCTCTGCGGAACAGGAAAGCATTCACGAACGTCCCTGCGATTTAACAGGACAGGAGGCATCCGCCACTAAGAAGCGTTTTTAAACGTTAGCTTTCAAAAAATGAAGTTGGTACGCACATTTCTGATCAATTGACACAAAAAGATTTTCAAAACTTACTAAGTATCTCTCTATGAAATACTAATTCTGCACCCACTTCGCATCTTTCTCATCAAATTTGCTCATCCCCTACCCCTTTCCGTCATCACTGCCCTCTATTTTTTCCCTCCCCCCCTCTCTCATCTTTCTGTCTCTTTCCCTCTCTGTCTCTCTCTCTCTTTCCCTCTCCCCTCTCCCTCTCGTCCCTGCGATCTAGTCATCGGTCCGCGGAGCACGCAGCGTGCGCGGATGCGATCTGCAGATCATCCACGTGCTTGTACGTGGGACGGCCCGGATCCCATACTCGAGTCACGAAGAAAAACGACTTAACTTATGAAGCTGCACGTCTCTCAGCACCTTCGTTTCGTTCTTGGGCAGGCTGTGGTTTCTCATTCAGACGACTAAGATACGTTCAGGAAGCGCAGGATTTTCAGAGCGGGCGACTTAGTTTGACGCCGAAGTCCACAAAAAAAACATCATGTTTTCCAAAAATTCAACGACGTTATTTGAAGATGTTTTTGATGAACACATTTCATTAAGGAAATAAATTGTATCTTCACAATTGTTTAGCTGTAGGAAGACGCCAAATTTTTTTAAATTTTCAAAAAATCGTAAAATTTTGAAAAATGTTCACGAACATGAAACCAGAACCATTCCTTTAAGCCTCCTTACGATATCTAAGGTCTAAATTTAATCAAGACATTTTGTGGCATTAAAAAAATGCTTTAAAGAAAATACGAATTGCCTGTTTGACGCAAAATTTCGCAAAAATAATGTTTTTCAAAAATTGAACATGACATTATTTTTAGATCTGTTTTTCATGAACGCATTTAATTAAGGAAAATGTTTATCTTCATAGTTGTAGTTGTAGGAAGGCGCCGAAAACATTTTGAATTTTTTCAATTTTCGAAAAATCAGGGTTTTCAACGAGCATGAGACCTGCACCATTCTCTTAAACGTCCTTTTCACTATCCAATAGCAAAGTTTAACCAAAAACGATGGAGCCATTATTTTTTTTATCTTGAAAATGTTCCAGAGGCTTCATGTAAAGTACCCCCCAAAATTAAAATATCGGTTTCAAATTCAAGTGGCCGCGACATCAGCCAGATCAATCGGGGAATATCAATTTTGGAAAAAACAGCTGAACGGTTTACCGCTAGCGTTGTTCACAAACGGACAGACAGACGGATAGTTTTGCCGTCAATCGATTTTTCGGTATCAAGAACCCACAAATCATGTATTCTGGCAACACCACGTGGTAGAGGATTTTTTTCTAAATAACATCTGGACTTTACCACTTTTCCTTGCCAGGGTGCTGTAATAAGAGTTGATTGTTGTTGTTGTTGTTGTTGTTGTTGTTGTTGTTGTTGTTGTTGTTGTTGTTTTGCCGAAAATTCGCCTATTTTTCGCGCTGCATTACATGACTTACTCTCTACCTCGGTTGCGGTCGCGGGACCATCCAACTGACCAGTTTGTATAAATATAGTTTCCATTTTCAAGTAGGTTGATCAACACAGAAGAATCAAGTCTAGATTCCCAAAGGACAAATTTAAACCAAATTGAAAGAGAAATACATGATTTCACAAACTTTTTACTTTCTTTTATTCCTATAATTATCCAATTCTTGCATACAGTATAGTATGCAATACTATTGATTACTGAGGTCTCCAATAGGAGTATCCTTGCTCTCATGTAACACTTAGTACTAAGTTTGCTAGGTTGTAGTTCATATACAATCTTATGAAGCGCTTAGTTTACTATACAAGAAAAGAAGAAAAAAAAAAAAAAAAAAAAAAAAAAAAAAGAAAAAAGAAAGTAGGTTGATAATTGGGTTCAGCCAGTGGCATGTCACTAGTATAAGATGGACATAGACTTCTACTTGCTGAACATAATTATCAATCTAATTTAAAAGGAAGTTACACCTCTTGGACTTTAAGGGGCTCAAATGGTATTCGTCTTAATTACACTCTTGAAACAGTAAAAAATAGCATAATATAAACTATGATGATTTTGTTTTTCGAGCATATATAATGCCTTACATCATATTTTTCCATGAATTAATTCTTAAATTCATATTTTCACTTGCATATTTGGGTAGCTTTTAGGTGATTAAAATTGAAGCCCTAAATGTGTACTGCTAGTATTTTAACTACTTCATGCAAGTTCCCTTTCATCTAACAATGTTCAGTTCCTGCTTTGTTCTCAGAAAACAACTTGAGTACAAAAGTGAATACTATTTTCCTTTGTGTATTCTCACACTCAGTTCATGTTTCAACCCTTCGGAATGACAAGTTTCCAACTAACGTTTCAGTCCTTTAAAGTAATTGGTGTCAAAGTTTCACTAACTCATTATTCAGTTATCTTTCCACCTACAGTAGTGATTTTTCTCTTAGCTAGTTGTTCATGGATTGTAGCACCAGAAGGTCTACTAGTAGCAGACTTGTAGATGGAACCTTATCATACTTACAACTTATTTTCTTTGATTTTCACAGTTGCAACCTTGTCATTCCAATGCGTCGGTTTATCAATGATTAATGAAAATCAGAGCAACAATACCTGAATGCTCTCCATTTTCTCAAATGTATATTTTCTCTTGATGGTATCTACATTTTTATAATTTCTAATGCACAGAACCAAATTGAAAGAAATTAACCAGTCTCCAATCATGTAATAGGTGTCCATAATCTCATTAAATACCTAGGAACTCATTAAAAAATCGTGCTTAATCAAAAAACACTAAAATTATTAATACCTAATTTTAAATGTGTGCATTCTTCATAAGATATCATTATTTTTAAAATATCTTATGAATATTTTATTATGTAAGTATCTCATTCTGTATAATTTTAAGAATTCAAACAATCATGAACCATATTAAGTATAAAAGACTTTGTACAACATCAACATTTGTAATTTTTGAAAATTCCAATGAACCAATTTAAAACATTTTGATAGACACCCATTATGTTTTAACATGGTGTGTGGGTGGTTTGAAAGTATGTTAAATATCATATTTGTAGTATTTATCATAATCTTCTATGTTAAGTATTTGTTTGCTTGAGTTTGACTCAACAGTTACATTTCCCTCTTTTCAGGATGGGACAGTAAATGTTCACACTATTGAAGAAGGCCAATATTTGAGAACACTAGAGCCACAGAGTGTTAATGGACTAGACTTGGAGGTGTCTCTACTGGCTCTTTCTGCTCAGGGTGACATAGCTTTTGCTGCTCATGATAAGGTAAGCTTCTATCTGAAATATTTGTAAATGTGGATATTATTTCTCATTAACTGAATTTTTTATGTTCATGGTGTTATAATTATTACAGAGAAGCCACTCAGTACATGTTTACTCAGTGAATGGTGTTTCATTGGGATCCAAACTGGTCCCTGGCCGTGTGACTGGACTAGCTGTTGCAGGTGACATGTTGGTTGTTGGTGATGATGCTGGGGATATCACAATAAGTCGCTTGTTGGGGTGAGTATATCTGTTAAAAGATTGTGTCTGTTATAATACACTGAAATAAAAATGAATTTCTACTACTGACTACCATTGCAAACTGTAAAAGAAATTCATTAGTTAATTACTGAGGAATACATGCTCATATCTCCCATAAATAGACCTCAGATTTTAGGATAAATGCCTACTTAATTCCTTTAGGAAGTTGTAGAAAATAATTGCAGATGTTTACAAATCATGAACCAATAGATCTACTGAAAGCATCTAATAGTGCCTAAAATGTCCTAATGTAGTAATGTGTTTTACCAAAACACAAATACTTTCCCGAATTTCCCTAAACATGAATGTTCCCTGATCAAATAAGCTACTGAACACACTGAACATAAGGAGCTGTGCAAGTTAATATTAAGAGGATGTTTCATGCTCATCTCCGATCAGCATGTATTTCTTAGGTAATTGCACCTTTTCCTGGTGCAGCTACGCTGATGGCAGGTTGAGAATGAAAGTAAATAAAAATAATGTGCTTGTAGTCACTCTCATAAAGGTAAAAATATTTTACTTTCCTGAGAAGAAAAAAAAAAGGGCCTATTTTAATCCTTTTGTGATCAGTTTTAGATGCCAGAATATTTAAGGTGCCTAAATCATCACTTTTGTTGTACCCAAAATTGAAGGGCTGTGTAGAACAAGGGGCTGTACCAAACTGACATAGTTCTGAGATAATGAGGGTTTTACCTGACCATCCTTCATATAACTCAATACATTTTTAAACTTTTAAACTCAGTACACTTGCATATAAGTACTGATTGGATTTAAATAACATATTATTCTAAAAGAATAATATTTGAAGTTTCGTATAATGCTAATAACTCAATTTCACAAAAAAGTGGGATAGCTCCTTTTACACTGAGCCCTTCAATTCCAAGGTCTACTCATAACTTCTAGGTGTTTGGATATACATTAATATATTTTAAGAATATCAAGCAATAAATAAATAAAGGAAAAACTACTTTCCTGTAATTTGTATCATACACATAAAAAAAAAGCAGTTGGATGCAAAATAAACTAATTTTGTACCTTTAGATCTAGAATTAAAAAACAAAATATTTTTTAAAACACAAATATTATTGGATATTTACATTTTGTATTTTTAAATCTCTGATTCAAACAGTGCAATTGTTAGTTTCCAGCCCATATAATGTGTTGACAGAAATTAATTATTCTACTACTATTAATAATACTAATTATTACTATAAATTTTCCCCAATTCATTTTTACATCCTCAGTTATTAATGCTTCTTAGGTATGTTTGTATGAGTATTTAAATCCAAAATGTTTTCCTTTGTTTATTTTCAGCTTGCCTCCTGTTTATGACCTTCCTTTGCATGTGCCCATCCAGTCAGTTGTAGTCACTGCAGGTGCCACTCACCTTCTGGTGCCTCTTCGTGATGGCAGGGTCATGGTACTCGGAGTAGCCGTTGCATAGTTGCTGTGTGCCCACTCCCAAATGCACATTTCTTCTGAGTGATAATCAGAACAACTAGATGTCAGTGAAGGAATTTGCTAAGCATTTGCTTTTTCATGATATGTACCGAGTCGGTATCATGTTAGATGTTTCTGATTTCTTATGCATTGCATGTTTTGCATATAAAAAGAAACAATAGGCATTGCAAGCCATATTCAGAATGTGCATATAGAGATGTGTGAAAAGGGTGAGTATGAGTAACATTAAAAAAATTCAAGAAGTGTTCCCTCTAGTTTAGTGAACATTGGAGTGAGCAAGGGTTGTGTGCAGTTTTTAATGTATCAAGAGTTTAATAAATGAGCATAATGTATGTTGCCATATCTAATACTAAAAGTTTTTAAAATCTATGTATATTCAATATGTACAGGTTATACAATAATTTTATGTACATAAAGCAATGGATTTGTCCACAATGCAGGACATACAAAACAAGAATAACCATATTTTTATATAGTATTTAGGACCACATAGTTATAGTTAAATGACATGTTGCAATGGTCATAAGGGCCTGGGTAGTGCAGTAGGCATGCCATTGGTTTAGATGACAGAAATTGAAACAAGAAAGAGTAGAGCTAATTTTAGCTTCTTGGGAGACAGGTTTGATAGAATAGTTGTTTTGATATACTACTTTGTATTGTAAGTCAATAAGAAATTTAATTTTATTCTTTCATACAAAATTTTCAGAAGAAATTGTTTGATTGAAAGCAAAGATTTTTATTATTTTGAATTAAAATTTTAACTGTGTTTCTATGTGATCTAAGTGATAATTATCATTTGTATTATTTGTAAGATTTTATTCAGTTAAATACTCTTCCTTCAAATACTTTGTAATGGAGAAATTGGTGGCAGGAACTAGAAAGATCTGCATTAAAGTAGGGTAATTGTTCAGAAATAATAAAAAAAACTTTTGTTACAACTAATCACAGAAGCTTTAGTAACTCACTGTAATGATTGAGATTTAATGATATTCTCTGTGAAGATGGTCAGAATAATATGAGAAAAGGGTGGACTAAGCTTGAAAGAGATTTCTGAAAAGAAGGGAACAATAACATTACCGCCCAGAGCTCTGTGACTTATTCTTGTATGCACAGGCAGATACATTTCCTGTGGTATTATTGTTGTTGTTAATGGTTGTTAATCATTTTTAAAATAATGTGATTTTTCAGAATTAGTAATAATAAGCATATAATTATTGGATAACTTGGTAATCTCACAAATGAATTCTTATTATGTACTTAATTAGATGTCTTCTACTGTCTCATTATTCAATGAAGTAATTATCTCGCTTCATACAATGTTAATTTTAATGTAAAATGAAATGTTAAGCATGAGGATGTACATTTGTTGAAATGTGACCATATTACTGTGTTACATGTAAATTATTGAGTACACTTTAGTCTCAGTAACTGTTGATTGTGTAGCTGAGTGAGAAAAATGACTGTGAATGTTTTCTTATTTTTTATCGTTCTTCAGTATTATTAATATTGCAATAGCTTCTTTATTCAAAGAAAACAATACATTACTGCAGTATTAATAAGATTTAGATAATGTTTTATCATGTTCAGAAATCTTCAAATAAATGACCTTCATTTCAGCCTCAGAATAAAATTCATTTGGTATTGCATCCTTTTAATGGGTTTGTATGTTCAATTTCTTTCAAATAAAATTATCAATTCCTTCTTTTAATTGATTTTAAAATAATATTAATTAATTTATATAGCAATAAAGCACAAAATTTGTGCATACAATTGTAACTTTATTGCACTAGTTTTTATTAAGTGAATTTTCTATCCATCACTATTTCATTTCTTCAATAATGCATCTTTGTTCTGAACACCATGGTATTGCAGAATTATATAAAAAATGGGTAGGTTTTAATGTGATTAATTATTCCAATGTAATATTTTGAATTTAATCCTTTGAAAATTCCATTTATTCAATATGATAGATATTACCATCATATACCTGATTATTCTTACAACGATTTTGAAATAACTCTTTGTTTCCAAGTTTCTATCCTTTAAGACCAACAACATCTACGGAAGATAATAACATAGTAGTGAAAAGGAATATTTTACAAGAATTGAAGAACATTTTGTTTCACCATATTTATCATCAGGAACATCAGTATTATATGAAATAATAAAATAAAAACTTGTAGTATCCCCGAAACCGAAAATTGTTATATTTTCTGCTGAAAGGCACCAAAGACATAAAGTAAACATTTCACAAATCATTATAATTTTTGTTGTTGCAACCTCTTTGAAATGTATTACTTTACATTCCAATCTTAACTTCTACACAAAATTTAATTTATACTCAAAAGAAGAGTAATTATTTTATTAAATATTTCAGAAATTAATAATTTAAGCTTAAATACTTTTATGGTATATCGAATATTGAATAAAATTTTAATTTCACATTTTATAATCAGCAAATTTGACAAGAATTTACTCCATGAGTTGTTTTGTCTTTGCAATTTCTCAGAAAAATAATTTACCTGCTCTTTGCTTATTTTCATGTCTCAGAAATATCTCAATATGTATGTCCTTTTTTCTTTGTATTCTTATGGTAAATGAACCAGTGCATCACTTTCAAGACTTTAAAGTGGGAGACAAAAACAGCAAAATGACAGCAGTCCAGGCCATTAAAACAAAAAAGCAAGGTTAGTATATATAATCAGATATATTTATTGAACCCCTTTGATATCTTGTATATAAAATGTAGAAACTCTCGCAGTTTATGACTTTACATCTAACCACACAATTACTCTATATGCATTAACAGAAAAACATTAACAAGGGTGAGCAACTTAATATTCACTGAAACACACCATGAAAAACAATTTGTCTTCAGCAATGGTATATTGCTACTGCTTGCTACGCATTTGTGTATATGGTAGTGATATGCTTTTTTCTTCACATGACCACAATGCGAATAATGAAATATGGGATTCATCTTATAATACTCGGTGCAGATCACAGATATAGTAGGCAAACTAGAACTCTCATTAAATAGGAACCATATATACAAATAAACTTCAGACATGGCAACTTTAATCAGTGAAATTCTGTGTTTAAAAAACAAAAAAAATAATTTTTTTTTCTTTTTTAATTTATTTTCAAACAAAATATCTGGCAAGATTATCTACAAATAAAATAATTGTGCTTTGTACATTTTTTTTATTCCTGCCATTCAATGACCAATTAGAATTATCAGAAGTAACTTTCTTTTATTCCTATACATATAATACATTCATTCACTTATCTACATCATTAAATTTTGATTACTTCATGTTGAAGCATTGAAGATCAATTTTCTTGCTATGATGCAGTCCTATATGAAGGGGGTATTAGATGTGAAGGTAGTTCTGAAGGCAACTCATGACCTGCTAACTTAATATTTACTAAATGCATGGCTAAAGCAAATTCATCTTTGCTAAGCAATCCATCTTGATCAACATCAGATAATTGGTAGATGCGTCCTAGTATTCCACTTGGAAGTTTTGACTTCACTAATTCTGTTTTGGCCGCTGTAAGAAAAAAATATATACATTTCATTAAAATTATTAAATTAAGTACTATTTTAGGAAATAATGTAGTATGGAAGAAGTTAATAGCAACTTGAAGGTGGTTGTTGTTGGTTTTTTTTTTAGTGTAATTTAATCATAGTAGACATGATTTAATGTAACACACTTACCAGTTCTAGATAGTTTTCCATCAACAGGATTTAGGGTATCAAAAAGTGAATCATAGGTGCTTCTGTAACGATTTACAACCCATTCAGTTTCTCCTTTTCCCTCATTGATACCTTCACTATCAATTCCAAAAGGACTTGTTGAATCAGATACGGTACTAAAAGCACCAGCTTAAAAAAAAAAGAAAAATTACACATTTATACCACTTTAACTAATATCAATTTCCAACTGATATTTTTTTTTAAAAAAAAGGGTACTCACAGTCAACAGATGGGCCTGTTTGTACCCTTTCATCAGGAATCATGGCCATGATTTTTGAGATATCCGTCAACATTTCATCAGCTTTGTCCACAAGCTTTGGTTTCAGAGACTTCAATTTATCAAAGTCGAACCTTGCAAGCATATCCTGCAAAGAAATTATTGCCAAATAGCAAAATCTTTTGTTCTCATTTTTAGTGAATTTAGGTTTATGAAACTGTAGACTATCTCCTTACCTGCATTTTTTTCACATCTGGGAAGTCCCCAGGTGACATCTGATACTGCACTTGAACATCATGGTATATTTGAGCAAGGTCACCAATGAGCCTAACTTTTGCCTTCTCTTTTCCTAGGAAAGGCATGTTCCGCTTCAAATGACTCATGAGATACGCATGAGCCTATCACCAATCACAGTAATGATCAATCACACATGAAAATACAATATGAATTACTCAATAAATTTTATGTTATATTACTCTGTAAATACATGTAGTTATTTTAATGTTGAACTAATGTTAATGTTAATAATAACACTAATCTGTGACCAAAGAAGTACAAAGGATTTGTTTAATTTCAAAGATTTTTGATGTGCTGAAATCAAAAATGACCTCAATTTTTCTCCATAATATGCTGTGTTTGTCTTCATTGTCTGTCATGAACAAATAAATCTAATAATAACAAAAACGCTACAATTGGCTTGCAATGATTTCAAGTATTTTATTAGCTTTTTTTTCCTTATTCAATTGCATTTCGTTAATTTTGCTTCAATAATTTCAATTTTTATTACCCCTAATTTTTAATAACTTTTGAATCAACACAGACATTATCAGCCTGTCATAGATTGATTTTCTATATTAGAAAACAAAGCATGTCGTTTCACTGGTCAATGTAACCACATCTCGAACTGAAAGTTTGAAATTATGATAAAAACTTGAGAAGGACTTTACTTTACATTTCTTTTATCATACAAATATGCTTTATAAACAAAATCTGCCACAGAGACACGAGACAAAAGGATTTTCTTTATAAAATCTTAGTTATACTTATCAAAGGCTTACATTACATTTCCATTAACACTCGCATAGTAATACCGGAAGCCTTTATTTGACTAAACAACTACAATTTTCTAAAAATGATAAACCCTTCATTCGGAAAATGAATGAAGGTAAGAAAAGCCTTGTAATAATAAAGCAAGGACATTAATATATTTCTAGGTAACAAGAAAGATCAGTTTACAGATATCACTACAGAAACATCATGAAAAGTATGCTCAGAGCATTTGAAGCTCAAAGTAGAAAAATGAACTTGGAAGTCACTTCAATGCACTCCCATAAACCTTGAGATTTATCAATAAAGAACAAGGGGTAAAAATTCTGACAGATTAGGAAAGACATTGAGGAACATTATTAAGGAAAATAAGAAAATGAGATGTATGCATTATGGCAAACTACTGATGATTGATAATGTGTAAAACTTCACTCACAAATGGAAACGGAAAAGGAGAAACATACAGGAAAAGAAAAAAAGATCTCTAAACAAGTACAGAAAATATAGTGCTATTAAAAACCTACAAATTAGTTTGTGGGGATCCTTAATATTTCTTTCTTAGAGTCATTACAATTAATACTTCTGGTATCCATAACCAAGTTCACCAATTGCTCTGAGATGCCGACCCATGCACAAAACATTTGAACAATTTTCTTCTTTCAGCACACCAAAAAGCATCAAAATCAGTTGAAATGTTTACTGCTGCTTAAAAAAAAATAGATACATACCTTTGCAAGTCTAGCTCTTTTACTAAGATCAGATAATTTACGAAGTGTAGCATTGCGAGGAAGTGACTGCAGATCTAGAAGTAAATCTTGTTCTTCATTTTCAAATAATCTACACAAAACAGCAGTTATACATTGGCATCTTTTGTTTAGAGTGAAATCATAACAGAAAATTAATTCAAGGAGTAAAATTCCTTTATGCATTACTTACCTTCTATTTTCATCGTATGTAAGGGGTTCGTCCCAAAAGCTGCCAACATACACACGAGTTGCCTCAGGAGTGTCCAAAATCTTGCCTAGTGACCACATCAAAGCACCATACACCCTCATTAATTGTTGCTGGTTAATTTTATCAGCTTTATTAAGAATAATTCTTATTTTGTCATCATGTTTTCGCAACACTTCAATACACCTTCTGAACTCATCTGATATATCGAGTTTATGAGCATCAAAAAGTAAAACAATTCTGTCAACCCTTTCCCCAAACCATTCTAAAACTCCTGTGAAGTCATACCCTCTGTTAACACGTTGTTTCTCTCCAGATAGGATGCCAGGAGTATCAATAAGAGATATACTTTTTAAAACATCATTATTCAAAGTAGAACACTCAAAACGATTTAAAAAATTGTTACCAAATTTAGCTAAAGGTCGAAACTGTTTTGATGCATCAACAACTACAGCATTTCCTGGGATTATTGTTTCTCGTTCATCGTGCATTACTGCCACAAATCGATCAGTAGTAGGTTCTGGCCCAATACGCATTCCAAGATAATCACTGTCCAACAGATATTTAATTAGTGTCGTTTTACCAGTAGAGTACTGTCCCATGAATAATACTAATGGTTTTGCTTCAAAATCTGAATCATAGAGCATAGGGGAATGAAAATCATGGAATCTGTAAGTTTCTTCAAGAGGTAGTAACTTCTCCCGGTATACATTCTTTAATCCATCTACTACATTATTAAAGTCGGTTGTTCCTCTTTTACTCCAACTGCAAAGAGAAAAATATATGAGACATAACTTTTTCAAATAAATTTTATTTACTTCAATCCTGTATTGAAGTAGTTTAAATTTGATGTGTAAAACATGTGAACCATAACCTCCACTACTTTCATGATGAATTAGCTATACCTTAAAAACCGTCTTTGAAATAACACATCTTTCAACCGGCATATACACTTGGCTCCTTTCCACAACATTGACACAACCTGCACAACACAACAAGAAAATATTCTCGAAGCAAAAATAGTGCTCTCTATTGGCCTCCTATCAGTTGGTAATATTATTGTTGGCAACTCTGGATATATCGACATTCATTTTTCTGTTTCGAAAATACGTGCGAAAGGCGCAGTGGTATTTGCGGGAATTTGAAACGGACTTTTACTGTTATTTTAGTAGTAGTATTTTCTTGTGTATTACAGTTAGTTATTACTGACAAGCAAAGGCGTATCTAAAGTATGGCACACAAGGGGCGCTATTTAGAGTTTTCCCGCTAAAACAAACAACAACCACCCTAGTTATCTGACAGGTAATATTCTATAATCTTAGTAATATGACAGGGGCGCAAATTCTGTGCTTGCCATGGTCGCATAAATACTTAAATACGCCTCTGCTGACATGTTTTAATGTGGAGCAGACATCTGGTATCATGGCGTCCCTAGCACGAAACATTTGGGAGAGGTATCGAAGGAAGTTCTTCAGAATTTTTGTTTAACGCATGGCAATGTTCTATTGATTTATTAAAAGAAGAAAAGAAAGTTCTATCAAGGTCTGTCCCAGTAATTCATGAATGGAAATTTATACACTGACAAGAAACTTAGAAAACGACTGCACTCACAAAGATGCGGTAGAATGCGTTGGCGACAAACAATCTGTGCAATGGTCCTCTTCCTTAGGAATAAAACTATAGGCTCGCAGGGGAACCCTACAATCTGCCTGTAAGTGAAAGAACTTTCATGATACCCCTGTATTTTGACTTTTTTTGACTTTCTGATTACGACGGAAAAACATGTGTACACTAAGTTATCATTTCACGGCCTCAATGTTATAAAATGAATAAATATCATAATATGTTTTACTGAAAATGCCAATAGTAAAATTCTGATATTAGTATAAAAGTACTATATGTTCTTGTAAATTTTCGGGGGGGGGGGGTCTCCTTGGTTACGACACTCAGATCGCAAAGCACAGAATCATTCCTAAATAGAAACGGTTTTTTCCTAAATCTGGAATAACAATATGCAGTTTGTTTGCTACTATCGTACGATTCTGCTCACAATCCAGACGTCATGGGTAAATTTTGAAGATATGTTGTGTTGTTTTCTTTTTGTTTGTTTTTTTCGAGTTACCGATAAAAATTATTGTCTCTTTCCCCCAAACTCCTTGTTTCCACTCCTACACCAAAACCCACCGATTCCAATTCAATAGTTACGGAAAATTTGACATTTCACAACCAATGAAGGGTTATACGGAAGACCTGCATTTACCTGAATAACAGATAACGTAAATTCATTGTACTGAATGAATCCTTCAAAAATCTACGAAAAGTGCTTGTCGAGTGTGAAGTAAATCTTTTTTAAATATTCTTTTACATTCCCAGAGGAGATGAGCGGACTGAAGAATTGGAAAGCACGAATTGATGAACTCGCGAATACTATAAGGCTCGTCACAAATGATCATGTGTTCGGACTGTAATACCGAGCATAAAAACCGAAGTTTCTAAGAAAAGGAAACTTAAGAAAATATAATGTAGAGTATACATAGTATAAACCGTTTAAAAGTATGTGGCAATGCAACTAACTGATGACATGATTCTTGCTTTCATATAGTATGTATGTTGCATGATTCGTAACTTACCGAAATAGTAAATGTGTAAAACTGCCAATAACTATAAACACATTTGGAGAAATCTCTCGGGACATTACGTCTTTTTTAAAGTTTCCAAATGGTATGCAGTGTACGGGACATATTTCTGAAGATTCTCTGTATAATACTTCCAGATTCAGAAGTAGTCCATTTGAGTATCAAAAGATACAACGACTGGTATTTCAATACTGTGAATGAAAGCAGCACAGACTTTGCTGAGGCAGAGAATAAAGTTTAGCAAATACAATTTTGGATAGTATTGACAAACCTGATCTTCAAATGCATGTTACAAGGAAATACATTCTTTTTAAAGAAAAAATCCTGTTACAGTAGAACATTGTACAAATGTCCTCTTAACATTTATAAATAATTTGTTTCGACTGAATTTATTTCACAATAAATATTTATCCCTGAAATTGTTTTCATTTGTATTTTTATCACAATGAGCAAAATAAGTTTTTATTTTATGTGAACTTCTTAGTAATGATGGTAACGTTACTCGTTTTTTTCAAACAAGGCCTGCGAAAAAAATCGTTAGGTAGGATAGTTCTTAATGCGGTGTGTTGAAGCAAACCATAATTTGAAAGAGGAATATTTTGACATAAGTGAGTGGTGTTTGTAACCTGACCCAAGAATGCGTTTCAAAATTCCAAAATACTGTGTACTCTTCCTTTGTCGGCATGAACAATCCGTAGACAACGAAATCTAAAATACTTGGACCGTTGTGGAATGCGTCTAGATGTAAAGCTATAGGACGCATGTAAAGTAGTTTGATCACAACCTAAGAACGTCTTTTAGGAATTATTGCTGTAAGAATTGGAACATAGATGGATTTGATAGTAGTCATGTTAGAACTATGAACCTCGTGGATTCGATCACAAACTTCATGAACAAAACTCAAATTATGGTCATGAAATATCTTCTCAAAAGAGCTCCGTCGCTAGACTCCTAGGTCGTAAATGCTATAACTCAATTTTCGAACGTTATTTATTCATGTGCTTCTCATTCTGAAGGTTCCTGTCGACATCAATTGTGTGTGAACTTGCACCGACGATGCAGTATTCGCTGAACTGTGCTTCTCAATTTGTCGGCTCTGCATGACCTTTCTCATTTGTTCTGCAGCTGCCGTAGGGGTCTTTTTGAATTCCTCATTTATTCTTTCAGTTTGTGATTGTAGGCAGTACTTTATTTTCCTCCTTTCCACTAAGATACTTTGAAATTTATTAAATATCAAAGAACATTAGTCCACATTTAACATTTTACTATTAATTTTTTTCTATTCCTACACTAATGTCACTATTAACATTTTATTTTATAGCAGTGGTCAAGTTCTGTCAAACAACAATCATCGACAGTTTACACACAACAATCTACGTGTACGCGTTCTGAAGCTATACTCATTTTTCCGGCGTGTAAAATTTAGTTATTTATTTAGCTAATAACACTAAAAAACTGTGTGTGGCGTATGGGGGAGAAATCATCTGCGCACGCTTTCTTGAGTTTCAGAATCCCTTCCCCACAATTTAACTATTAATAGTTGCAAGATGGAAAAAATATAGTAATAATAATGTGTAATTGATGGATATAATTATATTATTATTTTTTATCAAACCAGTAACAATGGCGTAAAATCAGCCAGGGCGTCCTCCGATCGAGAAGCTCTCTGTCTTGTGTGTTCTTGCCTGAAACGCGTCGAGCAGGGACACCCCTTAGAGACGTATGAGAATTTGACACCGAACGGGTTACCTTAACTACTTCGTCGAAGCCCGTCAGGGCGCTCCATAGAACAGGAAATTGCTCTCGTCGTTCCGATCTTCGCAATGATTAGTGAGCTATCTGTTCCTTACCAAGGACACAGCTGTCTTCAAAAATTGCGCTTCCGGCGTTTTTCGCTTTTAGAAGGTAGAATTGCACAAGATAGGGGAAGTTTTCTTCGATAGTTTTGTATTGGTTTCGAAATTTGGTGCAAGGCAGATCAGTAAATTTGCTGTTTCTGTTAAGTATACTTGCTACAATGACAAAAGAGAAAGTTTCAAGAAGTGCATTGCTAAAAGAGTGGATTTATGGAGAAGATTCACAGCGGACTGAAAATATGCTTTTTTGCCAGTGTTGTGAAAAGGTGGTAAACTCCGCAAAAATATTGCTTACAACATAAAAATACTGCAACTCATGAAAACATGCGAAAAAGGTATTATATTAAGAGGAATAGCTATTCAAACCTTCTTCAGCAAGTGCAGTCAAAAGATGAAGATGAAGGAATTTCAACATTGACATGTGCTATGCCACAAACATTCCATTTTCGAAACTTGAAAATGCGGCGGGCGGGAGGGCGGGCGTGCAGGCAGACAGGCTGACAGACGTTTTGCTGCCAGACAATTGTCCGGTATGAAGGAAAGTCCACAAAACGCGAATTTTGACAACACAAAGTGTTATAGAACGTAATTTTACTACGTATAGGAATCAGATTTCTTCGTTTTCTCTGTATCAAGGCCCTACATTACGTGCTTTTCAGTCGGAGGATCGCTGTTTATTGCTGCAGCAGTACAATACTTTCGCTGTTCTATGTGAGAAAATAAAAATCCCAAAATGCGGGCTTAGCTACAATTTATTAATTAAAAAAGGTAAAAACTAATTTTATTCGGAAGAACATAATGTCAAATTATTTCTGGATCCTGGAGACAGTGTTAAATGTTTTTTTAAAAACTATAAAATGCACGTAATAGTGTGTGTATGTTGGTGTGTGGGGAGGGTGGGCACTGGTAAGACAAAAATATCTTTCCGTATATGCAGTTAACAAAGTTTCAAAATCGTCTGTGTGCATGATAGACAATGTTTCATCTCAGTTCATGTTTAATCCCGATTCAGAACGCTCGAAGATTTGCCGATATTATGAATATGATGTATGATTATGATATTTGAATGTATATTTCATGACGCAAAAGAAAGGAACGAATCGTCAAATGTATTTCGAAATCAACCAATTTGAAAACGTGAAAATGAAAGAGTATTTATTTGGAAAATTAATATAATAATTTTGAAGAAATTATATATTATGCCTAAATTGGAATGCTTTATAGCAATAATGAAAAAGTGGAGGAGAGAAAACATCGAATTTAGTGGTACTACAACAGCGCACACTTTCTCGCTTAACTTTTCCAAATTTCGAAAATTCAGAGATTTCAAGGAAAATGAGACATGCTCCATTCTTCTAAGCGTTCTCCAAGCTAACCGAGGACAAAGTTAACAAAAAAAATATTTTTAGAAAATTTTGAAAATGTTGGGGCTTTATGTAAAGTACCCCTAAAAACCATAATAAAAATTTAAAAGAGGTCCTTAAGTTCTTCCAGATTGATGGGGGAATATTTGTTTTGGAGAAAATCGTCTGAACGATTTAGATGCTAGAGTAGACGACAGGAGGACAGACGGACATTTTGTCGTCGGTCGTTTTCAAGGGCCCACAAAATGTGGATTCTTTACTACATAGAGAAAAACATGTCGAAAAATCGCCGATTTCTGACACACGATTACATGCTAACGTAGTAAGACAATAAAGTAATAAGTGGCTTAATGTCTTGGTGATTTGCTTTAAACATATCTGGAATTATTCGTGTGCATAAAAAACATTAGTAATGTGGGTTGACGGATGTATAAAGAGAGGCGCACTAGTTTTTAATGAAAAATCCGACTAATTCATCTGCGTCAAATGATTTTTTAGTTCACTGACTACTCTGAAGATTTCACTGAAAGGAGTTGCGGAAAAAGTTTGGAATAAAAAACCCTAAGACCCTTTCATACGTATTACGTACATTAATCTTTTAGTGTGGATTCAAGAAAACTTACATTTTTATACTCTTCAGATCATTCTGAAAAATATAAATGACAGCCATGTACTACACTAGTATAATCATGTCGTCCGAGAGTTCTGTTTGTCTTATCCATTTGTTTTATATGGCAATGATTTCTCTGCGTCACACGAACAGCAACTTTTGTAACTTTCCAATCGATAAACAGTGAATATAAATTCGACTTTCAATGCACGAGTGCTGAAAAAGAGATTGGAAACAGAATACAGTTGCTCTTACCGTTCTTCTGAAGCCCAGAGTGTTACATGGAAAAGAATAGGTAGAAGAACTTTCTAAAGATTTGTATTTCATTACATAATTAGCTCCAACTATCGCCAATCTTATGAATCATATCTTAAGATTTCACTTAATGCTGGAAATGCAATGTAGTATTCCACAGCATTTCACCAATGTTGGTGCTTTGAAACCCTATCAAAAGCATTTTTACAGGTATATTTCCAGGATATTATAGAAGGATGAAATGAGCCATTGATTGTCATTGTATGTGCTTTAAAACTCTTTCAAAGCACGTTTTAGGTCCTAAAAGCTTCCCAAAATGTAAATGTTTTCATATTATATATATATATATATATATATATATATATATATATATATATATATATATATATATTACGAAATAGAATGCTTCATAATATTATGTTTAAGTAGTTTGTAATGCACAATCGACATTTCAACTTGTAGACTGCTACAATTGACTATTATATTTTGTTAACAAGACTTTTTTATTTATTCTGTTCATTGTAGGGTGCAAAATAAACTGTTACTTTAGAAAGATATGATTTTAGTAGTGTTTTATCATGTTTGAAAATTATTTTAAAAAATATTGCATAATTTGCAACATGCCTTTGAAATGTCATAATGCAGGTTGTCTCTCACACTTTTTTTTACAGGTCTTCTCCCAAGCATATATACATTATAAATCGAAATTCTTTGTAAATGTCAAACCTGATGGATATAAGGATGCAATTAGACTCAGATGAATTTCACATTTTAGATTTATATTTAATGCATATTATGGCAGACATTTTACACTTTTATACAAAATTACTCATATATTTGTTTTGGGTATCCCTGCAGCGTATTCTGTACAAATGACTAGGAACCAACCGGACAATAACTTTGGATGAATTATGTAATAGTCCTGTTGTTCACATACAAAAAATCAACATTCACACAAACATCATATATAACCACATACAACAAATAATATAACAATAATTATTCAAATTATGTACATAACTGATAGAAACTAAAATATCTACATATTTTCCATATATCTGATACAACATTTAATCTGAAACTTGGCACCTTTAAAAAAAGTATTTCTCTTATAAAAGAAATATACGTTTTCTCTCTCTTTCTCTCTTTCCTCTTTCATAGTTTATATTTCACAGCCATAAGACAACAGGTTGTTCTGTCAAACACATTTTGACATTCAACATTAACATATAGCAGAAGGGCTCTGAGCTCAATGAGGTCCAGCCTTGAGAGGAGGCCACAGAAGCCCAACATTTTATAGAAAACATACAATATTTCTGACCACACAAAATTTATATGGATATAACAAAAACTACTTATGAATCTTCACACAATGACTTGGAAGCTTACCAAATGTTTGGTTTGGTTTTGGCAAGTTCAGTAGATAGTATATAAAATATTCAAAAAGCGATTAATTGATCTTTCATGATTGGAAAGTCTAATGACATATTCTTCTTCTGACTTTCCCCCAAAATTCTTCATTAGAAAAATAATGCACTCTATACTTCTACTCTTTTAAGCCAAGCGATTTCCGATGCCAACTGAATCTTATATTGTGCATGAAAAATAAATAACATCTTCAGGCCACTCATTTCTTCTCTTCAGTTCTTCTCAGTCTTCATTTCAACTAGTTCCTCAGGAATCAAACCTATCAAGCAATACTGTTACATTCTTAGCAATGGTCCCCTACTTTCCACTAATTAAAGGACACGTGTACGTCGAAGTCCTACTGCACCACTCCATCACTTCTAGGTTATCGGCTCACATTTCCGTGGGTGATCGCAGAAGGTTTGGATAGGAACGAACAGCTTGACCGAACGAGGAAAACGCCATTTATAAGACAGGTAACACAGCTCCGAGGGAACAAAAACCGATCAGATACGATGCAAAAACACGCCAGTGGGGTAACTAGAATCTTAGACTCAAGCGATTGTTGTCCATAGTCACACATTTATTTCTTAAGTTAGAGCCCTGTTAAAAAGGCCGCTTGTTTAGTTTTTACAATTTAAAAGCACAGGAACGGAAAATTAAAAACTTTCATTCCACAACACTATAGAACATTTTCCATAAATTTAAACATTTCAGCTATCTTTTAGGCTTGTTCTGTTTTACATGATAAAAGAATTACTGAAATTTTTCTCAATTGAAATATGTATTGATGGTATTTGAAGATGATCATAGGCGATGACTCGGAGGTGAAATGAAGAGGCCGTTCAAATGATGACTCTGGCATAAGCAGGAATATAACTTTAAATTTAAGTAATCGAGCTATATGGTTTGGCAAACACATCTACCAATACGCGGTTGACAGGTGTTGGAGAAACGTACTCAGGCTCTATAAACGAAATTTCAGACCCTCATTACGTCTTCTCTTTTTGAACACTTGACCTAGTACGAGAGAAAAATTAATTTACACCGTGAGATATACTTTTGCCGCTATTTTCTCAAATTATCGACTTTTACGTGATAATTATGAATCTGCGACTGACTGTTACGATAATGGCATTTCTAATCCTCATGAAATTCAAGAATAGTCATACTGCTTCGTAAAACGAGTATGCAAATGAACGTGACGGAAAGTTGATAAATTTTTTTACAAGTACAATTCATTCGAATTACTCCCAATAACGGATTTAGATTATTTTCTAGAAGCAGGAAAAAATGATAGAGAAATACTAAAGTGGTCGATTACTCAGACATAAATAAATGCCTCGTGAATTGAAAAGTGCCGCAAGAATGAATTTATTACAAAATGCGTCGTTGACATTTTAGAGTTAAAGTTTTAATGTAATTAATTAAATGAAATTTTCGCCGAGATAAATTCATTTCAGTTTATAAAGCATTATAAAGTCAAAAAATAACAAAAATGTAGAGGGGAGTTCAAAAAATATCTTAGTTTTCAAGAAAGATTTTTCATAATGGAAAGAAATACCATTTTCACACATCTTAGGAAAAATACAAGACTTAACCAGCGGTGTTAGCTGTGAATAAAATAGGATTCAAAAGATCTCTGTTCGTCGAGGTTTTGTCCGATAATGATCGAAATATTTATTCGAATTTCCTCATAGAATGTTCAGTTCGAGCGCACTAGAACTGCCGCTAGAGTATTATCATGGCATTTAAGATTACCATGCAAACTGTACACACGACGGACTTTCGGTGTGAAAGAAGTGTGCTCGGACAATATTTTCAGAGACAGTGAACGAAAGCAGTTAGGAGTGCAAAATTTTTATGAACAAATTTAAGAATGTAGACTTTTATTTGTAATATTTAGAGAAAAAGCTTAACAATTTTAAATGAAACATTAATATTGAGTTTTATTTCATCTGTATCTCTAGAAAGTATTTAGCTTTCTATTTACATTTGTATCTTAGCAAAATATTGCATGTAATTGGATATATTAAATAAGGAAGACCTAAAGCATAATAGCAGTTAAAATGTTCTTATTTAATGTCTTAGTAATATTAATGTAATATTTTAGTAATATTATCAATTGAGGTGGTATTATGTAAATATGACATTTTATGAGGATCTTCCTTTCTCAAGTAAACGCTGGAGAGTTATGCTAACCGACGCTACTCACATGTCGTTGTTAAGCAAATATCATTAAGCATTCAACGTCAACATTGATATTTCCTAGCACTCGTGAATTTTACGTGTTCTTTCGCAAAGCAGATCTGAGCACTTTTGAAAATCATATTTGAACACACATTTACATAGTTGACAGGTCTCTGCCTCACTGCACACATGTTCATTCGCGTAACCTAGTTGGTATGTTTCCCTGATTTCACTATGAAAAAAAGTTAAAAGGAATTGGACTTTAAAGCTACCAAGAACAGCGTTCACACGGCCTACATTCACGGGTCAACGATGTTTTCTAGAAAGAATGCTTCTGCAAATGCCACGTGTCAATCATCAACAGCGAAACCCCTGAGATGGGACCTTGTTCCATCTTGAGCATTGAGCACGCGAAAGTGGGTAGTATTTCATACTCTACCCCGCAACCCGTGGAATGCACAAATGAGTTAGGTGGGTCCAGCTTGTGGAGGTTTGCTTGTGCCGGTGGCAAGAGCGTGCGCCATCGCCTCGGAGCGGCGCGTTCCGTGGGGTGGTGGTGGGGGTGGTGGGGGTGGGGGTGGGGGTCAGACGATGCTCTCGCTCTGCAGGTCGCTGTAGCCCAGCCCGTTGCGCAGCGCGGGCGAGTCGGCGGCGCGCAGCCCGTTGCCCTGGAAGAGCCCCACCAGCCAGCTGCGGATGGAGCCCCGCGCCAGCGCCTTCTTGCCGAAGCCGTTGCTGGGCAGCGCGCGCGCCCCCGCCCCCGCCCCCGCCCCGGCGCCCTCGCCCGGCGCCACCTCCTCCAGCGAGCGCCAGCGCTTGCCTTGCCCCGCCGCCGCAGGCAGCAGCAGCGGCGCCTGCACACACACACACACAGGCATTAGGAAATGTTAGCACCAGGCGCAAGGAAGCATTCCTTAAACTATATTGATCACGTGACTATCCAGTGTATAAGGTCGTAATGAACACAAGCACACGCACACAGAGACTGAGCAGGCATTAGGGAGTTTTAGCACCAGGCGTAAGGAGACATCCTTAAACTATTCACGTGGCTATCGAGTTTATAAGGTCGTAACGAACAACATTCAGAAGAGTTTTAGCAATTGCGACATTGTGTTACACATTATCACAAAAGAAGCATTTCAAGTGTTGAACAAAGAAGCTGCATAATATATCAAAGAATTGTCGGCTAAGTGGTGAGATATTTAAGCCATGATACGAGACAAGAGTATAACAAATCTACATTGTGCACGGAGTTTTAAATTTTATGGCCCACCGCCATGAGCACGCAATCTGTAATTTTGATTCGGCTTTTCTTGAGAATGTAAGGAACATATTAAAACAGCGTTCGTTTATGAGCATAAGACAACCTAACCCGAAGGTATGATTTGAACTTCTTTTTCGCAAACTTCTTACCTGTCACCTTTCGAACATTTTACGTTAATTCTTGCCAGTGTTGTGGAGTAGGTAAGGAATAACTGCCTTACATACGGGAATCGGTTCATTAGAGTTGGTAAAATACAACCTTTCCTGTTTTTAGGTGGCCATTTTGCCGTTTGTAAGGTGACCGTAGAGACTCCTACAGGCATGCACTATTTACGAAGGTATAAGATCGTACCTTTAGCCTAAGGTAAGATGTTATGACTTCAAGGTCAGTCATGTGACTGTTAGTGCATAACGTCGCTTCTTACGTGTGGCGCTAAAACTCCCTATTGTCAGGAGTGTGGTCATAATTTTAGACCGCTAACAGCCAGGACCACAGAGCAATGACGGCTGTGAATATGAAAGGAGTACAACCAAACCACATGCTTGAGAGGAGGAATACACTCTAGTTTGTTAACATTTACTTGAATATTTTAGCTAATAAAGAGTAAGATCTTTGATGCCAAAAAAAAAAAAAAAAAAAAAAAAAAAAAAAAAAAAAAAAAAAAAAATATATATATATATAATATACATTTTAAGATTTTCTATACATAATGTAACAGACAACCTTGATTTATATTAAGAGCAATCTGTACAAAAATCAAAGAAATGAATACTTTTTCAGTTATTAGAAAAAAAATTCTTGAAAAATTACTCAAAATTCAATTAGTATTTCAAATAATGAATAGACAAAAATTCAATCTGTCAATTTGCAGGATTTTCCCGTTGAAAACTAGCAACCGCTATAGTAAAATTGCAACCAGTGAAACAAATATATGACAAGTTGAGAAAACGACTTACCTGGCAATTTATTAATGTCGAGACTGAGCTGCCTCTTTTCATCGTATGACATTGGTTTTGCATTATCTTCATCCTCAGAATCAAATGTAATTGGTGGAGGTGCCACAGCACTCTTCTTTTTTCCATTAGGACGAGGATTTGCCTTAGGCCGTTTGGGTTGTGTATTACCACCAGGTGTTTTACCTGCCCCCCGAGAAGCTTTGCCTTTAGCAGTCTTAGCAGGGGCAGGGGTTGTAGCTGCTGGCCCGGATGGAAGAGTGTGTTGGGCATTGGCAGGTTTTGTAACATTGTGATGCAATTCTGATGGCATTTTCACATCACCAGCACCTAATGCTACACTTGCAATACTAGCACCTACAGTGTCATTCACTAATGCAGAACGTGCATCTTTCACACCACCAACGTGTTTATCAGGCTTCTTCTTTTTCTTCTTTTCCTTCTCTTCCTTCTTCTTCTTACCTCGCTTAGATGTGCTTTCTTCCACTAACCTTCGCATTTGGTCCTGCATTGCTTTCAACTGAAGTGGAAAACACCAAATATCAGTTATTTTAATGTAAGGGAATACGTTACATTTTTTGTTTCTAACAAAGGACTTACCTGTTCCTGCAACAAAGCGAGTTTTCGTACACGTTCCGCTTCTGAATCATCCGATTCTGATGAGGATTCTGAACTAGATTCTGATCCAGATGAACTGGACGATGTTTTCTCCACTCCTATAGGGCCTGAAGTCATGGGTTCATCTGGTATCTTTGCATACCTAGAGAGGGAAGAAAAGCTGTATTAGCAGAAATTAAAACATGTGTACTCATAAAAGTACAAAATAAGGAAATGTAAAAATAATTATTAATACCAACCTCATCTCGAAAACGTCCTGTAACTTTCGAGCCATTGCAACAACATCATGATCTGGAGGGTTGTACTTGTAACAATTTGTAAATATTAATCTTACATCTGCTGCAAATTCACCAGCTGTTTTATACTCTCTATTATCCATTTTTTGCTGTGAAAATGAATACACACAACAATAGTTAAAACTGTCAGCAATTGCTGAATAGTAAATGGTCTATGAAAATATACATACTTTTACTGTTCCCAAATCCATTGGCTTTTTAATAATGTCATGGTAGTCATGCAAGCCTAAGAGCTCCGCATCCACAGGTTTATAAAATGGCCACGCATATCCCTGTAAGAATGGCAAAAAATAACAAAAATTAGTATAAAAAAAAAAAACAACAAAAACCAACCTTTTATGTATTTCAAACTGAAATGAACGTGCTCTCAATGTAAACTTACTGAATGCTTTTTAGTAAATAATTCCTTCAAAATTTCATTGCAGGCTTTTAAAGAATCACTCAGCTTATCTTTTGGTTTTCCTGCACTATGCTGAGGCTGAAATATTGGAAAACATGGGCAGCTCTTAGAAATGCTATAAATATTTTCTAAATGGTAAAATTAATGCCATAGCAAATACAAAATATAAATGGAACCCTAATAATCTCATCAAAGCAAATTTTTAAGACCTACATACCTGAGTAATTCCGGAACCAACAAGAGGAAGTGTTGACTGATAAGGGAGGCCATCTTCTGCCTGTCGCTGGGGCTGAAACCAAATAGCAAAAAATTGTCAACACTCAATACATTATTTTGTCAAAAGAATACATTTAACGCAGAAAAGTTACAAGACAAATACATCATAATAAGACCATATCCACAGACAGGAACACCTTTATAAAACTAGGGGAGCTACCAACAGCACATACTTTATCATAACATTTCTAAATCTGCAATTTTCAATTTCAGAGTTCAACGAAAATGAGATCCGCGCCATTCTTTTAACATTCACAACACAATCACATTTTAACAAAACAAAATCCCTTGAAACATGCATTCTAAATAAATAAAAAAGTAACTAACAAATTACTTATCTCAACCAAAATCACACAAATCAAGAAATTTCAAATTGTTCAAGGGTAAATGATGAATGCTCAATTACAAATACATCATACTGAATTCAAAGATTTCCAATGCAATGACTTCATTATTTAGCACATTTTAGCAGTATTATATAATAAATACAGTATATAATTTAGATGATTAAAGTTTTTACACATTGGAAATAAACGAAAATGAGAAGTCGCACAATCATAAACTGTTATCCATAAAAAGAAAGAAAACTCACAGTTAAATAGTGCCAGGTGCCAAAATGGCTATGTGGGGCATTATATTGTTAAAAATGTATTTGTTTCACTTGTATCCACATAATTACATTATAGTCATAACAACTGGAACAGAATCTGCTGAATACTTCCCTTACTAATATTCAGAATTGCAACTTCTGACTACTTCTATACTGCTTTTCATTATTCACAAGTCCTAACAAAAAGTATTCTGCACTGGCTGCCTTCTCAAAAAATTACCTGAAATCCTGGTAAATCCTTCACAACTTTCTTTATTTGTCTTCCTGATTCTCTTCGTGTTGAGATCTTTGCAGATTTAGCATCTAATTGTTGGTACAGAGGATCATAGGCATTTGCAGTAGGGGTGGTTGTGTCTGCCTTTCTTTTCACTCCTTTTTTAACCTGAAAACAATAATGTAAATATAAACTAGAGGTGATACAACAGCACATGCTTTCTTGCATTATCAGGAATAGCCACGTAATATTGAAATATTGTAATTTCTGCCATGCTAAAAACTCAAGTTATAACTTGAAAAAGTCTAATTCAACCAATTTAAACAAAATGCCTACGGTGGATACCTGCATTTATTTTGATAGCCAGGAAAAGTGGTCATTTCAAACTTTTACAAATGAAACATGAAAAAATTAAACAATTACAGTATTTACAGCATATAATACAAAAAAAAAAAAAAAAAAAAAAAAATAATTTCACACAAGCCTGCTTCGATTACATTGTCGTGAGCTTCTAATTTTTGAATACCATTATCACTGATCAAAACTTCTAAAAGTAAAGAAGTGTTGGTTAGTTCTAAGTTAAATTTATTACCTTCCTTTAATCTATTTCCATTCATAAAAATATTATCTACATCATACAATCATTATGACCAACAATAGGATGAATTCCAAGAAATCTGAAACCACTGTTTTGCCATTTTGCAAACTGATGTATACATGGCACAAATGGCACACTATCTATAAAAGAATTTTGAAACTAAACCTGAACTATGATCCAGGAGGTCATGGAAACATATTCACTCATCAGTTTCCAAAAGAACTGTGTATCAAATGCAGGCAAGCACCTCTAAAGTTGTGTATCAGATTTATATATGTGGCCAGGTACAAGGGATGCTCTGTGTACCAAGTTGATACAAATGGTACCTAAAGGATTAAAGAAAAAAAAATTGGAGCCATTTCTGAGAAAATTATTCTTTTAAAATTTAAGGACTGCCTGTGTTCGATGCCAATATAATTTTTGAAAAATTGAAACTGAACTTATTAGAAATTGTTTCTAATGAACACATTTCATTAAGAAAAAAAATAATGTATCTTCATAAATGTAATTGTAGGAAAGTGTGGAAAAATTTTTGAATTTTAGCAATTATCAAAAATTCATGGATTTCAACGGAAGCACCATTCTCTCACACGTCTTTTAGGTTCCAATGTCAAAATTTAATAAAAAAAATTTAGTGTAATTTTTTGAAAATGTCCATCAATAGGATGTTTGTGATGCGCAAATGTCCAATTAATAGCATGTTTGTTATGAAGTCACAAACATCCTATTGATTACCTTACTCACTATAGAGATATGCAATGTAGATAAATTGTTAAAAATTTCAAGAACGCAAAAAGTTTTCCATGAGAGTGAAAATCATTTTGCACAATGAAGACAATACAATTCTTATTAACAAAATCTCATTGCATAATGTAACTTAAAAGAGTTGTTTGGAATTGTAAATATGCTGTCAGAGAAAAAAGGATGTAAATGACAGCCTAGTGAACCCACAATTCACAATGGGAGGAACAATGAAAATGATGAATTATCATTGAATTTCTGAGCTCCTGTTATAATATATATTATTAAAGAAATGAACTTTGTGTGAATGTTTTCAATGTAAATTCACTTCCTATATCTTATTTTATATTTTTTGTTAATAAAACAGAACTATGTGAAAGAAGTTTGAAATAACTGTAAAAGTTCAGAAAATTTATTTTGATGAAAAGCTTCCATTACACATACAAGTATTCTGTAGAGGATTTCAGAATCGTGACATTTTCTAATTTGGAATATTCATAAATGTTTTTTGAATCAGGAAATCTGGAACTGTAGTACATAAAAGGCTTGAAGGATGTTTAAATTCAACACTTAGATGAAAATCAATTCAAATTCCTGGTATGCGTGTTATTATCAATGTTAAGACAAAAACTTCATTGTTCGGGTCTTTACAGTTTAGTATCTCGCATGTGCTAGTAATTAATTATCCCTTCGGATGTGTCTAACAACACTGGCAGAACCCCTCTCACAGGGTAATTTTTCTTCTGAATGCAGCGCTTTGAAAATTAGTTACTATCTATATATAGTTCTTAAGTGGCGTCTGTTCTGCTATTAAATGAACATTATCATTTTATTGAATCACAATTGAAAATAACCTACTGATGACAATAGAGGAAAATTAATAATTTGTAAATCATTTGGAGAAGTAAATAAATTCATAAATTTCCCACCACTTGTAATGGACAACACTTACTTTCCAAATCCACTTGAATTGAATTGAGTATCTTTCACTTTCATTAGTGTTGTACTTTAACAACGGGTCTTCAATTTCATTATGTATTAAGAAACCAAAAGCTTCATAGCACATGCAATACAACCATCACATCAAAATCTCAAGAGCACCTCATAACTTATAAACAAATATATGCCTACAATCACACTTACATTACGGAAATTATGTGTTCGAAAATACCATGCAGCAAAGCAAGACATTACACTCTCCTTTTTGAAAATAGCTTTAGAAAACCACAAATAACAAATGTTTCCATGGTGAAATCAAGTTGTCCTTTGCATATTAATTGTTTCACACACCAAGAAATAACACATAAATTTAAAATATTTTTTGTACTAAATTGGTTTTCCTCTAGGGTCTTGTAAATAAGGAATGTGTGTGTGTGTTTAATTAATGAAGTTCCTTAAAATACAATAATTTAGCCAGGTAATAGACTGTTATGCTGAAATCTCTGAATAGTGGACCTCAGTTTAACGTACATACTGCAAATCCCCACTGAAGTTCACTTTTATAATGCAAAGATATTTCTTTATTGTGAACTTGTTAAACTAGTACATTTCATTATATAATAAAACATTTAGATTAAAAGATCTCTTTTGCATTTCTATTTTTATTTAATCGATAATTTGCCAATGGTTATGCATAATTTGTATTTAATAACAATTTCCATTTTCTACAACCGTTTCCAAACATTACGTTTGAAGTGTAACATCAATTGTTGCTACTCTTTAGTTTGTGAGCATAGATTGCAATGCAAGCATGTCTATTCTAAAGCTAGTCACCTGTGAAAGGCAGCTTAGAGCTATTGGTAGAATCAATCAATAATAACCTTGTGCACAAAGCAAAGTGTATTTCCTTGCGGTATTGGTTAATGTATGGTATTTTTAAGTGCAAGTTGTACAAAAATGTGTGAGGAGTACAACTTTAAAACGTTTATGCCATCCTGCTCTAGATTTAGTTACACAATCACTGCGCAATGTAACTTACCTTTGCAGGTTGTGCGGGAGGTATTACAGGTGGTGCTACAGGTTGACTATGCACAGGGCCTGCAGCAGGTGGCTGAGGTGGTGGGGCTGCTGCAGATTGTTGTCCTTCCAATTGGGAAGTATGGGCTGGTTGTACATGATATCCACTGGCTGGGGCAGCCACCTATGGACATTTTTTGTCAGTAAAAATCTCAAACACACTCAGATTTAAATATAGGGTGAATTGACTTTTTGATCAGCTTGGTCTCAGTTAACCAATTGAGAGCTTCAATTCAAAAAATTTAAGTTGTAACAAAGCTCCCAATTGGATAATCACATCCCAGCTGATAAGTCCAGTCATTTTACACTTAAATCAGAGCATATTCTGGATTATACCAATTGTAATGGTTAATTTTACCTGTTTAGGGAGAGAATTATGGGTGCCATGGGTGAGAGTTGTTGCAGTTGGAACTGTAGTAGTTGCAGTACTTCCAGGAACTGTCGCAGGGGCCTGAGTGCTGAGAGGAAGTTGACTTGACCCCGTGGTTGTTGCTGCAGGAGCAGCTGGAGAAGACTGTACAGCATTTGGTGAACTCCCAACTGTTGTAGACACACTAGAAGTAACAGTGGCTCCACTAGAGCTAGTACTAGAGGCTGGCCGACCCCTTTGACCTGTGTTACGCCCTTTTTTGCCCTTAGGTCCTTTGGGTGGAGGAGGATCAATTTCCACTTCCTCTTTTGGCAGTCCTGCAACCTGGTGTAAAAGGGAAGAAAAAAAACTTGCTTTTTATTCACATCACAGACGAGACACCCAGCATCCTAAATGGGAAACACAATTCTAAGAAAATGTTTAAATTCAAATCATAGGTCCTCTCCACTCAGAAACATTGAAGTAAAGGCAAATAAATATAATGTAACAATATTTAATGAGCCATTTACAATTATAACCGGATATGAAAGTGGCTGTTCCCAACAGGACATGTTAGGAGCCTCTGACACCAAAAAAATTGTATTGTTTTTCTTCCTTCCTCCTCTACTGCCCGGAAATGTGTCCATTTGTGACAACACTAGTGCCTAAACCATACACACAATTTTTCACACTTCATATTCCTAGACTGATCTGGCAGAAATCATGAAGCCTCATCAATTGCCAACTGCACACTCATACATACCCTATTTAAACACTTCCTCAAAAATAGTGCCAAAGTATTTCAAAGTAATCAATTTCCCACAATGTCTTTAAATCATTTTAAGTACACCCTAAAATAAAAAACAACAACGCTGTTTCCATGTTATTTTGAGTCACCTAGTGCTATAATTCAACTCCCTCCTGCTCTTTCCAAACTGGCCTCACACCTTCAATATTGAAGCTAGAGATTCTTAATGGTATATATTCTAGAATATTATATCATCAAATTGTTTCACGTACACTTTTTTCAAAATAGTAGATTTTGTGTAATTCAGGGCTGTTTTGTTTGAGTTTTTCAAATGATGGCAGAAGAGTGAGTTTGATAGAAGCTGCAATACTATAAGATTACATAACCATTACCAATACCAATTTGGAGAATATTTCTGACCCTTAACTCCTCACATCTTGACATCTCCCAATGTCATGATTGAGAATAGCTTTATCGTCTTTTGACGTCTCAGAGGCATAAGTGTCACGCATATTGCAGAAGCTTGTACTCATTAAATTATCATGCTGGGAATACCTCCAGGTTGTAGAAATTTGTTAAGCTAGTTATTTTTTCTTCTTGAAATATTATTATAGAGCACAGGGTATGTTTTGTTTACGTTCGTAAGCATGTGTTCGCCAGGTGTTTACTACTTCATTAGCAATTGCTGCATGTGATCTCACAGGGCTGAATGTGTAGATGAGTTTTTATTAGATCATGATGACGATTTTTCTGAAAATGGTTCTTCTGAGGTTAGTAGTGAGGAATGTGTATCATCAGAAGAGTGTGACAATGAAACCAATGACTGTTCCATTGCATGGTCGGCCAAATGGCAAGGTAAATCAAAGTAATCGAGTTGTTTTATGTGGAATTTAAAAATATTTCCAAATATGGTGAGTATCATAACTTTGTGTTGAAATTGGGTAATCTCATTCCTAGTTCCCCCATAATATTTTCATTGAAGTTCTGCAGAAACAAGGTAGGTTGAGGGATTTAAATCTGAGGGAAAGGCTAGAGCAAAGGGAGGAAAAAGCCGAGATGAATGGATTACAATTTTTTTTCTGAATAAACATTTATTTCGAGACTTTATGATGTTTCAGAGTAGAAAGATCTTCATGTTAGGAAAAATCTTCCTTGTATTTACAATCTACCTTATCTTATTATTTCAAGCAATATTACTAACAAAAATTACTCCTTGATTAAGAGTTAGCATATTGCAAATTTAGTTGAAAACGTAAATATGAATGGAGCAGGTTTGTCAATATTCGGTATTTGTACATTTTCAGATTACCAACATGCATTGACACATTTTGAATTACCTACCAAATTCATATTACAGTAAAACCTAAGACTGAATCTTTTGGATCCAACATTTTCTTCCATCTTGTAGTTTTCCAGCTCAATCAGATTGGCAATAAAAACTGTCAATTCCGAAAATGTAATTGTTAAAGATAAAATAGGATGTACGAGTAGTTCATCTCGGCAAAAAACTACATTGCAGAAAAACAATAATGTCCCGAGAGAGACAAGGAAAATAACTCACAGAAACGCTCACTATAATCAAACAAAGAGCTCCTTAAAACGTAAGAGAAAAGATCTTTTCTTCATCAAAGTAGGAAGAGAAGATCTGATGATTTAAGCTTTGGCTATTTGTCAAGGTCCTTGTGAATCTTGTGGCAAACACTTATAAAAAATTCCTTTTAACCCCTCATTCTTCATTGTGTGTTTGTTTTTAAGGCATCTCACACATGAGTTTCCCTAACTTTTAACTTCTTAATCAAAACCTGACAGAAGAGTTGCTTTGTTTGTATTCTCCAACTCATTTGATTTTCTCAAAAGAAGTTTCACTTTTTCAATTTGCTACCGGACATCCTAAACACTTCTATAACACAATACCTGCAATCGAACTGAACAATAGTAAACTTTTAGAACCACTGAACCCAAAGCACGCATCACAAGAAGTGCAGAAAGATTGCTCTTTGTGTCGCTCCTTCCTTCACGGGCTTGTGAAGGTAAGTGCGAGCACAGCCCTGAGGGTCTTGTGGTATGATGTCACCTCACTTATAAGTCAAAGTTTGATTGTAAAACAATATTTGTTTTCAGTCTTATCCCAAAATTTTAATACTGCTGTACAACAAATTCCTTTCTATTTTAGCATTAGGCAGGTTTCTGCCTTATCCAGGTTTTACTGTACCATGTTTACCTGAATTATATCAACTATGAATATAAGACATATCCCTAATTTTAAAGATGACTCCAGAAAATTAAAAAAAATCTAACTATTCAAAAAACATTGTGAATTGTAAAACTGACTAGAAAATTATCTTGTAGGTGACAATATTAAATCATAAAAGTCACTGAGCTATCACGGTTTTCTTGTTCCTTAAAACCATCTTCATCATGGTTTTGTCACTTTCTTTTCATTTTCTTATATTTAGTTAGAGCCAAATGTGGTGTTGCCAACACTTTAAAAATATTTTGAAATGTTACAAATCAGAAGTCTGGTTCTTTTCTCAGGAGCAGTACATAAAAATAATCTATTAATAATTAAAATTAAATAAAAAATACAAAAAAAGTTTGGTGAAACTCTTCGTATCGAATGTTCTTTCGGGCCACATTAGAAAACAGTGTCAGGGGAGAACCTAAACTGAAAGCTCACAAAAGAGTTGTTCTGAAGGGTACTTTCTTTCGCTGCTTTATAAGGCAGCATAATAAAGAAAATCTGTACATTTACAACTAGTCTACAATACGCTTTTCCATTATTATAAGATTTATATTCAAATATAATTTTGTAATAGAAATTATCCTATAAAAGAGTATTATCCCATTAGCACCATCCAGTATGCTACACGTAACAAAATTATCCCAAAAAATGATAACTATTCTATGAGGTGGAAACACTGACAATGAACATTTTCCTTTAGATCCAAGCCCTTCACTGCAGATATATATCCAGGTGACAGTGACCTGTTTTCCATCACCAGGGTATGTGGTCTGTCAGATTAGCATCATGTGTAGCTGTCACCACAGATGTATCGCAACAAAGAGCGGGGGGGGGAAATTTTGCACGGGCACCATTAGATCACAGTGCAGGGAAAAAAAGGAACAGTAACTCCATACCTATTCAAGGATTAAAGGGAAAAACTACTTTGGGGTCAATCGTTGATCACCCTACACATTGGTGCGGGACTTTAAATATAATAAATGTATATTTTGGTATCTTTATTGCTTAAAATCATAACCATATTCCCATTCTACTTTGTGTAAATGAAGAACAATTTTTGTTTTCATTAATGGAAATCCACAGAACATACTAGATAAAGCTGTACTTAGATCTTATATGTAACCTGAAGATAAGCAGAAGAGTGAAACTTCAGTCTTCTACAGAAGTTAATAACTTGTTCTATTTTATTGGGCACATTATGATCACAAAAATATTTCTGAAGATCCAAGGGTGCCTAATATGAAATGTTAACGAAAACTCAAATATTTTTTTCTATCACAGAAATATGCCAAATTCCAAATTAATCTCTTAACATAATTTAATTGTATCTTCCAACAAACCTTTGTGAGAAATAATTTTTCCAATGTTTGAGCCATGACAACAACATCTTCACCTGGTTTATTGTAGACATAGCAATTTGTGAACATGGTATTGAAATCTTGGATACATTCTTTACCACTCCAATAGTAATTGTGTTCCAAACGCTTTTTTATAGTTCCAAGATCCATTGGTTGTTTGATGATTTTGTGATAATCCTGAAAAAATTAGAAACCTTAAATTATTTAGCAAATTACAAAGTGAACATTAAAAAGTTAGTGACCAACAGTAGTCTTTCAAGTTTATGAAGCTAATGAGGTAACAAAGCAAATGTAAATGAAGATGTAGAGCAATGTTATCAGAGCTCAGATATGACATACACAGTTAAAGAATTGAGGCATCAAGATACAAAGAGAATAAGTGCATTTCTAGGGAAAACAAAGTATAGAAATATATAGTTAAAGTACACGAAAGCCTTGTGGCAAAGGATCCGCAAGGTTCAATTGTTGACAAGTTCTAAGATATGAAGTTAAATACTGAAAAAGTATAAAGAATTAAAAGCAACCTGAATATATACAACTTTTTTCTCACAATCTAAAAGGTGTCACTTTTCCCTCTCATCCTCTTGATGCCTCAATTAATGATGTAAACCTAAATTGTATGCAAGTAATAGCTTCAAATAATTTCTTCACTCACAACATAAATACGGAAATATTTTACAAAAAGCAAACTTTTCCCAAGTTTTGCTCCATACTGGTCAGTTTTGAAAGCCCTGAATATACATCTCTGACCATTCTTGGGAGAATTCCGTTTCTGCAACAGATATCTGTCCCACAACGTTCTTGTATTGCAATTGATTCCATGTTCGCTTCAACCATTTCATAAGGTCACCTCTAACATACTCATATTAGGAATATGTTCACGATAGATGGTTTCTTGTTTTCTTGAAATTAATTCAGAAGTCTCCACATATTCTGGGGATTCATATCCTTTGGAGCAAATACAGTATAATAGAATCTAGAAATCTAGAGTTTTTGTCTCATTGCCTTTTTTTGTAACTGGGAAATGCAATTAAGTGTTCATTATGGTATAATGGTTATGGTATAACGTACCATCAGTTATCATAGATTTTTATCATTTCCAACTTGATGTGTGATGTCAAGATTTTTCAGTATTGCTTCCTTTCCAGAATCATCACAAAAAGAAAAAGAAAAAAGTAAAATAAATAAATTTTTTTTAAAAATTTTAAAATATTGTTTGCGTTCTGAGAAATACAAATTTATGACCCTGATATTTCACTTTCATTTATATAAACATTACATTTTAACTCAAACAAAGAGAAAGTCATATAGTTAATTTCTATTAGACAATGTGACTACTGCAGTTCATTTTAGCATCAATCATTTACATTTTACTACATCAAACATTTTAGCTTCTAGAAAACAGAATGCTTATTTGGTGCCTTCCTATATGTTAACACATTCGATCCTTAGTTATGCTTTGCAGTTAACTCCTGTGTCCTGGGCAAAATAGCTATCATTCATAGCATAAAAGAGGTACCAAACACATCAATTTGAAACTAATAACGTCTTGTATTATTGTCTTTCCTTTTTTAAGTCTATGTATTTTGGTCATTTGATTATAAGACAATAGTGAGAACAGAATTCAAGAAAACACATTTTCAATTTTAGACTTTTGCGGGAAGTAACAATGTTACAAAATATGGGGGAAAATCACAGTGAATTTCATCCTATAACAATACTGGAACACTATAATTAAGATATTTTGAGTTCAGAAAGAGTTTCATTAGCATCACTATTTGTTTCAAGGTTTAATTTTAAAAATATACTGCAGTCAAAAAAATGATGAAAAAAGGTCTAGTTCAGTTGAGTAATTCACATGAAATTTTATTACATTATTTATTTCAAACACGGGTTATATCCATGCAATTTTCTTCACTGATGGCTTGGAGACATGCAGGTAGTGAGTGGGGGGTATTAGTTATGAAATCAGCCAGTAGAGTTTATGAAGAAATGTCAACTTCTGGAAAATCAAAATTATGCGCTTACAACTTTCTCAATAATCTGTTTTCTTTCTCAGGAGTTCCGGATATCTCCTCTAGGGGATCTAGACATGCCTCATCCAATTATTTCGACTTTTACAGAAAAACAACAGGAGTTCTTGACTTCAACAGCAAATACTTTCTATTTTGCGCCAATGATGCATTTGGAATATTGCCATCAGTGGTCACTGTGACCTACTGCTTATTGTACCAAGGAGGGGGAAGGTATGCCATTGGTCAAGAAAAGTTGCATGGGTAATAATTCAGATTGATCAACAATTGCACACCATTTTTCAGGAAACAAAAACTCTTGGATTTCAGAAGACTCTCCAATAGAATCATTTGCACACTACCAATCTCTTCAACATAATTTTCATTGCTGAAATTTGTCAACCGTTCAGGAAGAAAATTGTCATCCTCGTCAGAAGAATCCACTTCCGAATCATTTTTCAAAATCTCTTGAATTTCTAATGTTGAGAGTGGGTGTGAATTTGACATCTGTATTTATATTCTGAACATTGTGTCGCAAACACCATGAACACTACTTACAAAGAAAGATATTCTGAACGTATCCAATAATGCCTGCAAATATACAATCACTTCCAGCACTAAATTGCAAATAGAAACACACATTGACAATTGTCCTGAGACCACCTTAGTGGCATTTAGAAGTGTATTCTAGGAGCCTATGAACATACGAGACACGTTAATAGCCTGTCAAAGAATACATAGGAGAACGTATGAGCATAATTGCCATGCCCTACTTGATAGGACGTAGCAGAAAAATGAAGACATATCCACCAAGTCCTTAGAATAAGAAAGTGTGTTTGGATCAGCAACAAATTATAAGAACATTGATGGTATATAAACAGAAAGACTGGACCCCACGCCTGACTATAGTGCATGAGGGCATCTATGCATGAGCACATGGACAGAATAAGCAAGCTTGTATTATGGAAAGATTTTCCTAAGAATGAGCCGAAGTGACAGCTAGTGCTGACAACATAACTGAAGGTTCTGTGGTCATTGTGCCCTTGAACCCATTAGACCCTTCCTGCATTTGTTCGTTTGTAATTGGCTAACTTGTAAATGGTTTTGATGCTTCCGTTTGTGATGTCCTCATTGGGCAAAAATACAGTGTGCTACAAGAAATAATTGAAATTAGGAAGTGCAGTGGTTTGTGCTCTTCTGTAAAAATTCTTTTTTCTATAAACATTATAAATTGAATTTATTTTTGTGTGATTAATATTGTTTATTTTAAAACCAACACTTGAATGTGAGATGCGTACTGGTGCACATGCTTCTGGCTATTGTGCTGTTGGGCGTCCAGCAATGATTGAGAGCCTTCTATTTACATTCGTGGTATTTTTCTTTTACTGATTGTGAGAGCATGTTAAGAGATTTTCCACATACGTAATTAAATTTTAATATTTCCCAGACTTGCGTACATGCATGTAGCTCAGAGAAACTCTTAGACTTCTGCATAGTGATGTCTTCACGGGAGCCTTAACCTACACTATGAAGAGGCATGGCTGAACAGCTGTCACAGGGGAGGAATACTTCTCTGAATTACATGTGATGTTCACTTGTTTAGCGAACTGTCACTTTGGCTCATTCTTAGGAAAATCCTTCTATAATTATAGTCAAATTTGTATCATTTTCCACAGCCCAAAATAATAATTATACATTTTTGTGTTGCAGTGACATGAAAAATGTCAAAAAGCAACCTCAACTATAAAATTTACATGTGCTCATTTTAATGAAAACGTAATGTCCGTGCACTCCTTTTGTCAGTGTGTTCGTTCACAGTTAGCTCATTTGTAAATGGCTTCATCTCTCGCAATGTAATCGCCATTCACGAGTTCATTTGTTTCCAAACTATCAAAGTGGTCCCTTCTTATTCCTCTATATCAATAAAAGAAGATTCCCAAATGGCACCAATATACATAACCAGCAAGAATTTCTGAATTATCTATTTTTTTAATGTCTTTGTTTTGTGAGCAAGTCCTTGTCTATTTTTAAATAGAAAAGATATCAAAGAGAATAAATACAAACTTTAAGAACACCACATACTTAATTTCATTAAAATGAACTGTCTATGCCAAAGTTGCTAGTGTTTTCTAAACGGTGCTTTTCATAGAAATTTTCTTTCATAAAATTATCCATCACCCAGAGCTGCACTAACTTGCAACATTCAGAAAGACTGACTTTTCCTGGCGAGGGAATGACATTGGTGTAAGTGTTCATGCTCGAATATTCAAGGCTAGTGCAGGTAATGAACAAACATCATATTCTCACTGAATTTCTAGGACATTACACCTACCAGAATATTATTAAAGACATGCACTTTTTGAAAGATATTTGGGCATTGTTCTACACCTTTTGATTCTTCATTATATAGGTTGAGTCTATAATTTTAGGAAAACTAGTATTATAATTGTCATAAGAATGACTATTTAGTTCAGGGATGATGTTTTAAGAATGAAAATAAAATAAAAACCTATAAGAAGAATTACAAAGTGCAAATAGAAGAAAGAAAAAAGAAAACAACTGTAAATATGTTAGTATCAAAGATTAATTAACGTCAAATCAAAGAATAGAGACATTCTAGTATACTAATGCTTCCATTTTTTTGGTAAATCATTTTAATGAAAAACATCTAATGCTCGAAATTCTTTACTGATTTTGACCACAGTTTATTTTAATCTTGACAAATATTTATTCCAACCAATTTGTTAAATAATGACTCATTAAATGAACTCACCTTTATTATGAAAAATGTGCTCAAATTCATAGTGGTTTACACTTGAGAAAAATTAAAAACAAACAACAAAAGGTGAAAAAGAACTTTTAAACACAGAAAAACCAATAACTGTTGACAGTTGAGAATGTAAATATAATGCAATCAAAATTCACCCAATATCTCCACAAACTGTAACAAAACTTAAAATTGTCGTAGTTTTTATAATCATATTACTCATTAAATCCTCCATTATAATTGTAGATTTTCAACAAAGGCATTTTAAGATTAAATTTGCCATCACTGCAAAAAGAAATATTTTGTAATTAATGCATCTGCATATTTTGATTCTAGAACCACAGATTCAGCAATGAAAAATACAACAGATGTTGCATCAAATGTTAATAATAAACAAAAACTAATTAGTTTGAATTATGAAAGTTTTATCAAATTGATTCTTCTTTTGTAGATGTGTATTAATATAAATTTCATAACAAATTTTACTTATCACAAACTTATTTGAAAAACTAGGAAAGGCAACTTAGGTGTTGTTTAAAAATATTCATTTATACTTGAAAATTAAAGAACAAATTTCTGGAGAAGCATAAGTTAAATGCTGTAATTAATCAATATTTTACTATGTAATTGTCAACGAACTTGTACAAAAATATCCCTCGACCATTTTCTTTCTTTAAAAGTGGAAATAATAGTTTGAAAATTTAAAAAAAGAAGGTTACACAGGGTGCCTAGCAAAATTCTTATACAAAATCCCCATTGTTTCCTGGTTACCAAAAAGGAATCTTTAAGATTTGAAATTTCTAAAAATAATTAAACATGAAAATTTTAAGATTGAACATTAACCAGTGCAACAGCATTTTTTATTTATAATTCAAATTAAGTTTTGAATTCATAGATTCATTGAAACAGTATAGTGAATTTGTAATAGTTTATTCATTTCTAGCGTTAACATTTATCTGACAAAGAACAATCTAAAAAGTCTTAATTATTTTCTTTCTATAAATATTATAAGTTTTATTTATTCTTGGATTTATTTACAGCTGCCTCTGACAGGTCATCATTTACAGTGTCATGCAATCGAAAGGTCACGTCACTGTGGTGATGTTCTTCTACCTCACAACTGAATGACAACTATTGGATTTAGGTCAACTGAACTTGTTTAAAGCCCTGTATAGACACCCTGTCACAATTACATTATCTGTATTGTTGCTTTAAAGGTATTTTTCCTTATTATTCTTAAAAATTATTAATATTCATTGTATGATACCTCAGTTGCTTAACACTAGATGAAAAAATGACAAAATCAATGGAACATATCTTTGGCCCCAGTGAATAAGCTGGTAAGTCAAAAAAAAACTTAATTTTACAGGGGACCAAAAAACACCTTTAAACTAATGCTATAAATAAGGGATTAATGATATTCAAATAAAACTATTTTTATACAGGTTTTGTTTGAATTTCACCTTCGTTTGAATCTCGTTAAACCCAGATTTAATTCATTTAAACACCGGTTTTTGCAGTCCTGTAAAATTAAGTTTTTTATGACTTATCAGCTTATTCACCGGAATCAAAGATATACCTTGCTACTTAGACATGAATAAGTTAATTTTAAATACAGAAAAAAGAAATGTCAAACTTTAATTTATCAAACTCTAAAATTTCAAATAACTATTCTCATGATGAAGTAAAAAATGAAAATATAAAACAAACTGAATGCCATAAATTTCTTGGAATATGTCTTTAACCCGGGTAAATAAGCTGATAAGTCAAAAAACTTAATTTTACAGAAGAGCAAAAAACAACTTTAAACTAATAATGTAAATCAGGAATTAACGATATTTAGAGAAAACCTACACACGAATAGTTTCATATTAATCTCACCTTCATTTGAATATCATTAATCTTTGATTTACTTCAATATTTTTTTGCTCCCCCATAAAATGAAGTGATTATGACTTATCAGCTTATTCACCGGGATCAAAGAAATGTTGATGAAAGCCTAACTTTCATTAAACACATTAATGAAATAAGTAAAAAATAAGCTCTAATATCTTATTAACATATTTTAGGAAATACATGACAACTGATACACTTAAAACAATATAATATGGGATAACACACCCATATATCAAATATGGAATAGAAATATATGTCAGTACCACCATTAAACACAAACAGAATTAGGATTCTACAAAAAAAAAAAAAAAAACAGTCCTTAGATGCATTTTCAAGCTCAAACCTACACTGTCATGTACAAATTACTACACCACATATAACATACTGACTGTAATAGTCCTTTTTTGCCAATAAAATCATTACTCTCTTCAGAAAGAAATTCAGCTCACACTTCATTCATAAAAGTGAATTGCATAATTAAAGTACTAGAGACAATGAGAACTAGTAGAGAATATTTACATCGACCCTCAACAAATAAAAGCCTCCAACACACAGCCATCTTATTTTATAATAAACTTCATAAAAATATAAAGACGAGAAGAAATGAAATTCAATGATTTGTTGAAAAAGTATTAATAGGAATGTACTCCTATAAATTAAAAGAATTAATGTAATAGAAAATGTAATAGTTTAAAAATTATTTTGTATGTATATCTTAAGGACTTCATGTATTTTCTTATATATTGTATATTACGAGTTACTTTTTGTTTTATAACATTTTATGTTATTACTAGGGAGCAGATATTTATGACCTAAAACATCGTTAAACATTCCTTCAAGTGAACTCAGCTCGCTAACTTTTGAGGAGGACTATTCTTTACCAGGAAATCTCTGTCTTAAGATATCCCGAAATCACCCCAAACCAACAATGGTGGTGATTGATAGGTGTCACAGAAATTGGTGATTGATAGGTGTCATTGAAATTACAAAATCACAACAGCCGACATTACACTTTCTGAGCGAAGAAATCGAAAAGACTACTCAGGAATTCGGTGGAGAACATTTCTTGCATCTCGTAAATATTATTTAAAGGCAGTACCATTAAAATTGATGAAATTAGCAAAAAAATGAAGGGTAAAAAATGACTTAGTAGAATTCGAAAAATGAAAGGAAAAAAATACCAATAAAAATGGCTCATTTCCTTTTGTCATAACATATAATTAATTTCTACACTGAACAGCATTGTTCTAAAGTGTAAAGAAAAACTGACATTTCATTAAAATCCACCCCCTAGTTATTATACTTTGATAATGCTTATAACTTATCACTGTATAGATCTATTAGCAAATAAAAAATTATTTTTGTTGTCATGCAGGTTACAAGACATCACCTTTTCCTTTCCTTGAAGGGTTTTTAATCTTCCAAGCATTCCCTTTTGGTTTATAATTCAAGTCTGTTTCTTTGCAAATCTTCATTTCATTCTGGTGTAAAAAGTTGTTTCCTTTGACCTTCCATTATTTCTTCTATTATGTTCTTGGTTTTAGAACTTTCCACTCTGTCAATCCTTACTTCTCATTGACCAAACTTCTGATTCATACATAGGCATTGGTTTTGAAATTATATCACATATTCGTAACATAAGCCTCTTGGGTCATAGCCCTCCGGAAATATTATTTGACTACTACATTTGTAGTCTTGTATTTCTGATTTTGGTTTTCTGTCTAAACTCTGTCCAACTGATATTGCTGAAATAATTAAATTGGTATCTTGTTCTGTTATTTCCCCATTAATGAACATTTTTACTCTTCTCATTGCATTTCTTAGATTTGCCACTGATTGAGACTTGTTCGTGGAAATGTTCATATTATAATTCACAGCTGTTTTATACAAATAATTTTCTGCAGTCTATGTCATCTGATACCATTACTATAACAACATCTGCACAAAAGATTGTTTGGATCCTCATTCTTTTACTGAGATTTTTCCCCTCTCTTGACTGTTAGTTTCCATTCCTTGATATGGTGCGCAAATATTCTGAATAGGCATGTTGACAGACCACATTCCTATTTCAGTCTTCTTTTAGTCCTGTATGTATGTTTTCTTCTTCTAGTATTCCCAGATTATTTCTCTATTTACTCCATTATAAACCTTTTCAAAGTCTGTGGGTTATTCAATAACAAAAATTATTCAATTTTAAACATTTTGCTTATCTTCACTCTTCACTTAGATGGTCCACCATCCTCCTCCTCAGATGTATTATGTTGCTCTTCAAGAGGTATTTTTATTAATATACGAGAGTTTTCCTGGTGGCTACACTTTTCATAATTCGAACATTCTCAAACTTTCTGGCCACTTCTTTCGTTGAGTCTCCATTGTTATCATTAAATTGGGAAAGAAAATTCTACCACCAAAAAACAAACAACAGGGTTTACAGTATGTCTATGTTATACACTATGTATACAATAAGAATTTAAATATTAGACTACTCACAGGCAAGTTCAGCTTTTTGGCATCAACAGGTTGTTGGAAAGGCCATGAAAAGTTGTGTTTCCATACTGTCTTGAGAACAAACTTCAAAAGAAATTGAAGTTGATTAGTCAGTCTGCCCGGACGGTCTGGTCGCGGGAAAACTGGAGGCTGCACTACGCCATTGACAGGCTCCAGGTGGGGCTCTTCCCGAGGAGGTGGTTCATTCACCTCCGATCGGGTGCCCCCACTTGACTCCTGAAGGTTAAAGAACCAAATGTCAAATAACATTTAACAAGTAAGCCATGCATAACAACAACCAAGATATATTTGAGGAAAAAATGGGGCAAGGCCTGAGAGGGCGCAACATTATAAATATTAAAATCAAAAGGCTGTGATTTATTCTTATTGAATTCACCAATGAAAGATTAAACATTTTCGAAGTAAAACTGTGACATTTCTTTGTACATAACAAGCTCATAAAACTCTTGTTCAGTAACTTTAATGTAGTCTACTTTAAACACATTTTCCCCCATCAAATTCCATTAATTTCATTCCTCAACCCAATTCATACAAAAATTCTCAGCCTCAACATCACATCAAATTTTTCACTTTACAATTGTTGCAACATGTTGAGTCTCCTAAATTACAACCAACATCCACTTTTTTTTCTTAATTCAAACTCCCAGAGAAATTTATATTAATACATTTCTCTTATTGATTTATTTGTTAAAACATCTGAAGGTAAAAGAATTTTATTGACTAAATTCTTGAATCATATTTACTATTTTTTAAAGGTCCAATATTTGATCTACTCCATGTTGATCAAGGAGAGCTTATAAACCACCGATAGTGCCATTTGTACATAATTGGTATTTATTATTTTTACTGAAATGTCTTCAAACATCATTAAAATATATGAAGTTATTTAAACAATTCTAAATATCAAAATCATCTGCCTATCATATAATCAGTAGCATTTGCTACATCAGATACAAGGGTCAATTGAAAATGTATGCAAAACAATTTGACAAAATGAATAATTTTGTAAATAAAAAGTACCCTACTAAACATCACTGAAATAAACACGGTAAATAATTGTGTGCTTTATATTAAAAAAAAATGTTCAAAAATCAAAGAGTAACTTCTTTAGAGGATGAAAATGAGTACCCACATTTCTAAAACCTATTAAATTATATAACAAAGATCCATTTCATAAAATTTAAAATACAGAATGTATAATTTTTCTGACAATAGCACGAAAAACTTTTGGCCTTGTATTTCCTATTATTTTCAGCCTATCAATACAAGTACTTCTTTCTTCCTCTTTTCAAACAGAATATCTTCTCTTCACCCTCAATAACTTATAAATTACCTAGCATCATAGCTATTTAAGGGACCGGCAAAGTTCTGCATTAACTTGGACTATTAACCCCAACACATCCACCCAATTCTAAATTTAAAGGTAAGATAAACAAGTCATATTACTATACTAACAAATCCCATTACCTATGAGATTTTAAAAAAATTGTATGAAGCTGAAGCAAAATATAAATATAGAAAGAACAGAAGTTCTCAAATTAGCAAAAGGCCACAAAAAATGTGGTACCCTAATATCATTATCACACAAACTAACAACACTTGGTACAAATGCTATGTAATAAAATGATAGGGTAGTTTTCTAGGTCTTAAAAAAAGGTGAAAGAATAAACCATAGCAAGTGAAACAAAAGCCACTCCCAAGTTATAAAAGTACCAAACCATGCGTTATCTACTTTACATTTCATACTTCAAAAGAATTAGTATTACCTTATTCATTGTACACAGCCTGTTCTCCCTGTCCTTTGAAGCAGACTGTAATATGAAAGGCTTTCATTATTCCTATTTAAAACCTAATACAAGTTCAAAAAACAGTATTAATACAATCTAATTCAACAACATGAGAACTAGTATTAAGAATGCTAAGAAAACTAACTTTAAAATTATGCAACCAATGGATTGGTAATCCACTGACTCCTCACCAACACATTATTTAGTATAACCTGTAGTAAGCAGCCAACTTATTAAATCTAAAACAATGATTTGCCTGTCACTGTTCATCCATGTCATAATCAAACTTGGTAAGAACAAGCTTTTATAGATTTTGTCAATTTCAAACATGCCTCTAAACAAATTGAAACATTTGTGGTTATGGATCTTCCATACGTCTTTCACATCTGCAATATCACTAAAGATTAAAACATTGAGCTAGGTAGATCTAGGTCATAAAAATATGCAAGCAGAAAATGAAATATATATTGTCTTAACAGCAATTTTATTTAAATTTTCATACTTGAAATTTCACTGACCAAAACCATTCAAAAACTAATATAACCCCACTCAAAATTAAATCAAATTTCTAAAAAGATTTTTAACAATTTTCAATTGAATATGTGAATGACAGAATATCATGAAACAAAACATAAAAGAAGCTAAAGAGCTACAATATCAAACCCCACAAAATCAATACGAAGCACATCACAAAAAAATGATTAAGTTTAGTCCCATAAAACTAAACAATTCTAAGACACCTCCTTTAATTAGATTCTTTGACTGCCCAATCTAAAGGAGTTTCACATTCTGACTTCTTACACCTCGCATCACATTATTAAATAATTAAATTTAAAGAAAATTGGAAAAAAAAAAAAAATTGGACTTGGGTATTTTTTTTTAACATCACTAAATTCTAAATGTGAAATGCATTCATAAACGCTACTAAAAATTAAGTTCAAGGACGAGATGTTCAATTTGATATTATGATTAAAATAACACGCAGGGAGGGCTAAACATGTGTTTTTTACCGAACTAGTTGTCTTATACACTTAACTGCTGCATTATCATTCTACAATGATGTAACTAGTTCTAAAAAGAAACATAGCTTATTGTATGAACATGATCCAATGGTATCTACTAAATCAGGGTGCTGTAAGTTGCAGTCCAATAAAAACAATTTCAATAATATTAAACTAGAAGATAAAATTGGAGCATGCACTATACATACTGTGTTGTTTTGAGAAGCTGATTCAACCTGCTGCATGTCTTGCCCACACCTGGAAAAGAAATGAAACATGAAATAAACAGAATTTCATAAAAATGAGATTTAATTCATATTAATGACCTCATTTGTCACTGAAGGCTCTGGACAAAGAACCAAGTCCTTAAATCCCAAGCTCCAGAACCATACATCATAATCTACATTCAAAATGAATTCATACAAATAGAACCTAGCTCAAAAATGAAAGGAAGTTTTTATTGAAGACAGAACAAACATTTCACTATACTTATTTCGTGTGACTGTGTTAAGCAACATCTAAACAAATGTTCTCATTCAACATCCAGAATCAAGAGGATGCCAAGAAAATCCACATCAAGATAAACATCACTGATCAAGAGGGAAACAATTTTCTACAAAAGAAAAAGGTGTGCATCCCACAAATCAGAACATCAACCACCTATTATAAATTGATCCACTAAACCTGGTCAATCTGAGAACCAGAATGAACATTAAAAGATCCATTCTTTATTCCTGTTTAGGTTGATGCTGTATGATTCTCACTTAGCAACCCACCCACCTCTAATCAATTTAGAATTTTAACGGTTTCAAACTTCCTTTTCCCACATCTTACCTGTCTGATACACACATAAAATAGAGCTAATCTTCATGAACAAAGCTGCCAAATCGCCGGAACACGCCCATTATTCACAACCTCCTCACAGCACAAGCAGTGAAGATTTGGTCTATTCATCCTTGGTATCGCTGTGCATCTTGTTATCAAAATCTGTCAAGAGAATGTGGTCTTAAAAAAAATTTGAACACGAGAAGATAATTCGAAAGTTTTCAATGCATGCAAGTGAATTTTAATATATAAATATGCTCTAAATGCATTCAAAGCATGCACAGATATAATTTAGCAATTCTTATTTCCTCTGTTTTTCAACCCTTACTCCAAAAAATAATGTTAAACTCTTTAGCAAATCTGAAATAAATTTGAGTAACCAGCAAGCAATGTGTGATTTTCTGAACGTAAGAAAGTTATTAAAAAGAATTAGGTACTTTAATTCTTTCAATATTTTTATTTCAATAAATTCAAAATAATTGACACGATTGTTTATTTTGTTTAAAAATCTTTATTTTTCAATTCCATGATACACAAAAATGTCTACTTTCATAAGTAACCAACTCACAGCTTCAACTGAAAATATTGCGTGTGAATAGACAATTAGTTACATAAGTATTTTTATGTACAAATAATACAGGTATCATAATCTACATTTCTGGAACTATGTTACCACCGGCCTTATCAGTCTTATTTCATGGTCTTTATTAGCAAATTTGAACATTAAGCACAACACACTGTAACAGCATTTACATTTCTTCATTAAAAAACTGAAGTAACAGGACTTATCAAGTTTTGTTTTAATATTTCTTTTCTTACAGGTACACTTAGATTTCACACTTTTGTGTACGAAAAAGAACTATTTAACTTTAATGAAAACCACATTGTTAACTTAATACAAAAGTTTCCATAAGAAAGCCAAATTACAGCAAATTCAAAACCCTACTCCATCCATATATACACATTACTCCTGATGTCTCCATAATGAGCGGAAGCCAAACCTATACAGCATTGGAGAAGTGGAATAACTATTTCCCACAACTGCCCGCATTCAATAGAAAGTACAAACAAGACTCTTTGCTGCTTTATCTAGAATTACGTCTTCAACAAAATTTCTGTAGTGCAAAGTTCATCTAACAAAAAGTAAGGAATTAATCAGTACTAACCAACGTTGAAGAAAGCAAACTAACACCACCACAAAGCAATTGAACATATTCCTACCAACCAACAAGTTGAACCATTTTCAATCACTGAAATACACAGTACAATACATATATGGCTTTCATTCTCACAGCATAGTTAATACCTGAAAACATTACTGATCACAGACTGCAAAATTACTGATCTCTGCAGTTCTCTTTCACCAGGTTTCACCAAACACTTTACATAATATTGCACAACATTACTGCAATCATAAGATTATAAAAACGTCACACTTTACAGTATGTCACTTTCCTTCTCAATAACATTTGCCTATGTAGAAGCAGATGATTTCATTGACAATTTAAACCCGTTTGTAAATATTTGGACCTCTTGGACATAACCTACATCAATACTAATACTGACTTTTAGTACTTCTATATACTGGTTGGTTATTTCACACTTCTAATCAACACTTTAATTCTGTCTTTCCAGAAATAGGGGAACCTTTATGAAAACAATTAATACAAGTTTTCATGTGTAGGCACTTTATTTCCATTCGTGAATTTATAAGAATTGCTAAATTCCAAGAGTAAATAGTAAGAAAAACAAAATTACAGTAAAATTGCTTGAAATTGACAACGAATTACAACATAATAAGCAATCTGAATGCAATCAACAACTAGCACTAAAACTAACGGATAACCTAATATCTGAAAAAGCCGGAACGCGGCCAACTTAAGTACTGGGAACTATTTCTTCAAAATAGGTTACATACATGGTTCAAAATAATCACATAAATTTATATATGCTTTTGTTCCGTTTCTCGAGGTTTTCCTTCCAAGCACTTCAACATGGCGGGTTCCCCACTTAGGGAAGAAAGCCGAGAGGCCTACTGACTCATTCATTGAATAATGTTACACCTATTTACATGCATAGTAATTATTATTCTAACTTATTCCAGTGGCACCGAGAAACACGGAGAACCACCTACCTGAGGCTGGAAGATGAAATTCAATATCAATTTTTGTAAAACACTACACTACGCCTCTGCCGAAGCTTTTCCTTGGTGTTATTATGGCCGTCTTCCCAGGGACTGGGGAACCCACTCACGAAAAAATTCATATATCTTCACATTTAAAGGTTCGATACAGCAAATATTATGTTAGTACCCTGCACTGGAGTCAGACGATGATTGCTGGTGGGCTCTGAGGACAGGATGATTTTCAATTCCCATGATGAATTTCGATCTAAAATCTAACGATCGCACTCTCTCACAAACAGCAATGGCTACGGCAGCTACTACTCCAACGGGTTGTTTGAGTGGAGAAAAATCCTTTGAAATTTCGCAAGCTCTGATTGGTCAGTTCACGTCACATGACCTGGGGGCCTTTCGATTCCGTCAAATTTCTCCTACATTTTAATAGTAATTGCGAATATTCTCAAAGCGTGGATAAATTGCAGGAACATATAAATCTCAAAAGATAGGATATTGGAAGTTGTGAGCACATATTCTGAAGATATCCACAATTGTTTCGAGACAGCGTCCCTGCACCTTCAACAGCTTCACCGAGATCACGTGACGGCTAAGCATGGCATGCCGGGAATAGTTTTTGGAAAAGGAGTCGGGGAAGTCGCGGATTGGTGTATTGGTTGATGAAGTAGGTGTTCTATTGGTTAGAATTATTCCGGGTTGTATGGTGTTGTGTTTTGTGTTGATTCTGTATCTAGGGTAAGTTTATTTATTGAAATTATAAACTCGTATAATATTTTTAATCTTGATATCTTGTGGATTATCGCTAGATTATTTCATATTATTTGAGGAAGATTCCTTTTAGTTGGACGTCTGTTTATGGAAAATACCATGTTACCATGCCTGTGGTCTCTGTAAAAGTAAGAAAGATAGGTTACACAATGTTTTTCTAAAAATAATAAAACTATGTTCATTTACAGTTTTTACGGCCATATGATAACACTTCCTACAATACATAGAAGGCTGCGGATATAGAAGATAATGGTTCCCCTTGGACCATCCCAACCTCATCCCCAACAAAGCGCAAATAACAATTCGACCACTCCAAATGCTCTTAACACATCTGGTGGAAGTTCAACAAAGTCGAGTTCGACTTTGGTCCGTTTCTTGAATTTATATTTTTCTAAATATTTGAATATACTCGTTACTCAGTGACATGTCTATCATGTGTTACATCTTTTACAGAAACCTAATTATACTTTGAAATTCACCCTTGCTGGTCACACAAAGGCAGTTTCATCTGTAAAATTCAGCCCTAATGGAGAATGGCTTGCCAGCTCTTGTGAGTATCTTTGATTATATAACTAATGATTTGTGTGTGTGTGTGTATATATATATGAAATATGTTTTGTCTGTTTTTAGCTGCTGACAAATTAATTAAAATTTGGGGTGCATATGATGGAAAGTTTGAGAAAACCATTTCAGGGCATAAATTAGGAATTTCAGATGTTGCTTGGTCAAGTGATAGTCGACTTCTTGTTAGCGCATCAGATGATAAGACTTTGAAGATATGGGAATTGAGTTCGGTAAGGATTGTTCCTTAATTTGGTGTAGTGATTAATATGTTTACAGATTAACATAGTATTTGCAATAAAATATATGGACTAATGTTTGTATGATTTTAGGCGAAGTGCTTGAAAACCTTGAAAGGTCATAGTAATTATGTTTTTTGCTGCAATTTCAATCCTCAATCTAATTTGATTGTATCAGGTTCGGTAAGTATGAAAATATTTGGCATATAATAATCTGAATACGCTGAATGAATGTATTCAACTAAGGTGGAAATTTCCAGTTTGATGAGAGTGTTCGAATATGGGATGTTAGAACTGGCAAATGTTTAAAAACTCTACCAGCACATTCTGATCCTGTGAGTGCTGTACATTTTAATAGAGATGGGTCTCTGATTGTCTCTAGCAGTTATGATGGTTTATGGTAAGTCAGAAGTAATTAATTATTAAAATTACATGCAATAAAATAACAATTTGTTGGTAGCACTAATATATAAATAAACAGGTGAATAATTATGTTGATAAGTGCCTAGAAGCTATTAGCATTGACTCAAATGTAATTCTGTTATTTAGTCGGATATGGGACAGTGCATCAGGACAATGTTTAAAAACACTGATAGATGATGATAATCCTCCTGTATCATTTGTGAAGTTCTCTCCCAATGGAAAATATATATTGGCAGCAACTTTAGACAATACATTGAAACTTTGGGACTACAGCAAATGCAAATGTCTGAAAACGTATACAGGACATCGAAATGAAAAGTATTGCATATTTGCCAATTTTTCCGTGACAGGGGGTAAGGTAAGTTAACTTAATAACCTTTCACTTTTTTTTTTTAGCTTGTCATTTAGTGTTACTTGTTTTTTTAATTATCACTTTATCTTGCATTCTAAATTCTTAACCTGTAGATGCACAAATACAACCTTAGAGGCCCCATGTAATACTTATTGCTTTTAGTTTGCATGAGTTAAAGAGACCCCCTCTCAAGTCTGTGTGACAAGAGTAGAAAGAGATCTGTAGAAAATATTTGTTAGTTTTCAATCAAGTTACACATCTATGAAACATGAGTTTGCATGTGTAATTACTTCTGCTTCACGAGCACCTGCTCATCCTTGATTTGAAGAATGTGGTTTCCAAGAAGCAGGGGGTAGGGTTAAATTTGACAGTTCATGGTGCAGGTCTCTGGTGGTCATAGAAGCTTGGTAGCATTACTATGCTCGCACATTTTCTTGATCCTCGAGCCCCCTAGTCCTCGCTCAGTCCGGCATAGCACGGCCCGGTAGAAAGTATGAGCTCTACTCGGAATGTCACGGCTCAGTTTGCAATGCTGCCCACCTTCTTCCTTTCCAATGCGGACTTCATAGCTTTTGGTCTCTCTTTCTATCGACCTGTGTGTACCATGTTGCTTCTTGTTACTCAATTATTTATATAACTATTAATTATTTCTTCAGAATTTAAAAAAATCTTCCGTTGTGTCTCATAGCTATATACTCGCAGACGAGTTATTACTCCGAGTTTTCTGTCAATAAAGTTGATAGCCCTGCACTGCCATGACGTAGACAGAACCCGACTCTCCCCACACCTCCCGCTGTGGAGTATCAAGAAAAAGTGCGCGATTAGTACATGACTTTCCAAGGAAAATTATTCCAGTGCCATTACATGTACTGAAATGTTAGGTATCAAAGTATAAATATTCTAAAACTTAATGTAGTATGTAGTTTTAAATGAAATATGTAATAATACCATAATATATAAAATAAAAGTGGTCTTAATTCATCCAGAATGTTTTGTACACTTGAAAAATTATTGAAAATATCTTGTTGTAAAAATATTTATTTATAGGGTTGATTTTCTTGCAATCTTATGGGATCTAATTTTTGTTTCTTTAGCCGAGTTTCAAAATTTACTTTTTATTACAATTGTTTCTTTGATTTTGCTGTATCTTGCCAATTTTACAAGTACATCTTCTTTCCCATAAAGCAATCTTTATTGTCTGGTTAAGCAAAGCTTGTCACTTGTTCAGTTGTTTTACCTTCTATTCTATTTTTTTCTTTTGAAACCCATTGTTTTTGTTTTATTAAATTGCCATGTCATATTCCTGACTAATTGTGTTCAGTTTGCAGGCTGCTCTTTGCAAGTAATCTTTGGGTGTTGCCAGAATTACAGGATCGAATGTGTAGAATATGGTTTTTATTTCTTTGCCTCTTGGAATTTGTGTGCCTCTTGCTATTTCTGTTTTCCATTTCCTGACCGTATGATTCATATAAATATTGAATAGGAGCGCCGATAGATTATGTACTTGTCAGAGTCAAACATTTGTGGGGAATGCTGATGTGATTCTTCCATGTGCCTTTTGGATATTGATTTCTGATTGTGTGTGTACTCTCGACAGCTTTGATAATAAGGTTCTGTCAATGTTTTCACTGTGTAGGATTTTCCATAGTTTGTTTTACTCACTTGTGCATTTTTTCGTAGTATAAAAAGAGCAAAAATGTTATCAGATTTTCTTTGCATATTCTTGTTACTACTCAGTCTAGAGTGAAAATTGTCTCTGCAGTACTTGCCCTTTTCGAAAGCCACTTTGTTCTTCATCCATTATTTCTTCATTAATTTAGTCAGTTTATTTTTGAGAATACTTTCATATATCTTGAAGGCTGCTGAATGTAATAATAATAATAATAATAATAATAATAATAAATAAGTAGTGTGTGTGTGTGTGTGCATTTACAATTTTTGTACTTGTTGGAGTAGAGAATAATAACTTCAAACATATTATTAATACCATATTACACAACTTTTTTTATTGATTTCAAGCTTCAGGCCGTAATACCTATTCTTTCACTGGGCCACATGAATAAAAATACAAAATTGAGATCTTAACTCTTACCATCGTTATAATCATTAACGCCCTCGGTTTAGGAGGTGTGCTCCTCCTGTTAGTGGGTAGTAAAGCAGTATTCCTTCATGTGATGAAGTGTTCCTGCTGGTGCCATCTTCTTGTAAATCTGCCTCTATCCCTCTTGCCATTCAGTCTACAGTTAAATGCCATCCATGGTAGACGTAGTTTGTCCATTCTTTTCACATCTCTTACCATAACATTCATTATCATAATATTCGTCACAGCTACTCCACTGAAGGGTGTGGCTTCATAAACATCTTCATTCTGAATGCGTGCTGCATTTATTCTATAGTTATTGTTCACTTCTGGAAATGTTGATCGAAGAATGAAGAGTGTCTAAGATTGTCAGAATCTAATGATGTTGAATTGGTTGACAGCAATTCATATGCTGATCTTTCATTACTCTGCAATTCTTTTATACTGGAAGGAAATGGCTTTCTTAGGGTCAAAAATCATCCCTGAGCAAAATGAAAGTTTAAAATATTCTGGAATTTATTCCTAGAACATCTTGTCAGTACTAACAGCAGGATGCATTGGGTAATTTCACTTGTGAAAAAATAAAACATAAGATTGTCGTTTAGTCAAATTATTTCTAATGGAATGCAAAAATTATGGCATGCTCCTGCTTACAAACCTGTCCTTAGCCAGAGGAATTATCACTTTTATACGCCAGCAATGGAAGAAGATATTGAAATGTTTTTCAGGTTCAGTTGTAAGTGTACTCAGATTGAAAAACTCAAGTTTTTGTTAATAACAATTAAATAAATTAAATATGAAATTTTTTTGAAGGCCAAGTCCAGTGAAGTTGCCACTGAACTATAAAGTTATGAATTAAGAGTGTTCATTTATCTCTACTTGCTATCTGAGCAGGCTAGGTCTTGGAAGCACAATTTGTTAAAACTTCATAGGTGCCTATTGGTACATAAAGTTACTTTTATGGTAATTTTTTGAGATCCAGTAAGTGTGTCTAACTTTAATAACCAGAAAGCCATGAATGAGTAGTTGCAAGTTACAAGTAGTCATATTTGCATTTGCTTAAGGAGTTTTCATTCTGCAATATTTTTTTTTTTTTTTTTCCAGTGGATAGTTTCAGGATCAGAAGACAATATGGTGTACATATGGAATTTGCAGACAAAAGAAATAGTTCAGAAACTTCAAGGACACACAGGTGTGTGATTTATATAAATTATTTTTTGTACTTGGCTCTTCAAGCTGGTATTCTGTACTGTTAAGTTTCATACCAATGCTATTCAGGTACCTGCAAACCACTAGAAGGGGGTGTTGATGGCTAATCCCAGAATAAATTGCAACATAATTGAAGGGGAATTTTATATATTTAAAAACTAATGTTTGTAGCTAATGAATTTGGCATTTATCACAGACCTGTTCTGAAGTTCTTTTGAGTTATAATGTTATAAGTTCTTTAGCAAGGGCATATGTTTTTGAACATTTTCTGTACTTGTGTATCTTTCCACAAAGACAGATAGCCACATACTTTTTAGAAGAACTAGATCAACATTTGCTGTCTTTCTCTGATTACACAATGTTACTGTTAACTACATCAAGAGCTATTAAAATAAGATTACAATGTGTTTATGGGCTAGTTTGACATGCTTTTGTAAACATCTGATATTCATTAAAAGATGAATATATTGCTAATGGTTCAGCGACACAGCAATTGACAGCACTATCGATCTTCTGTGCTGGCGCAGTTCAAATTTCGCAGGACTTTTGTGTATCTGCACATGAACAGAAGATCAGGATGTCAGTCGATTGCAGCATGTATTGACTTGCAAAAACTCCCTAATTAAAGTTCTAAATGGTGAAGCAATAATTCCTTACTTAATCGAAGATAGAGAAGGAAAACTATGTTGGGGGCCTGTCATTTCATTCCCGTGTGACTGTTGATAGTAAAGTGGGCCAGTAAAACCTGTTTGACAAACTATTTCTGAAAAAGATGCACAATAATACCCAAAACCTGGTTCAAGGCTCTAATGCAATTCACGATCTCTGATGACCAGTGAACATGACAATGGTTACGACTACCACTGTTTACCAAATTTTTAATGATTTAGTTAATTTAACATTAATTTAATATTTAGACAAAATTGTTAATGTGTAGGTTAGCCAAAAGAAAGTTTTTGTACATTTTTTATTACACAAAGGTGAATGGCTACATTAAGAAGGATGTGTACAAAAAGTTTTATGCACCTTAGTTGAAGTGTGGATGTTTTGAGACTTAGTCATTTACCAATCTCAGCTCTGCTCTGGTCTGCCTCAGGAAACCCCTCTTCCAAAAACTTTCACTTTTCAGCATTGATATATTAAAAGCTAGTTTTTAAACCAAAAATTCTTTTCAAACCCAAAATAAATCTCTTAAAAAACCTTCCTTCTGGGTTGCAAACACATTTTTAAGGCTGTTGCATTACTAGATGACATAATCATTGATAGTAATAGAGAGAGCATCCTTAGATTAGGCTTACCAAATTCATGCTGTGACCAGGAGTACCCTGATGTGATGATGTGGTCTACGTCCTGACCAGTTCATTAAGTTCCCAGAAAAGTAAATTATTCTTGATCATAAAATAGTAAATAACTTTTTTGCATATGTAGTTTATGTCATACCCCTACAAAATTTTCTCAAAAATGGCTCCAAATTTTTTCTTAACATTTTAGCTCAAGTATTTGCATAAAAATGGCACAGGTTTGATTTTTTAATTAAAATTAAATATTTGAAAATAGCAAAAGTGTAAAATTTTGGAATATAGAGATCTTAATTTTATTTAAGGGGAGATTTGTTGATGCATATTACCTATTTACGAAATGAGGGTGGATTTCTTTGACAACATAATAATGGAATTTTTCAATTAGCTAGATGATCTGCAAGAGTACACTTGTTCAAATTAATTGGCCCCAGATCAACTTTGAAACAAGACTTTATCAGATAAAAAAAATCTTTGTTAGTAGTGGTTAACTTCTGGTATGAAATCACTTCTTTGGGTCAGCCTCTTGGCTCTGGCTGCCCCACCTGTTCCTGACGCTTCAGTAGCATGCAGGGGGGGTATGGGCTAATGGAAGGAAGATCTCTAGCAGTAGATTAATTGTAATTAAACTACATCAGCAAAATAATTTGTAAGAGATTATTTATTAAGGCTAACCATTTGTACCAGCATATTGTAATTTATTTTCTTACTAATTTTTTGTTTTTGTTTTTTAGATGTTGTTTTATGTACAACATGCCATCCAACAGAAAACATTATAGCATCTGCAGCCTTGGAAAATGATAAGACTATTAAATTGTGGAAAAGTGATACATAAATCCATCTTGTGTCAGGTGGAATACAATTGTGAATGATTTCTGATGTTTTATATACTGTACAGTATCTTCAATCCTAGATTATGTTGGACTTCTACCATTTAGTTCCTTACGTTCTTACTGTTGGCCTACAAGTGAAGCAAGCATTGTAAATCGTGTGTCTTGAAAAGGAAGTGAATTTATCAGTGTGTTGTTATTTTAAGTATTTCTATAGAACCTTACACAAGTAATAGAATCTTTCATTTGTTTCAAATACATGTATATTATGTGCAAATTTAAGCTTATCAGAAAAAGTATTTTTAAAACTCTAAATTGCTGTATGTAAGCATATAGATTTTTTTATATAAATAAAATTCAAACTGCCAATTCTTACAGTGAAGCAGGTTGTTCTGTAATCTTGTTTAAGTTTTACAATACCATAAGTCCATCAACTTTTCAAACATTACCAGTGTGATACATGTTTTTAATATTGGCTGTATTTTTACATGATGGGAACAATTTGAGAAAAATATTAAATGTTCTCATCCTCAAGAATGACTACGAGTATACCTAATTTATGTATAAATAATTAATTTAAAGCTGGATATTTCCGGGTTGGGTGGTAAGTATCGTGCAGGCAGTTCTACTGAAAAAATTGTTTTAAAATGCATGCAATCCCAACCAAGATTCTTGGAAAACCAAATGCCTCCATCTACTAACCTGCGTGATTTAAGTTCATTTTATTTTTGTCATATCTTCTAGATTGATGTATATTCTTGTTTATTCAACTCCTTTTCAACTATTTTGGCCATTGTATTAGTTTGCTTATTATTAAAGATGTACCTCAATATCCTAGAGGATTTATTCTGAGATTAATAATCTTTAATTTGCTCTGTGATGACAGGTACCTTTGTAATATAGGCGTAGATCAAACCCATTTCTTACTGCTTCCTTTGAAGATACATTTCAAACGTATTAAAAGGACAAATGACTTCATTTCATAACCTCCCCTTTATCTTTTTGCACTTTAAGAAAGCATCGTAATCAGTTTGTGCTGTTTAAAAAAAAAATTTTTGTAGTGTTTTTATTTTGTATGAAATAATCCTTTTTATACATACACATTATACACCTGGGCTAGTGCTCTAATACTGTTTGTGTATTTTTGCTAGCTCTGCATTTGACAGCACTCGTGATTGTTGAAAGAGTACACAGTAATGGAAATCTTATTCCACCAGACCATACCAAGTTCTTTAATGAGATCTAAATCAGGCAATAAGGTCCCCTGCTAAGAACAACTTGTACCAACATAATGAAAACTGCCCTTAATACATTAGCGTATGACCAGTCTGAGCCCATTGCTATTTGCAAATCTCTTTGGAGCCTCAACCCAATCCAATCATCACTTGTGTATTTCACGCATTTGTGGGAATCCAGGTCACAATTTGTTTTGGAAGTATATTATTATTATTTACATCAATTGCCTTGCTCATCACCAATGAATCAAAGAGAAATTTAATTTATTTTACATCAAAAACAATTAAAAACTATGTAACGTGCTAGTGATGGGAGAAATGAATTCTGTGCAGGTTTTCAAAATTCTGTGATCCCTACCCTAAGCCATGTACTACTTGAATTTTGAATAAAGAAAGAACATGAGTGTTTTTTTGTTGTTGCTAGGATTGTTAACAAAATATTTGCTCCAATGTAATAAAATCTATTTTCAAGGGTAAATCAGCAATAAATTTGTGCCCTTATCCCTCAATATCTCCTTTGTCAAGGAACAAAACTTCCCACCACGACAACATGGAAAACAATAATTTGAATAACTATATTTCCCACTGAATTCTAGAAGACGTGCACAGATAATGAAGTTATATTTATGTCCAGAAGCAAAACAAGGGGCCATCTCAGCATTTGCTCAAAGGATCAGGGAAACTGGACGAAAAACCTGATCGAGATGGGGGGTGTAGCAGCTTGGTGGTGTAGGTAACAGCATGGGGTGTATAGCAATATAATTTTAGGAAGTGAGGTGAGGCAGGTCACATTGCATGTGAGTTTCTGCAAAAAACAAATATATTCATGAAAACAAATAAAAATGGTTGAGATGGTCTTTTTGCTTATGTGGCTGTAATTCTATGGGTAAGTTGTCAATTATTGAATATTTATCAAATGGTTATCACTATGAACATAACTATTTTATTTGGACTTATTTATCTCTTGAAAGTAATTGTTGAAAATGGGCATGCAAACATACTTATAATCAAAACTATTGTACAATTAGTGGGTTTGTGAAACTTGAAAGTGACAATAGAAATAAACTTTTAATTCACAATGAACATTCTATTGCAGTTTGCTTATGCAACGAGGAAAATAATAAAGAATAGAGATGGGATAACTAATTCAAACTGCAAATACGATGTGTAGGTCTGCCCAATATTGTTTTGGTGACTGCAAGAGATGCAATCCCTCTCCAGTCTCCCTTTCACATATATATATATATATATATATATATATATATATATATATATATATATATATATATATATATATATATATATATATATATGTGTGTGTGTGTATATATATATACATATTTGTATATATATATTTGGGTTTTCAATAAAACTGTGAGGTAATCATCGCTTGCATCATACTAGAGTACCTTAGTAACATGAAGTATTTTATTTGTACTATTCATTTAATCTATTAAAATTCGTTTTTGATGTGCTATAAACACGGTATGCAGCGGCGTAACAATAAACGCTGAACATGAATCAAATGTGCAAATTAACACAATTCCTAGAATGGTCGAATTATGTTTTGCATATCTTCAGAGTGAACTTTCTTGTCTTTCAGAGTAAACAGTCTTGTGGTTAGAAAGCTGAACTTTTGAGTTTCCAAAAAACTTCATTTGAAGCATTTCCACCAGTAGCGGCGGGTACCCCAACACACTCCAGGTTGCACCTCCATCGAATGACGAAAATGTAATTTCCAAAATTCAAAATACGAATATATAATAAAAATGTAAGCTATTCTAATCAATTAAAACTAAGTTTTAAAAGTCTACATTGAAACACTACTTACATAATTTTATGCGACGTGTCCGCGTAAGGCATATATATCTCCCGCGAGCGTGGTTCTGGCTTTGATTTCCATTGGACACTGAAGCCGTTTTTGAGAAAATAATGTTTGGCATTTCCGAAAATGCGGAATTTTGAGCTCATTTTCACAGAAAATGTTTTGAGGAAATGTGAAGACGTTGATGAAAAATTTTCGAGAAAATGTATAAGACGTCATGTGCAGCACTTGTTTTATCAAACTTAATAATGTATTTAAATAGACCTTAATGTAAATACTAACGATGCCAGAAAAGTCAAAAAATTTACATTTTTGTAATTCTTTTTTACTTCTCACGGAACTACTAAAATTTCTAATAAAAGTTCATGACCTTCATGAAAGGACTATGGACAATAAATTTCACTTGAAGGAAGAATCTGTCTTCCACTGTGTAGTTGTAGGAAGAAGCCGGAAAAAATCAAACTTAATATTTTCAAAAATTCAGAGTTAACAATGAAAATTAGAACAATGTCACCTTTATACGTGCATTTCACTCTATTCTTACCAGAAATTTAAAGAAAAAAATTGGGGCTACTTTTGAGAAAATTTTCTCGGTGACTTCATGTAAAATATCCCTAAAAAATAATTTTTTCTTCAAATCGCCGTTTTTCAAAATCTCAGAGTTTTCAGTGAGGCCAGATCGACAGTGGTTTATTCACTTTGAAAAAAAAAACCCTCAATAGTTTCGGCGCTAGTGTTGTTCTCATACACCAGACGGTCAGACGCTTTTGAGCGGAAAAAAACCTTTTTCGCTCTCAAGAACCCACAACACGAATTTTTTTGTCGAAAAATCGCTGTTTTCTGTCGTAGCATTACGTAATTTTCTCCATAATACGTATATTACTCCTATACGTACGTATACAAGAAAGTAACTGATGGTGCTAAAGAATGGTTTAGACTTTCTCGTACTAGTTAGTTTTCTAATTTCTTTGGTCTGGCCTAGCTTTTCTGTTTTGCCATATATTTTTGCCAGCTGCCATCTCCCGCCGCCCAGAGTACATTCTTTTGAAAATTTCTCAATTTTTCGGTTTCCTAATAGTAGAACCGAAATATTACTTTAAGAATATTAAAGAAGAGTTAAACCTCGTTGTTCTCAGACAGACGGACAGATAGACGTTTTGCCGTCAATTGGTTTTTTCGACATGAAGGACCCACAAAACATGGATTCTGGCTACTCTACCCCCCTAAATGGTACCCCCGGATATGATGGTAAAACGTTCTCCTAAACCAAATGATGTATGAGTGGTTACATTATAATTCTGACATAAAAATAGTATTTTTGAAAGGTCTCTTAGCTCCTGTCCCACTACCCACTCCCCTCTACAGCCAAAAGCGTATTTTTTTTCATTTTAATATTTTTCGGCATCTTAACACTATTTTATCTGCCTGAAAAATATGATAATTAAGAAAATAATTTATACTATCATAAAAATATTTTCTCAGACCCAAATTCAAACACAAAAAAATATTTCTAAAAAAATAACAAAAAATTATTTTATTGTGTCTTAGAATCATGGTTCAGGCTCGAAAAAATCTGAAACGTTCCTCGTAAAACACTTATTGTGAATTTTTCAGATTGTTTCGATCGGTGGGCTGCAATTGAAAAAATAAAAACCATTTTCCTGCCTTGAAATCACCTTGACTTTAAATATGCTTTGAAAATGACTGCAACATTTCTGTGTATTTATTTTAGTGTTTATCATACATTTGTACACATTGTTGTAGCACCCAGTAATATTTTGATTTTGGAATTTAGTTACAAATTATAATTTTTTAAATCTTTCTAATGCTTTGCATAAGTATACTATACGCTAAGGAAAGACTCTAGTTTTTGGCAGTATAAGAAACCATCGATATAAAACCTTGAAAGTGTCATATTGGTGAATAGAGAATTACACCCCATCCCCCATCAAAAAAATTTCAGAAGAAAAAAAAATGTTTGCAAATTATAACATGCAAAAAAGATTATTGCAATACACATTATAATCGCGAATTGCCTAGGCCTCCTAGACCTTTTACACCAGGTTTGTGTGTTTCATGGGGACACGACGTTGTTTTAAGACAAGTAAATTCTGAAGATGACGTGTTTTGGAGGACGGCTGATTACCCATTCCCCTTTTGATATCATTTTATATTTGAAAATGTTTATACATATTGTTACAATACATTCCAATCGTTATTGTTCAGGAATTTGTATGACTATCAATTACTAATTTACTGTAATTGACAATTACAATATATTGTTGCAATGAAAATATACAATACAAAATTATTACATATTTACAGTATTTTGAGTATTTGAAATATTTTAAATACACATTATTTAGCACATCAAGTACAAATGTATTTTGTGTATGAATGTAAATACTTATTTATAAAGTATTATTGCGAAGTATTTAAATACTAAATGCAAAGTATTTTGTCCAACTCTGGTAATGGGTTTTACAAAAAATAATGATTGAGATGTGTTAATTTGGAGAGAACTTGTGGTATAAATAGTATTACATAACTCTTACTAAAGGCGCAAAAGTACGTGCTGTTTTAGCACCTCTAGTTATTTTAAAAAAACTCATGAAATTTTGCCTCGAAAAACAAGTATTAGCAGATTTCACGCCCCTTTTACAGAAAAGTAAGCCGATTGATGATTGATTGTTAGTGAATTCGGGCGCGTCAAATACAATGTTCATTAGTCCCATTGGTGTAATGCGTGTTTATGCTCGGGAGGTGACACATTCTACTAGAAAATTAGGATTTTTGTGGGGAAGCATGAAATCTGGGAAGTCTGGTGAACTTTTTATATCATATTCTAACCTTTCATTCTACTCTCGCTATCGGAGAGGTGTGCAGTCCTTGACACGCGGACTGTGGTGTAAGGTTCTCGGGTTACCTCGGGGACTTGGTTGTCAGTTCCCGAACAATCAAATTTTTTATTACGAATAATGATTATATTGAGAAAAAATATGCTGAGCTTTTTCTGTCAACTTTATAACTTACTTTGAATACTTGATAGTGTTTTTTATGTTCAAGGAAATAGAATTCTTGGAGACTGCCTGGACGAAATAACGCAGAAATCAAAAATTGCATTTGTTAAATACGCAAAAACAAGCATGTAATCTTTTAAACACATTGTACATTGTACACCAGAGAAGATAAACGCAATAATCTCCTTTACTGAAAAATAAAATTATTCACCAAACGAAAAACAATGTGTTCCCTTTATTTCGGCACAACCAACAAAATAAGAAAACTAGGCGCAAATGAAGCACTTTAATGAACAAGGGTTCCCTCACTCGCAATTTCTAGTGAGTAAATCTGATCTAGTACTAAAACAAAGTCTGTGGCACACAAAATCTACTTCTTAGAATGGATGTTTACTACTCCTCCTTATGATTATAAAGCCTATTAATTTGTTGTAATAAAGCGTTTCACTTTCCAATAATGCTCCAGAATTAAGAACATGCTCTTGGCATTAAATTCCAGATGTCAGTGTCTTACGTTTTAATTTGGCAATCTTTTCTCACCACTGTCTATTAATCACCATCATCACCAATGTCTATTAATCATCACCACTGTCTATTAATTTCTTTCTTTCTTTTTTTGTTGCCATTTCAACAAATAAAAGAAACTGACTGAGCAGTTAACTAGGCTCTTGCTTTACAAAATAACATTAATTAAAATTTCTAATTATTCATGCTGTTCAAGCAAAAATTATTACTTCCCTACAGATGACTAAAAAATATTTGCAAACGTTGATATGCACCTTCTCTCCAACTCTGAAACTAGGCTGTAATTCACGACGTTGAACGCTCCGCTCCGCTCTGAACCCGTCGACAGACAGAAAGTCGGAAAGACGGACGTTTTGAAGAAGAAGAAGAAGAAGAAAAAGAAAGAAAGAAAGAAAGAAAGAAAGAAAGAAAGAAAGAAAGAAAGAAAGAAAGAAAGAAAGAAAGAAAGAAAGAAAGAAAGAAAGAAAGAAAGAAAGAAATAACAAAATAAAACAACCTTTTTTATCAGAGGACTACAACAGACGAAGTTATTTCCGACAAAATCTCGAAATGGATTTTCCGGACCATCACATAATTTTCTCTATACTATGTAGTATATATGTTGTATACACGTACCTACCCGAGAAAATAAATACAGTCCACTCCGGTTATAGTTAACCTGAACCTTGGCTAAAGTGAACGTAGGAAATAAGTCCTGGAAATTAATTGGATCTCGTGTGTTATTGGGCGAGTAGGAGGACCTTCAGATGAGTTGGTCGGTATTCCAACAGTGCAAGAGGTATTGAAAGGTGTCAAGACTGAATTACAAAACTTAGAGACAGAGGACAATGCAGAGTGAAGTATGGAGAGAGCACGGACTCTGGAGAAGGATCAAGAGATATTACTAATGTGAAATGTACGAAGCAAACAATTGAAAATAATTAATTTTTTAAGGACAAATAAAGATATTGAAATTTTCAGTTCGTGCTGTTAATGAATTTTGCCGTATCTCTATATATTAATAAAATCAACCTTTGGGGAGAAATTCCATTTAATTTTGTCATCGTCGGATACCTGTTGGGAGATACCTGTTGAGGGAAATCCCGACAAGCTGACGTAGGTCAGCGCCGGATCTCGCCAGCCAGCAGGGGAAGATCACCGCCACCTCCCGCGACGAAAGTGCGCTACACGTACGGGGCTAATGACCTTAGCAGTTGACTCGCCCGGATGGATGGTTGATTGATTGATTTTTTCGTGTTTCCGGGCGGGTCAACTGCTGTGTCATTAGTCCCGTTAGTGTAGTGCATGTCATTTTCTCGGGAGATGGCGGTGATCTTTCCCCCGCTGGATGGCGAGATCCGGCGCCGACCTACCGTCGGCTAGTGGGGTTTCCCCCTAACCAGGACTCTCCCACCAGCGGGGCACCGCCCCAGCCGGGACAAGCTCTAAGCTGCTGACCGGTCTCCCGGAATATGTGGTAGTGTAGTGTATGTTAGTGTAAGGGGAGAGGATAGGAAAAGGAAGAGGAAGGACAGATCGCGCGCGGTCCGTGGCCCGTTTGTTAGGGTACTACTCCGGCATTCACCTGGTGTTGATCGGAGAAACCACGGAAAACTACTGATCAGAGCAGCCGGCCGCTAGAATTCTCCTCCAGACACGACTGAATTCGACATTGCTGAAAAGCTAGTGTCGAAAATCCTGCCGCTGTCAGGACGCGAACTTAGGACTTCCCGGTCAGAGGTGCTGCAGTGACATCAGCTGATGCACTGAGCTACCGCTCCCGGTGATTGATTATTAGTGATTCCGGGCGCTTCAACTGCTAAGTTCATTAGTCCCGGAAGCGTAGTGCAAGTTTTTATTCTTAGGAGGTGGCGATAATCTTCCCCGGATGGGGAGAATCGGCGCCGACCTACCGTCGGCTAGCAGGGTTTTCACCAAAGATGTATCTCCCACCAGTGGGGCACCGCTCCCGCCGGGACAAGCTGTAAGCTTCCGACCGGTCTCCCGGCATGTGTGGTAGTGTACTGCATGTTAGTTTGTATGTAAGTAAGGGATGAGGATACGACAAGAAGGAAATATCGCGCGCGGCACGTGGCCCGTTTGTTAGGGCACTGCACCGGCATTCGTCTGGTGTTGATGGAAGAAACCACGGAAAACTACCGATCAAAGCCGGACGCTAGAATTATCCTTCAGACAGCTACTGAATTCGACCTAGCTGACAAGCTAGTGTCGAAAATGCTGACGACGCGCCTGGAAATTCTACACAATTATTTTCTAAGAGAATATGTTTACTCATACTCATTATGTAATTAATCGGTGTAAAAAAATGTGCTGACAAATGATTACGGCGTGCAGATCGTGACCGCGTAGCCAAACTCTGTACGAATGTATGACGCAAGTAACATTCTGATCATATTTCACAAGAAACGTTCCTGAAACGTAAGTTGATATCTTTCTAAATGCACGACTTTAGTTTATAATCAACATTTAACAATGATGACTTTTTTTACATATTTCAGGATCAAATTTCTATTTCCTCACAAGAAAACTGACCCGTCCGTCACCCAATGAGTTTTGAAGGCTTTTTACTCATGAGTCATATTCGTCAGTCTGAATGTGACTCATTGTACAAAATAGTGAATTATAAAACAAGAAAAGGAGAAATATGCCGACCTGGATGGCCGAGGTGGCTAAGAGCGAGTACCAACTCAGCGCTTCGGTCCGAAGGGTCGCGGGTTCGAGTCCCGCCTTGGGCATGGCTGTTTCTCCCTTGACTTTGTGTGTGTTGTCGCGGAGGGCCTCGCGTTCTGCTGACCTCAGATCAGAGGAGCCCGCAAGAGTGTTTGTCTAGTGTATGGTCAAATATGCGTCCCTTCGGGACGTAAAGGGCAACCGGCTGTCGGCTGGATAAAAGCCCTAGGAAAAAAAGGAGAAATATAAAATCTTGCCTAAAGAAATCTTGAATTCCTTATCGTAACGAGTTTCTCCGACATCGCGAAATCGGTGAACGAAAGCGAAGAACTAGAGACGGAAACAGGGTGTTCTTGTTACGTAACGGTGTAAGAAATATTGCTCGCGCAAGTTTTCTTGGTTTGGTTTTTTCGTGTTTCCGGGCGCGTCAACTGCTTTGGTCATTAGTCCCGTTAGTGTAGTGCGTGTTTTTTCTCAGGAGATGGCGGTGATCTTTCCCCGTTGGATGGCGAGATCCGGCGACGACCTACCGTCGGCTAGTGGAGTTTCCCCCTAACCAGGACTCTCCCACCAACGGGGCACCGCCCCAGCCGGGACAAGCTCTAAGCTCCCGACCGGTCTCCCGGAATATATGGTAGTGTAGTGCATGTTAGTGTAAGTGTGTGTGTAAGGGGGAGAGGACAAGACAAGGAAGAGGAAGGAAATATCGCGCGCGGTTCATGGCCCGTTTGGTAGGGTACTGCTCCGGCATTCGCCTGGTGTTGATCGGAGAAACCACGGACAACTACCGATCAGAGCAGCCGGCCGCCAGAATTCTCCTCCAGGCAGCGACTGAATTCGACCTAGCTGAAAAGCTAGTGCCGAAAATCCTGCCGCTGTGGGGAGTGGGAACCTAGGACCTCCCGGTCAGAGGCGCTGAAGTGACATCAGTTGATGCACTGAGCTACTGCTACCGGTGCAAGTTTTCTTGATTCACGAGCTCCCTGGTCCTTGCCCAGCGTTGAATAGCACGGCGCGTTGATATTCTCGTACTTAGGTGCGAACGTGCACGTCAACGTGGAACGTCACGGGGCAATTTACAGTGCTAAACAACATCCACATCGTACCTTGAAAATAATCTTATTCCTGGTGCCACTGTTTGGCGCGACTTTATACCAATAGTTGGAACGCCCTTTTGAGCCGTGACGTAGGCAAATCCCTTCTCTCTCCTTCACCCTCCGCTGCGCTGTGGAATATCAAGAAAACTTGCAGATGTAATGTATCTTACACCGTTTAAGATTTATTTCTTACAGCGTGGGTTACATAGTACCAATGACAATGGCATAACAAACGACATTGGCATTATTTTTACTTTCTCGTATACATACGTATATACGGGAGTAATAAACGTAGTTTAGAGAACGTTATGTAATGCTGCGGAAAATCGATTTCGAGATTTCAACAGAAATATACGTTTTGGGTGCCGCTGATACCGAAAAAGTGTGTTTTTTAAACGTCCGTCCGTCCGTCCGTTCGTCCGTCCGTCCATCCGTCTGTCTGTCGGTCTGTCTGTCCATCAAGTGTATATGAACAACACTAGCGCCTGAACTATTCGTACGATTTTTTCCAGAGAGAATAAACCACTGTCGATCTGGCCTGAGTCGAAGCTCTGCTATTTTGAGAAACATTCATGAATTTTTGGGGGTACTTAACGTGAAGTTCCACGAACATTTTCAAAATTTTCTCAAAAACGACTCCAAAGTTTTTCTTCAAATATCTTGTAAGAATAGAGTAAAATACTTTAATAAAGGTGGCATAGGTCAGATTTCCACGATTAACTCAGAAGTTTCAACAATTGCAAAAGATTGAATTATTTTCGGCGTCTTCCTATAATTATAAAATTGAAGACAGAAAGTTTTCCTTCAAATAAAATTTGTTGGCCATAAATGAGGTCATGTAGATGTTTTTGAAAATGTCAGTAGTTTTCGTGCAATAGTGCGTGCAATATACGCAATTTTAAAAAATTACAAAAATAAGATTTTCTCAAAAACGGCTCCAAATTTTTTCTTTAAATTTTTGATAGGTTTAGTTCCAAACGAACTCTACACGATGACAAAAGCTATATTGCTCTATTCTTTTGTTGTTGTTTTTTCAAAAATTACAAAAAATGTAATTTGTTTGACTTGTCTCCCACGTTGATAATATTTATATTCGAGGTGATTTCTTCGCATTATTATATTTATGAGTACATGTACTTTAAATAATGTCAAATAAAGTTTGTCGAAAACTCAGCAGTTTTCTGTGGAAACAAGCTCAAAATTCCGTATTTTCAGAAACGCTCAAACGCCATTTCTCAAAAAATGGCTCCAAATTTTTTCTTCAAATTTTTCCAAAGGATAGTGCTATTGGCAATATTCAAGGTGTCGTAAAGTTGATTTTGATGTATTCTTTTGTTTTTCAAAAATTATACAAATTTAATTCTTTTGAAATAGCACTCATGCCTTTATAATGGACATTCCCACCTACTACACATTATTACATTTGTGATTGGGAGTGCTTCAAATGCATTTTTTCGAAAACTCAATAGATTCCTGTGAAAAAGATCTTCAAATTCCGAATTTAGAGCAATGCTTAATCGCCATTTTCTTAAAAACGGCTACCAATTTTTCAATGAAAATTGCTATTTAGGAGAATGTTTTAGCTCTCATTAATGTTCTTGAAGTAATATTTCGGCTCTACTATTAAGAAACCGAAAAGTAAAGAGAATGTCAAAAAAATGTACTTTTGGCGACGATAGATGGCAGCTGGCCAGAGAATTTTCCTTCAACCAGGTATCTCCCACCAGTGGGGCACCGCCCCAGGCGGGCCAAGCTCCAAGCACCCGACCGGTCTTCCAACAAGTGTGGTAGTGAACTGCACGTTAGTGTAAATGGAAGTTAGAGGTAAGGAGAGGATAAGGAAGAGGAAGAAGCAAATATCGTGCGCGGTCCCTGGACCGTTGTTAGGGTACTGCTCCGGTCCCTAGTCCGTTGTTAGGGTACTGCTCCGGCATTCGCCTGGTGGTGATTGGAGAAACCACGGAAAACTATCGGTCTGAGCAGCGGCCCCTAGAATTCTGCTCCAGACAGCGGCTGAAGTCGACCTAGCAATGTAGTTAAGTGTCGATAATTCTGGCAAGGTCGGGACTCGAGCGCTAGGACCTCCCGGTCAGAGGCACTGCAGTGACATCAGTTGATGCACTGAGTCACCCTTGACTGATGTCACTATTTAAGTATGTGTTGGGTCTATAATTATGAACCACTTTAAATGAAGTTCCAAATCTACATTATTCGCAGTTCTCTGCGAATTTTCTCATCATTAGGGGCGATCGTCTAAAGTATAAATGTACTCTTGCTCTCTATACTTACTATAAAATGTACTCTTGCTCTCAGCCTTAATTGTATCAGCAGTTATCTAACTCTAAAACCTCCATTCAGTCCTAAGATTTCCATTTATTCAGAAGCGTGATGGTGATCCTTAAGCACTGGGATCTTCGTTGGATGGTTGTCTTCCGAGCCTGCTAGGGAAGCCCTTCCCGATGTGGGTGAGCGAAGGCTGGAGTGTACGGCAGAAATTGGTTGTTGGTGTGTGGGAGCTTCTCGCTACCCCAGGCAAGGTGGTTCTTTCGAGAGGAAGGATGGGATGGGAAGGGGAGGAAGAGACGAAGGGGAATAATAGATGAATTTGCGTTTGTTATTTGCTATTGTGTAATTTTGGTCTGATTATCTTTGGGGATATGATTCTTGGTGAGTGAGTAGGAGATGGACTTTGCAGAGGGAGTTAAAGGATATCTAGGGAAGGAGGAAACATTTGGATGTGCGTTGGGGGGGGGGGTCCTTTTTAACTGCAAGAAGGATGAAAAGAGAGTTCTAGAGGGCTATGTCGGGGTTCAGTTACGCTGATTCATGTTTTGAACAATGCGGGTCCTATTTAGTGTCTGAGACTGTTAATTAATGATAAATGTTTTAAATGTCGAGTCCAGTCAGAGAGTTGCATTCAGTTCGCTTTTTCTCCTCGGATAAGTGGCAAGTGTGGAAGCTTTATCGTGGGAGGTCAGCAGAGAGTTCAGCCAGCAATGTGTTAGATAGAGAATAGTACTTTGATGACCGACTTGTCGCGTCGTTTATAGGTAGTCCTTTGGTGGTGGTGATGGTGGTGGTGGTGGTGGTGGTGGTGGCGGCGGCGGCGGCGGCGGTGGTGGTAATGGGTAAACTATCTGATCGTGATGTTTGGGCTTAAGTCGACTTTGACAAAGAATATGTTGTTTTGTGGTGGAATTAATGTCAGCAAATAGATGTCCAGCAGCATGTCATCGACTAGATTAAAATTATTGTCGTTAGATATTGATTTGTCAATTCCCTATCGCACAGTAATAGTATCGGCATCACTTTCAGATTGAGACCCTCAGAGATTACATTCATTACATACTCCAAGAAAAATCATTGAGAAATTATCATTGAGATATTTGAAAATCTTCTTCATACTAATAGACATATAATCAGAAAAATGATGACTTCCTTTTTGCATCTTTTGCACGTTTAGTTGAAAATAACGTTTTCCAACAGTTGTCATGATAAATTGTATCTGCTGCTACCAAATCACTGAAAATAATGATTCGACTTGATGCTTCCTTACCTGTTTCCCCGACCAGCGGCATTATCTAAAACTTCTTTTATTTATTTGCTGCGTACTACGTTCATATACTTGCTGGCGTAATTGGACTGTTTTTCTATTTTTGATGAAATTTATTTCACAGCAAATATACCTCATAGAGTGGAAATAAAAAAGAACAGCAGTAACGTGTAGAAAAAGGAACTTCGAATATGTTGATGTGGGTTACACTTCATAGAACCTTTTCTCAAATCAACTGCAATATATAAGTCCAGTTTTCGACAAGAAGCAAAAACAACATTATATTTTTTCTCAATGAAAAACGTCTGTTTTCCATCCTTGAGATACAGGCAACAAGTAATGCCTGCTTTCCTTTCCCACTCACATTTTTCCTCGTACAACAAAACTGTCATTATCAACACTCTGATCATGAATATACCAATCAGTCATTAGTAGGTGCCTGTGGAATTCTCAGCACAAATTACACAAACAATAATAATAGGCTAACCTCCCGGAAGCTGCCGTTATCTTGGGAAGGGAATGGAACGTTAGGGAATCATCAAATTAGTGTTCGCAATCTATTGGTTCTCAACGTCTTTATAAAAGTAATGATACCTAAAATTCTAAGATATTTGATACCACAGAGAACTTGGAGTTATCTTAGTCTGTCATAAGCAAAAACAAAATAATTTATTGGAAAAAAATCGATGGCATAAGCGAGTTCAGGAATATTTGGTCTTTTCCCAATTCCATAATCATTGGATTCCCTCGTTAATACTTGAGTTTCATTTGTCATTGCCATTCTCCGTTCAATTTGTGCAATAAACTTGTTCCAGTTATACTTTTTTATGTCTTTTTTGTATTTTATGGTGTACATAATCATTTAGCAAAATGTTTGTTCTCGATCCTTTATCAAATGAACTATGTATTCAACAAAGCAGGTTTTGAGGTTATTGTGAAGATCATAGTTTTTACAATTTAATAATTGCATTTATGCACCTCTGCACCATGCTCTAGATAGAAATACAATCGTCTTGCGGCCTGAAACCCGTGACCAGTTGGGCCGGGGGACCTTCCTAACAATCCCGACGGACATTCGGCTAGCACTTTGTAAACGGGTTTTTGGCAGACTGATTGTCTGAAGGTTGAGAGTGTAAAATGTTTTATTGTTGTTTTCACCATTAGAGCATTTTTTGCAGAGCGTTATATTTACGTATGCTCACTTACATGACTGATGCATTTTTCCAAAACAAGCTGTGGCAAACGCTCACGAAGCAGTAGGTACCCTCTCCAGATTTTAGAGTAACCTCGACCTTTGACCTCAATGGCAATGACGTCCTGCTAAAAAAATCCCTGGAGGTTAATCATCCTCACCACGCCATTTCAGATATATGTGTGTCGTGTACTGGGTCACAGACAGAAAAATGTGCTTCGGATGGTTCACCCATCCAAACGGAAGAGACAGAGGGCATGGCGTGCTATGTTTACTCACCACGTTCGAATCGGTGGATGCAAGCTGGTCTGATGACTGGTCCCTAGTCTAGCCACCTGGTCACCTGGTGTCTGATCACCTTGGTGGTGGTGGTCTGATCGTCTGGACAGTTGGTGATGCGGACGGCTGGATCACCCGCACACGTCCGCCGTCGACAGCGTGCGGTCGCAGACTAAAGTTTCGAGCGCGCTCTCGCTGTGTTACGGCGACGAGCCATCGCGGTGGCTAAGGGCGTCGGTGTGTTTAAACATCAGCATAAATGATTCATCACACATAATAAAGCTATTTTGTGATGAATAATCGTTATGACGTTCGTTGAGGCATCAGCTTTGTTATATTCGACAGGGAGCGTTAGTTACCGTTGTCAATTCGGCATAACCGAAATGAGTCATCGATATTTTTTCACGCGGAGGAAGAATGAAATGGGAACGTCACATAGCGTAGCACGGAAGCTTTTCCGCATTAGGATACATCCTATGAATACATCATCTCAGTGTATAATTGTTGGGAAAGACGACTTTTTCGCAAAATATTTCAAAGATAGTGAATTGAAAGTGATTGTGCAAAGTCTAGTTCGAGTAGATTTATTGAAGCTGTCGGGAGAGACAGCATTACAACGAAAATAATCTAATTTAGCATCAAAAACATTTCGGCGCAAATCAGTTGTAGTGTGGACGGAGGGAACGCTTTCGTATTCACTATTTATTGAAGGTGACCTAATCTCACGAATGTCCAGTACTGCAAATAAATGTGCAGTGTTCAGCTCAATCCACCACCCCATAAAGAATCTACTAGTGCCACAGCAGCACGTACTTTTTCATGTTAGTGTCGTGAACAAAACTCGAAAGTTCGTAAAACAACTATTTTATTGCTTTTCTTTCCATTTTACAAAACCGTACATGTGACAAAACAGTTAATCAATTATCCGACAGATGTTTCAAAACTTACAGGGTTACAGTAGGCCGAGAAGAAGCCCAAAGGACAGAGCCCAAAGTGTTGCCACAAGAAAACTATCACTATACTTGGATTTATTCATAGCTGCCTGTGAAGTAAATCAGCTGTTACTGTGTCATCCAATCGGAAGGTTGAACTCCGCCATAGTGACGTCACTGTATTGACGTGTAAGGACCCGATTGGATGGCACTGTAACAGCTGATGAAATGTCACAGGTATACTGCGGTTTTTACAGAGCTGCCTTCCAAGTTCACTGAAGGCCCGTCACCACGGTGGCATTTAGGCACGGTTTGTCGTGTCTTTCTCGGAAGTGCCGCTAGAGTCGCTTCATCTGCAGAACTGGTTGATACGGTTGCGAGCATGCGACACCTAGCAACACGGCCGAGAAAGACGGGAAAAACCGTACTTCATTGCCACCGTGGTAACGGGCCTGCAGTGACCTTGGGAGGCAGCTCTGTAAAAACTGCAGTATACTGTGTCATCCAATCGGAAGGTTGAACTCCGCCATAGTGACGTCACTGTATTGACGCGTAAGGACCCTATTGGATGGCACCGTAACAGCTAATGAAATGTCACAGGCAGCTATGGAAAAACCGCAGCATATATATTCTCTACACAGACTATACTCACCACACTACACTACTGGCAGGATGAACCAGTGCCTGCTCCTTTTCGTGGGGTCCTCTTCTACACCCCTCTAGCTGACTCCGTTTCTGCTGCGGCGCGGGCGCACAGCCGCCGCTGTTGGCGAGCGCTTCCAGTCAGCCGTCGGCGAACTCTCGCGGGCCGCGTCTGAAGCAGCCGCTGGCGTCGCCGCGGTGCTCCCGCGGCGGGCCTTTTAACCCTAGAACACTAAGCATACTTACTGGTATGTTGTTACTAACCACGAGTCGAATCCAGTCACTCAACGCAAAACAGGTGTAAACAATAAATGTTTGCTTTGGTTTACAAAGAATTACATATAATGGAGTGCCTGAACCAATAATTGGTATTGTATAAAAGTTACAAATATATTTTTGGCTATGAAAATGCCACCAAAAATATATAGTAGCCTATAAATTAAATCTAATCACAAAATAAATCAATAGCTATCCTTTGCATAATACAATATATTTATAGTTCAGTTCAATCAAAAGCTTACAAACTAATCAGTTTTCTTTCACAAAATTATAATTTCAATAAACAATCTCATCAGTTACTCATTACATGAATGACATATTTTTGTCATATGCACTCCTCACATATATATCCCGCATTTGTTATACAGTTATGTTGTGTACCTTCTCGTATGGTTCTGTGATGAAAACAAAGGGCATTCAATATTAATAGTACAATGTCTACCATCTCTAATAAGTTCGGGTTGAATGTGAACAATATTTTGCCTCAGTTTCCTCTTCATGCTGTTAGCAATGTGGACTTTTACATTGAAACCCATTTTTGCCTTTTACTGTACTCTCTGAAAAAAGTTATTGTGTGCGAAGGTGAATCACACAAGGAGATTGGGCGAGCTAAATTTACAGGAGATGTTATTGTTGTGTATAAGGAAATCAAGGTGAAAGACAACAGTTATTTCATAAACAATTTTATTATAGCCAAACCACAATCCAAAAATCTAGTCCAGAAATACAGCCAGGTCAAAAAACAAAGTTCCAGGAGATGTACCTATTCGAAGCAAATTTACAGTCCGCCGGAGAATCACTACCGTAGCACGCACACGTCAACAAGAACGTCCAACTCACACTAGGCACTCTATCAGCTTCCTAAACAGTCACTGTCTACCGCCCCGGCCCGGGGCCCTTATATACGCCCCGAGGCACCGGGGCGAGTCTCTCACTTGCCCCCTCCGTGGCAGGGAATCGAGGGGAGGTGCCCCTTCGGAGACCGCGTTGCTGACGCGGTCCGGTGCCCACAGGAAAGCGCCGTCGCTCGCCCTGCTCCTGGTGGTGTCATTCGGAACTACTCATTCCTACCCTGGTCGCGCCCCGCGGCGCAACCCTGCAGCGGCCACAGTGGGCCGCAACTACACTGCCTGGTACAGTGTGCCCACCACACCGATCCTCGGGGCACACTTGCTGTGGTACACAGCAGTTATTGCACTAAAAGCTAATGTTTGTGCCAAGGGAGGATCATTGCTGCACCCACGCCGTCTACTTATTCTAGTCTCTTATTGCTACTACTAATCTCTTATTGCTAATCATGAAAAATTTCGGCTCACTGATCTTTGAAGGTGATGACGCCACACAAACCAGGCAGAAGGCAGAGACACAACCTGGATGGGATCTTAAGAGGCTCCAAACAGTGGAACCTTAGGTGACCGGTCGGAGTGCTAGTGCCTGATACGGGCTGCGCCTGCGCACTTATGTGAACCATGTGAGTCGATTCGACTCATGGTTAGTGTTCTAGGGTTAAGCGGTCGAGGGCGACCACGATATCCTCCGCGCCTAAACGCGCCGTTAACGGCGCAAATAGCACCGCACGATGTGATCTGATGCGCTCCGTCCTAGGCGGCGTCTCGGACTCGCTGCTGACCGCTAGTTTCCGTGCCGCCCCTGGGTCGGCTGCGCTGTACGCTCGGGGTTCGTAGTCCACCACAGTTCGCTCCCACATATGCTCGCTCCCCGGTAAGAACAGCTGCACCAGCGGCTCGTGATCTGTGATTATTTGGAACTTACTCCCGTATATACGAGTACTCCGCTTTAAACATAGCGTCCCTTCAACGTCACGAGCTCAAAGGAGAGGGGGACACTGTCATCCAATCGGGAGCTTCAATTTCAAAAATTTGTTATAACGAAGCTTGCAATTGGATTAGCACCCCCTCTCCTTCCAGCTCATAACCTTGAAAGGTCACTATGGTTAAATTGGAGTTTAGGTAATCGTTAAACTTCCATATAGTGAAAACAATTCCCAAAGCTTCCTTTTCAATTGGAGAATAGTTTCTCTGGTTTTTATGGCGTGATTTCGAGAGGAATGCTATTCGTCATTCGACTCCCTGCTCATCCTTCTGGGATAACTCTGCCAGCAAAACATGATCTAACGCGACAGCTGCTACCGTCGTGATTCTGCCTCGCACGAAGTTGTTTAGCTTTGCTATCAGCACCAAAGATTTTTTTCCTTGTACATGTTCTGGCATTTCTTTGACCAAAATGCCTTGTTACCTTTTCTCTTCGTCTCATTCCAGGGGATGGAACTGATGAAAAGTCGTTAATAAACCAATTGTAATAGTTAATTTTCCATAGTAACGCTTGTCTCATATCAGATTGAAAAGGCGACTTCAAAATAGCTTCCCCGTTTGCCGCGTTGACGTTATCCCCTTTCTGTCGCTAGATTTAGAAAATCAAAATCAACGGAAACAGCTATATTTCCTTTTCTTAAAGGTGTCGCCTCATCATTGGATCAAAGGGAGGCACCTATTGGATTATTTTTAGATCTCTCAAACGCTTTTGACGTCAGTGATCATGACATTTAACTTTCAAAATTACCTTCATATGGAATCCGTGGTATTGCTTTAGATTGGTTATGTTCGTACCTTAAACAACGATCTCAGAGAGTGGAAATAACTTACTGGAATGATGAAACATTACGTACGCACCTTTCCGACTCTTTGCCCATTGCACGAACACATTGGAGTTCCTCAAGGATCGATTTTAGGCCCTATTCTGCTCGTACTTTACGTAAACGATATGCCCTCGACGATTCGAAACGGAAGAACGGTTCTCTTTGCAGATGATACGAACATTCTTTGCAATAAAGAAACCGTAAATAGTACAATATCAGATTATCAACTTGGTTCCGAAATAACAAATTAATAGTAAACGAAAAGAAAACGGTTTTAATGCAGTTTTCCATTTCAAATAAACAATTCTGTGCTCCATTGAAAATGAACGGTGTACTATTGACTGATGTTGAGGCAACAAAGTTTTTAGGTTTCTCAATTCAGTCAAACCTCAAATGGAACGTCCATTTAAATGAATTGAATACAAAATTAAGTTCATTATGCTACACGTTCAGAATTCTTGCAAATTCAGTCAGCCTTCATACTGCTCGTTGTGTATATTTCGCGAATGTTCATTCCCGACTGAGATATGGCATAATATTCTGGGGAAATGTCGTTGAATTCATTTTCATTAGTATAATATTAGTTACCTGTATACACAGTTCATTGTCAAGATCTATGGCAAATACATTCTTGTCTCAATCAATAACTCCAGTCTAATAATTTGATCATACCATACGTACCAACTGTATCATAAGTACGAGAAAGCTTGTACCACAAGTTAAACACTCGTTTACGTACGTTATTCCGTAAACCCTTCAAACATATAGAACCACTGAACGAAAAGCATGCATTACAAGAACTGTCACTCGTCGCATCTCTCCTTCCTCCACACGGACTTGTGAAGGTCAGTTATGTTGCAAATAAAAAGTGGCTTTCGCACGAGTAGCGCAGGAAATACTTTGGGACGAGGGTAGCTGAGAATGCGAACGGACAAGCACAGCTATGAGTGTTTCTTAGAACGATGTCGCCACACTTACTACAGGTAAATGTTTGATATCAAAACAATACTTTCCTACTTATCCAGAATTTTTAATACCGTAGAACTAAAAATTCCTTTCCGTTTCCGCGTTAGGTAGGTTCGCGGCTTATCCAATGTACTTTACATTGGAAAATAGTCCGTCCCAAGATTTTTTCCGACGAAGGCAGGTTTCGGAAGTATCCTGGTTCCGCCTTAGGTTTTACTGTATTACAGAATTGAAGAGAGATTTTTTCAAGTAAAATTTCGTGTATTTTTCCATACCTTTTTAAAATACCTTTATTCTTTTATACCGGTAAAATACCTCTATAGGACGTCTATACCGGTATGGACGTCCATAAAGGTTATACCGGTATTTTCAATGAAGAAATATAGTTTACCATCCATACGCGTTGAAAAAATAGGTTACTTTAGTTAATATCTCACAAAATGTTTATTAATCAAATATCATTTCATAATTGTTATTTATTGTTTAAATTATTATTTTGTATATATATATATATATATATATATATATATATATAAAACAACTGTATTAAATTCTATTCTTATTATTGTAAATGTTTTGTGTTCGAGCGTTTACGTTTTGCATACGTTGTATGTATTGAAAACCTCCCTTAATTTAAACTTCGGAAAAGTTGAAATATGAAATAATAATTATTGATTACATTGAAGAGAACCTTTTCGTAGTGTCCTTCATCGAGCTATCTCCCATCTGACCTGAGATGACCTAAGCCTGTCTTTGTATTTCGCACATGGAGAGGCTGTCAACGTATACGCCGTGCCGTAGGCGTAGGACCGTTTCTTCCTTCCCCGACCCCTCCTTCGGCGAACTGAGGAAGCGTTGACACCTTGAGATAATCACGAACGCTCAGGCTTTCAGGCCCAGTTTTGTTATTGTTAAAAAATGATTTCATTTTACTTCATTTCACAATTAAATCTTAAATATACATTAATAAATAGAGCTAAAATAAATGTTATTTTCCTAGTTTATATTAAGGGTTTAATATATTTTGACATTAACTGCAAATATTGAGAAAATTTGTAATAAAAGTAAATTATTATGTTATTATTACTATTATTATTAGCTATTAACATTGCATGTGGGCAAGGGTTCCCTTCTACGCGGGTAGCTTACATTGTAAAATGCATCTGGAGGAGCCCACTTCGAGAAGAGTGTTTCTTCCTTAATAATAAGAAATATATACTAACATTATTAATTAATAAAAAAGTGTTTATTAATATTAACATTTTTACTTTTTAATTAAAATTAACCTTTAATTTAAATAAATTTATAAATTAACAAACAAAATAATAAATTAATTTACACAAATTTAATGCAAACATTTAAAATTTAATTAGTATTAATATTTTAAAATATTTATTAAAATTAATTAATATAATATAGTACTATTAATATTTTTTCTTAATGAAACTTCTTAAATAATACATGGATGTAAATTAAACATGCTTCAATCATTAATTTTGAATTAAACATAACGCTTCTGTTTCCTCGCCTAAGAATAGTTATTGTCTATTAGCGTTCAATGTCAATTTTTAATATTGTTTTAGTTATAATTATATACATATATATATATATATATATATATATATATATATATATATATAATTATTAATTATGGTGCAGAATAAGGAAACTGGGCCAACTGAAAAAATTGTTTTCGGGAATGTGATACGATCAAATTTAAGCAAATAATCGTATTTAGTGATAAACACAGTCGTGCAAGAAGGAAGTTTGGTATGCGTGGGAAGACTTATTTATGGATAAGAAGACACGTTTCTCCATTTTTTATCGCTACTAGAAAGGACAAGATTTATACGGATAAATTTTCAACACTCTATCACGTGTCGCCAAGCTCTGCGCCCGGACGTGAGGTCCAAGGTCAGCGAACGAGCTCGTGTTGATGTCTGCGAAAGACCGTTGGCTGGTCCCTCCGTCTGACGACAGAACTCGACTTCCCAGTCAACGGCAGAACTCGACCTAGCTAGAATATGTGTCGAAAATCCGCCACCCTCGGGACTCGAACCCTAGGACCTCCCGGTCAGAAACTCTGCCGTGTAAATAGTTGTTTCCTCTGAGCCATCTCAGCGGAAAAAATCACAATGAATTTCCCCCAAATACCTGTATGATTCTACTGAAATACCGGTATTTTCTTATGAAAATACCGGTATTTTGATGAGAGAATACCGGTATAATACCTTTAAATAGAGGTATTTTACCGGTATAGACGTCGGATAAAGGTAAAATACCTCTAAAAATACCGGTATTTGATGTCTTATACCGGTATTTTTAAAGGTATTTTGAATAAAGGTATAATAGAGGTAAAGGTATTTGTATACCGGTATAAATACCTTTACCGCTATTATTTCGGTATTCGGTCCCTGGTTATTTCTTCTGTTTTTTGGAAAATTTTGGAACTAGACAATATTTTTCCTAGTGGCTAAAATTAACCTTTAATTTTCTATGCATTTTCTTTCTCTTGCAATGATGGGAAGTTGTAATTTCTAGGTGGGCGCTGTAGGAAAATTTGAGTGTTTCCAATTTTCGAAAAATCAGGGATTTCAACGAACGTGGGACCTTTACCGTTCTCTTAAGGTCTTTACGGTATCTGAGGTAAAAATTTAATCAAAAAGTTGATGCCGTTTTGGAGAAAAAAGTGTTTAAAAAATAAAAAATTGCGTGTAGCTCAAGCAAAATCCGCGAAAACTACTAAAATTTTCGGAAAATTGTACATAACTTTATTTTAAAATCTGTCTTTAAAGAACAGGTTTCATTAATAAACTATATAAATCTTCAATAATTTAGTTGTAGGAAAACGCGGAAAAATTTGGAATACTTACATTTTTCGAAAAATCGGGGATTTCAACGAAAATCTCGATGCCATTCTATTAAGCGTCCATTACGCTATCCGTCAACAAAATTTAATAAAAAAGTTGGATGCCTTTCTTTTAATTTTTGAAAATGTCCCAGGGTCTTCATGTAAAGTTTGAATGTTTGTACGTTGGCGCAATGGCCTCTCACGAAACATGGACCTAACAGTAGCGTCCCGGCCTTACGGCATGCTTTACGGGGTACGTGTGGTTAGCACGTAGGCATCCCTACGCCGTGTTGTGGAGTTTTCTCATCGTCACACAGCAACATATACTGGGACATTGCAAGGAAAACGCACATTATAATCTTACCCGACCGGGAATTGAACCCGGGACGCGTCATGGAAAGCGAGCACACTGACCTCTGAGCTATCCGCGAGTGCTTCATGTAAAGAAGCTCCCAAAATTAAAAAATAGTACATTATGAAACGATGATGTAATGATGGGTATTAATACACGAGTGTGATAATACGAATGTATAAATACACAAATACACGAGTGTATAAATACCTATTACATCGAGTTTCATATAGTACTTTTTCTACAACTTTTATAAGCTAAACTTTTACATTGAATCGTTTCGTGGCAATTGACGTGTAGGATTCAGCCAAGGCCACCTACCTACCCTCGCATGCTGCCGCAGGTGGCTGTGTTTACCTATCCGCCTGCGAGGGAGTACTGCGGTAGTCAAATAGGATCAAAGTGAAATTACGATCCAATTTATTTTAAATAATATTCCACAAAAAATACTATTTATAAAAGACATTAAAACTGACAAGCATAATATAATATCGAATCCAATTTTAATGTACACAGTCGAACGAAACATTTACTAGAACGATTCTCAATGATTAATGAAGTGTCCATACTTGGTTTGTATACTTTTTATGTGATTTGTCAAGAACCTGTATCATAATGAGTATTATTATGCAACTGATTGCAGCTAACAAATGACAGCATTATACAACGGGAGTAGAAAAATTGTATTATAACCGACATAAGGTCGAAGTATGTATATGTATCAATTCAGCTTCTCATTCCGCAGAATTGTGGGTTGGTTTACATCACCGTGTGTGAATATCTGTTATCAATGAGATAAATTTTGTATGTCATCGAGTAATTAGACGTTAGTAATTAGACGTTACGTAGAAACATAATTGAATCGTATGTTAGCGGATTCAAATGGTATGGTTTTGTTGCTTTCAATGGGTTCGTTCGAGAAGATGACGAGTTGCTGCTTCTATGATACACGAGTACAAAAACTCATGAAATATTTTAAAAGAGCCATTCGACTGGATTTGTGAGGCAGTGACAGAATATGATTCTGCAGGATTTTCCTTCTTTACAAAGCGAGGGGAGATGCAGTAACCTGTTCAAAACCCGTATACAATTATTAAGAATCCATCCATGAGCTCGGCTCTTTCCATGCGATTTCACGTTAATTACGGGTCTCTATTATGACAGACCTAAATTACTTCCTTTTTGTTCCGTACTAAATAAAATCTGCGATCAAAACATGCAGAAGTCTGCTTTCTCGCTTAAGAGGCACTCAGCATTGTTTGCCCAATATAACACGATACAGTTAGAACTTCCCCGCCCACCACTTGAGCTGGCAGAACACGAAGGACGAAAGCCCTAATTATCCAGTCCGCTGACCCTTTTGTACGTTCTCTGCCGTTGGAGAGTTCAGCGGTACACTCAGGCTTCAGTAAACTGGCTTGTTTTCTTCTACACAGCTGGTATTCCCGATTTAATTCATCTCTGGTATAAACGAATACAGCTTTATGCGTAGCTTTTTGTACCCTCTATCCGCGTCCTTACTTGGCTAACTAAAGTACGTGCATCTCCCTCTTCCTCGTGCTTTCTTTTTATTTTCATATTTCATTCAGACATACAGGAGAAAATTTCCTGTTTATATTCTATAATTTTTACAGCATAATATTTTCAAATGGAGTGTTCATCACTTGTGAAACAGACTTGGTAGCGAAATGAAACGACAAACAGTCCCTAAGCCTGACCAATTTTTGTAGCAATTACTTGTTACACCACAAAATATATTTTGTAGTGCTTAAAATAATAATAATAATAATAATAATAATAATAATAATAATAATAATAATAATAATAACAAGAAAATTAATAATAATAATAAGAAGAAGAAGAAGAAGAAGAAGAAGTAGGACAAGAAGTCCATATTTTTCTTAATTATACAGTGACGCAATCTGTATAATCCTACCTCCAACTAAATCCTGCCTAATTATTTACAAATATATTTTACATATATGGAATATTAATATGACTGATAGGTTTTCTTTAAATAAAATAGTCTGAGTATCATCAATCCAACACGCCTTTTCTTCGATTATTGTATTTAACTATACAGTTACATAGTTGCCATGAAAAAAATCGTATGCTACGTTCCTGGCATTAATACATATCCTACATATATAGAAGTCGTTTATCAAAGTTAACCGTATCCTTTATCATAATATTACTGAGAGAATCCAAGAAGATAAGATTAACGACGCTTTGTCTATCAAAAGAACAGTGTTTTGAAAAGGTTTGAAATAGTTAGTTGCAAAATGTTATTTATTTCACATCGTTTACTTTGGCTTCAGCTTCTAAAATGAGAAGCTTATTGGGATGAGATTTAGGGACCTACGAACTTGCTCTTATTTTCTCAACTTTCCAAATAATGGGATCAAAAATTGGGCGTGGTATTAAAAAACCAGTGCAGAAAGTTTTACGTTTTGACAGTCAATATGCAAATAACGGTACAAACAACAAAATTTGACAAAAAAACAGTCAATCGAACATTTTCTGTTGTAATATTATTAGCTACTCGTTAAGGCAAATTACAGTAGAACCTATTTATAAGAGAACGCGCCCATTAAAGTATCCCGCTTGTAAGAAACAATATGGGCTGTCCCGATGTACAAATTTACGCATTTTCTTTCCGCATTGAAGAAACAAACCTTTGAAAACGTTCTGCCTCTAACAGATACTGTTGCATCTAGACGATTTTCCCCTACAAGTTTGTGTGTTGAAGTCGATGAAATTAATTTTCCCACGCGATGATCCGGGTGACTCACAAGTTCTTCTCTCAACTATCCTTGACGATATTCCCGTCCACGGAAATATACTTCCCAGAAATAACTCTGCTAGTCTGTGATAGGTTAGTATTGCTCCTTTGCGTGAATGTTCCAATACAATTCCATGAATGTAGTGATAGTGATGATGTAGTGAATGTAGTGAATAGCAAAAATGCTGCTGAACAAACCCATGTAAAATGATTTTCCAAAATGTAACATGCATATTGTTTAAGCGCATCATATAATATACTCTCGTATTACACTGCAATAAATTCATTATTTTAACAAAAACAGTTTTAACAAAAACAGTAAAACATAGTTCTCGTAAAAGTTATAATATACACGGAAACACTATAGAATAGTTCTTTACATAACAAAATATGTAAACGAAGTTCTGTGCCTTAACACAACACGTAAATAGCAAATATTTAATATGGAGCCTTGTTAGGGCATGACGTCAGCTGTACCGACTGAGTTCAACGAGTCCGAAATTATCACAGTCTCTACAGTGATTCTGATCGGAAAGTCCTAGGGTTCCAGCCCCGACGTTGACGAATTTTCGATTATATAGCTAGGTCGAATTCAGACACCTGTCGAGATGTGGATTCTAGCGCCTGTCGTTCTGGTCGGTGGTTTTCCGTGTTTTTTTTTTTTTTTTTTTTCGATCAATATAAGGCAGTTGCCGGAACAGTACCCTAACAAACGAGCAACACCGCGCACGATCTTTCCCTTTTTTCTACGATTGACTGATTGACTGATTGTTAGGCTACGGGGAGCGTCAACTGCTGAGGTCATTAGTCCCGTAAGTCCAGTGCATGGTTTTCATCAGGAGGTGGCAGTGTTCTTCCCTCGCTGGATGGCGAGATCTGGCGTCGACCTACCGTTGGCTATCGGAGTTTTCCCTAACCAGGAATCTCCTACCAGTGGGGCACTGCCCCAGTCGGGACAAACTCTAAGCTCCCGACCGGTCTCCCGACATGTGTGGTAGTGCAGTGCATGTTAGTGTGTGTGTGTGTGTGTGTGTGTGTGTGTAAAGGGAGAGGATAGGACAAGGAAAAGGAAGGAAAGATCGCTCGCGGTCCCTGGCCCGTTTGTTAGGGTACTACTCCGGCATTCGCCTGGTGTTGATCGGAGAAACCACGGAAATCTACCGCTCAGAGCAGTCGGCCGCTAGAATTATTTTCCAGACAGCGTCTGAATTCGACCTGGCTGACAAGCTAATGTCGAAAATCCTGACGCCGTCAGGACTCGAACCTAGGACCTCCTGGTCAGAGATTGCTGTGACATCCGTTGATGCCCTGAGCCATCTCTCTCGATCCCTTTTTTCAATCTTGTCCTACCCTCATCGCTTACTCACACATTTAAATACGCATCACACTACCAGACAAGTCGGGAGAGCCATCGGGAGCTTAGCGCTTGCCTAGCTTGCGGCGGTGCCTCCCTTGGGGGGAGATAAGGGGAGAGAAATCTCCTGTAGGTCGGCGCCGGAACTCATTATTCAGTGGGGAGGAACACCGCTTCCTGTCATAAAATAATCACTACACTTACGGGACTAACGACTACAGCAGTTGACATGCCTGAAAATCAATCAAGCCACAGCTTTCGCGTCATCAGTAACTCACAGAGTATGAGAATTTAGCCCATAAGCTCAGTATGAAAACGGAATAACACAATCAAATATTTGCATTTTTTGGTCAAAATTGAAATTGTTCAATTGTTTTGTGTTGTTTTTTTTCTTTGGAATTCCTGAAAATCTAATAGAACCGTATACACCTCTCACATCACTAGAGGCTGCTTAGAATTCTTTCAATTTCTGCACGCATTGGAAATTAATCATGGAAAATATTTTAATAATTCAAGTCTACCAATTAAGCACTACGAAGTAACTAAAATATAAAGGGCGTTAAAGTCAATATCGGAAAATCTTGACATCTTATGTCAATGAAGGGCGGCTCTACAATTAAATCTGCAAATCTGTAGACCTTCCACGTATTCAAGGTCTCTGTTTTTTTTTTTTTTTGTACAGGCATTTGCTTTAGAAAGACAGCTTCTATATTTTTGGATGACCCATAGTCTGAGTTTACTCTACCCGCGATTCATTCGTGAACACAACCGGGCGCGCAGCACTCTGTGAGGAGGCTTCCGTGAGCTTCAATTTGAAGCTCCCAAACTCTTAGCATTGTTGTCCATCACAGTTAGTGGGCGGGGCTTCGCTCGCCCTTAAGAGACCATGCAATCTGCGCTCCAAGCAGCTAGGGGGTTTCCAGGAGCCCCGATTGCTTCACGGATAATACCGAACAGCATGACGCAACTACCTTCCTACCAGTATTGCCAGGTATGGGGTGTCCCCCTAAATTCATAGATTTTTTTATCTTTAGTGGATGTTTTTCTGGAAAAATTTATTTTGGGGTTTTCGTTAAGTTTTTTAAATGTTAATTTTAAAAAATCTATTATTTATCACGAATTCACAAAAATACTTCCTTATGAATATTGTAGATATATTTATTCAAATATAACTAAGCGCAGTAAGAATACTTATAGGTGTGGGTGGGTTGCTTGGTGATTGGCAAAATTTCCTCTCAGCTTCGCCAGTGTTAGAACAGTTTAACAACAAAAACATGTACGAGTCACAAAACATTGACGGAAATAAGAATGGAGAGCTGATTGTAGTATATTGCGGACTCGATTTGATTTCATTTGATTCGTTATTTTGTTCTTATATAAAACTTGTTCCCACAATATCTATGATTTCAAAATACACATAATATATGAATTAAATTTTATAATTTTCATTAAATTTTTAAAAATTTACTACCCCTTATTTTAAGATAACATGTTTAAAAATATATTTAAAACGCTCTCTCTGGCTCTCTCTCTCTCGCTGTCTCTCACTTTCGCTCTCACTCTCCCTCGCTCTCACTCTCTCTCTCTCCCTCGCTCTCGCTCTCTCTCTCTCTCTCTCACTCGCTCTCGCTCTCTCTGTCGCTCTCTCTGTCTGTCTGTCTGTCTGTCTGTCTGTCTCTCTCTCTCTCTCTCTCATTTTTACGAAGAGATAATCTTTCTCATGTGATGTAATCTTTCTCGCATTTTCACGAAGAGATAATCTTTCTCCTGCACATCTTCCTCGCATTACAGATTGAAAATAAAAACACCGAAAATAATAATCAGTAATCTTGTTTTGATTCATTATTTCAACTATTTGCGCTGTTCTAATATGAATGCATAAGATGTACGTAATACTTATATTCTTGAAAAAAGATGATTGGAACGAATACTAGTGACGAGCCTTCTGATTAAGGAAATTCTTTGCCTTTGCCACGAGCGTAATATTCATCGTTGAGGCAGATTACAGTGAACGCAGCACTACCAAATGACGAGGGAACGCTGAACACACACAAAACGAATACAAATTTGCAAAAGGGAGGCGACTCGCAACAGAAAACATCTAGGGTTGCAATTGAACTCCAACATTAAAAGCCACAATTAACAATCACGCCGCGATACTGATTAATTAAAGAGCATTTGATCCGCGACTTGGTGTTTCTAAAACAACTTTTACTGCGAACCTTCGAGTCGTATGAAGGAGCGGGGGGCGGGGAACGTCACCGACGCGGGTTAACGCGCGCCTTTCAGTCGGCAAACGAGCTCCATTGAGCAACTAGGCTCTCCCACAATGGCCGCTGACGAGCGCCCCCGCCCCCGGCCGCCCACCGCCCGACGACCCTTTCCACGACGCAGCCGAACTGTTGACGCTGCCTGCCACCCCGACCACGCCCCATGCACCGACGCGCCACGCTGCGCCTGCACTGCAGCCAGGGCCGGTGCTACACACGTTTAGGCCAGGGCGCAGCTGAAACGTATTTATTTATTTATTTATTTATTTATTTATTTATTTATTTATTTATTTATTTATTTATTTATTTATTTATTTATTTATTTATTTTACGTCAAAAAAACAGTTAAAAACTGCGTATGACGTGCTATGGGGAAAGTGAATTGTGTGCACATTTTCAAAATTCTGTGATCCCTACACTAAGTCATATACTACTTAAATTTTGAATTTTTGAAAGGGAGAAAAAAAAAGAAAGAAAAAAAAACTCCCATGTAATAAAATCTATTTTCAAGGATAAACAAGCAATACATTTTGAATTTTGAAAGGGAGAAAAAACAAACAAAAAAACTCCCATGTAAAAAATCTATTTTCAAGGGTAAATAAGCAATAAATTTTGAATTTTGCAAGGGAGAAAAAAACAACAAAAAAAAACTCCCATGTAATAAAATCTATTTTCAAAGATAAATAAGCAATACATTTTGGCTCTTATTACTTCCTGCCGCAACAACATGGAAACGATAATTTGAATAATTGTATTTCCCACTGAATTCTAGAAGACGTGCACAGAAAATGAAGTTACATTTATGTCCAGAAGCAAAATAAGGGGCCATCTCAGCATTTGCTCAAAGGATCAGGGAAACTGGACGAAAAACCTGATCGAGATGGGGGTCATTGACCCGGAAGCTGTAGTACAATAGTTGTTACAGGTTGTTTATACTCATTTATACAGTCCAAATGGTAAATAATGCATAATGTATCATTGTTAAAAATAATGTTACTTTTCTTGAGATGCTCAGTATAGTCTCTAATTGTATAGAAACAGTTATGCAGCAGAAACGATTTCACTTGTGATTTAAACTTTTCTATTGAATTTAATCGTTTAATGTCATCTGGCAAAGTGTTGTAAAATAATGTACATGTATTGTATGTGAATTTTTTGTAATGAGCTACGTTACGTACGAGTAACGTAAAGATAAAGATAAAATACAAGATGTGAGATTCTGGAACACCCTTAAAAAGGAGCCCTAATGACGTTACACGAATAGAAAATTAAATAACCTGGAACTTAAAATTTAATAAATTCTCCAAACAAAATTTTATAAACAATACTTTTATATAATTAGAATAAACGTATTATCAAACATAACATTGGATTATTATATCCGTTAGGATATAGACTCCCTCCTCCCGAAAAAAATTAAAAATATGAAAGTTGTATAAAAAACTATATTATTTATTTTATTTCAACAAATTTCCAAAATTACAACATTTAAGCTAGAAAAAATTCGGGAATACATTTTAAATAATAGTTTTAAGTAAACGTCTTTAGTGATCTAGTAATACAGTTTCCACGGTGAGCTTAAAACACAAAAACAGTTGTGTTTAGTTAGTGTGTAATCAAATCACTTGTTAAATGATGTAATAAATATGCATTTCAGTAAAACCTATTTTATTGTTAGTGTTATTTGATTACGGTTTTTCCTTTTTTAGATACATACAGTAAATGTAATTATCATTATCCGAAACGCATATATTGAAACGAGTGCTACCATCACGTAATGAGTATTTAAGGTAAAAAAATATTATACTATTGTACCGCGACTTATAAAATTATTATAACGATTTTCACGAGTTCTAATTAATTTTTCAATTCCTTGACTTCCGGGGCCTCGGGCGATCGCCCGGACTGCCCATGCCTAGCGCCGGCAATTATCAATTTTTATTTAAAAAAACTAGAAAATTTGACATAATTATGGTATTATGGTTCTCCTGTGTAATGAGTTGAGATAAAATTATTTTAAGTTTCCATAAAGTTGGTACGACTTTTCAATTCTTGGTGGAGACCATTGGGAAATAAATAAAATTAGACAAATTGAAACCCTAACGCACACACCGTCTTTGAAATAGACGTTTTGCAAGTCAGTAGTATTTTGAAACAAAGGAATTCGCAATATAATGTTCTAAGTCTATCACATACAATAATACAGTTTACAGTTTATTATTTTTTTAAAAATATTATATGACCTCAGCGAATATAATATAATATTTATAATTTAATTAGTATAATAACATATAATTAATTACATAACAAAATAAATTAATTACATTATATAATTAATTATATAATATAAAATTGAATTTAATTAATATTTTTAATTAAAAAATATAAATAATATTCATGTTTCTTTGTGGACTGTTAAAATTACGTCACGGACCACTAATGGTCCAAAACAATAAAAAAATAAAGTTGATTAAGGAAGTCAATAAAAAAATTGCTCGGTGGAAAGTTCAATATTCATTGAGTACTTATTGTTTTTATGTATATATGAGTAGCACAATAATGTATTCACAATACAAATGTATACGTAACATGACTTTCGTGTATCCTTTTGCGACTATTGCGATTGAGGTTCTTCAAGACTTCTAGAACAAACAACGAGGGAGGCGCAGTCAAATAGAAGTGTAGTAGAGGCAATTTATAAAAGCCGGATCATTTCCCCTTTCCCCAGTTCCCTTTCAATTTCTGTTGCCTCACACTATTGTGCTGAGTGCAAGTAGAAGGATAAACCTACTGAAAAATGAAACTGAACCGACTAAAGATTTTGTCCCTCGTACACAACTACGTAATTACTACATGCACTAACATCATCCGTGGGACAGCAGTTAAAAAGAAAGAAGAGGATTCCACTCGAAGTGCCATTAAAACACTCCATTTCAAATTATGTTAACTTATGTGTAATTGTAGACGATTTTACATTCTTTATTGACGATTGACGACTCCCCTTCTCCCACTAACTGACAGATACTGACGACCACTATTTTAATAAATACTCGTAAACAAGTCAATAGAAAATAAGTGCAATAGAACTCTGATAGGAATCACGATTGAGGCACCACCCTTAAACTCTATCAATACTAATAAAAGTGAATTCGACGACGTGTAAGCAACATCAATACCATGAATAGATATGACGTTTTTACAGGCTCTCCTTTAGAATTGTCGCATTGTCTTTGCAAAGATTGGTAAAGATGAACACAACGCAAATGCAGAAAATAAATAATTTAAATAATATGATTGTAGATGAACTGCGACAATTTTTCGCCTCGCATGTACGTGGTTCCTAAAATATTCCGCCAGAGCCCAGTAGTGCTGCAGCAAAACTGGCAGGTAATTTATTCGCTAGAGGTCAGTAGCGGTGCATTAGATAAAAAAGTCATGTAATAGCAATGAGTTGTAAAATAAAATTAAAGAAAATTATAGTATTTTATTACAATTTAAAACAATTACGTTAAAAATAATCTTAAACACCGTGGTTTGTATAAAATTTATCTTTTCCCTCATTCGCACGGATTGAAAATGAAGAAAGCCCGGGCAACGCCGGGTATTTTGATCAGGAGCGGTAGCTCACTGCATTAACTGATATCACTGCAGCGCCTCTGACCAGGTGGTCCTAAGTTGGAGTCCTGACGGCGGCAAGATTTTCAACCAAGCTTTTCAGCTAGGTCGAATTCAGTCACTGTCAGGAGGAGAATTCTAGCGGACGGCTACTCTGATCGGTAGTTGTCAGTGGTTCCTCCAATCAACACCAGGCGAATGCCGGAACAATACCCTAACGCGATCCTTCCTTCCTCTTCCTTATCCTATAATCACCCCTTACACACACACTTACACTAACATGCACTACACTACCACATATTCCGGGAGACTGGTCGGGAGCTTAGAACTTGTCCCGGATGGGGCGGTGCCCCGCTGGTGGGAGAGTCCTGGTTAGGGGGAAACCCCAGTAGCCGACGGTAGGTCGGCACCGGATCTCGCCATCCAATGAGGGAAGATTACCGCTATATCCCGAAGACATACACTACACTTACGGGACTAATGACCTAATCTGTTGACGCGCCTGGAATAACTAACCACCCAACCGGGAATTTTGTTAGTTTTATTACAATGACAATTTACTGAAATTTGATAAAATGTATTTTCTTCTACAGTTCACCGTCCCCGTCCCCGTCACCGTCACAGTCCCCCTCTCAGTCACCGTCTCCGTCCCCGTTCCCGTCCCCGTCCCCGTCCCCGTCCCCGTCCCCGTCCCCATTCCCGTCACCGTCCCCGTCACCGTCCCCGTCCCCGTCACGGTCCCGTTCCCGTCCTCGTCCCCGTCCCCGTCCCCGTCCCCGTCACGGTCCCCGTCACCGTCCCCGTCCCCATCACCGTCCCCGTCACTGTCCCCGTCACCGTCACCGTCAGTACACCATCACCTCCAGTGATGTATCTTCAAACCCAGTGGGAGGCGCATCTGCCGCACCGTTCAGCCAGCCTCCGCGCATTCAGCCCCTGAGCGTCGCGCCCCCGCGCGGCCGCCCTTGGCCGCCCGCGCAACCTCAGGGGCGGCGCGCGCTAACTTCGTTGCGTTCTTCAATTCCGCGGCGCGGCGGGAGCGCGCGCCGGAGCCGCGCACAATTTGCGCGTCGCGCCCGCGGGCCGCGGCGGAGGCGCCAATCGCGCGCCGTGAATAGAGCGCCTAATGGCCTGGATCAGGCGCCGCCGCCCGAATTAGCCAAGCTAATCCGCGCCGCGCCGCCCGGCCGCCGCCCCCGCGCGCGGCCCCGCCCCTCCGCTTTGGGCGCGGCCAACGAGGGGGGCCGACCCCCGAGCCGGAAGCGCGTCTCGCCGGCCCGGGGCCGCCTGGCGATGCAGACGGCGCAGTGGCGAACAAAGGACCGGAAGAGGTGACTGGGGGTATCAACTGTCACTGCAGTGTGTCTGACCGGGAGGTTTTTTGATTGATTGATTGATTCGTGTTTCCGGGCACGTCAACTGCTTTGGTCATTAGTCCCGTTAGTGTAGTGCATGTTTTTTCTCGGGAAATGGCCGTGATCTTCCCTCGCTGGATGGCGAGATCCGGCGCCGACCTACCGTCGGCTAGTGGGGTTTCCCCCTAACCAGGACTCTCCCACCAGCGGGGCACCGCCCCAGCCGGGACAAGTTCTAAGCTCCCGACCTGTCTCCCGGAAAATGCGGTAGTGTAGTGCATGTTAGTGTAAGTGTGTGTGTAAGGGGAGAGGAGAGGACAAGGAAGAGGAAGGAAAGATCTCGCGCGGTCCGTGGCCCGTTTAGTAGGGTACTGCTCCGGCGACAATTGGTGTTGATCGGAGAAACCACGGAAAACTACCGATCAGAGCAGCCGGCAGCTAGGAATCTCCTCCAGACAGCAACTGAATTCGACATAGTTGAAAAGCTAGTGTCGAAAATCCTGCCGCCGTCAGGACTCCAATCTAGGACCTACCGATCAGAGGCGCCGCAATGACATCAGTTGATGCACTGAGCTACCGGTCCCGGTACCGGGAGGTTCTAGGTTCGAGTTCCGAAGGTGGTAGAAATTTCGATACTAGTTTGTCAGTTAGGTCTGAATTCAGTCGCTGTCTGGAGGAGAACTCTGGCGGCCGGATGCTCTGATCGGTAATTTTCCGTGGTTTCTCCGATCAGCACCAGGCGAATGTCGGACAAGTACTCTAACGGGCCACGGACTACGCGCGGTCTTTCCTTACTCTTCCTTGTCCTATCCTCACACCTTACACACACACACTTACACTAACATGCACTACACTACCACATATGCCGGGAGACTGGTCGGTGACTTAGAACTTGTCCCGGTTGGGGTGATGCCCCGCTGGTGGGAGATACCGGATCTCGCCATCCAGTGGGGGAAGATCACCGTCACCTCCCGATGAAAAATCATGCACTACACTTCTGGGACTAATGACCTCATTAGCTGACGCGCCCGGAATCACTAACAATCACTCAATCAATCCGCATTGGACTCATCCAACGGGTGGGGCAAACCCCACTTCAGCGAACCGTCCCCGCACGCGTTCTTTGAGCTGTGCGACGCGGGGGAGCAGCAAGTGCGTGGGAGGCGATCGCCGCTCACTGGAGTCGGAAACCGCGTGGGAGGCGCGGAAACGCGTCTCGCCAGCCCTGAGCCGCCTGGAAACGTCGCAGCGCCAGGGACGCGTGAGAAAAGTCGGCGCCGCAGCGAATAAAGGCCCATTCACAATGCAAACATGAGCATAAGCATGGCGTTAACATAAAAGTTAGGACTACGTCTACAAGTGGACTCATTCGCAATGCGTTCGCATAAGCATAACGCGTAAGACGTTAACTTAAAGGCCCATTCACAATGCAAACATGAGCATAAGCATGGCGTTAACATAAAAGTTAGGACTACGTCTACAAGTGGACTCATTCACAATGCGTTCGCATAAGCATAACACGTAAGACGTTAACTTAAAGGCCCATTCACAATGCAAACATAAGCATAAGCATGGCGTTAACATAAAAGTTAGGACTACGTCTACAAGTGGACTCATTCACAATGCGTTTGCATAAGCATAACACGTAAGACGTTAACTTAAGAGCTTGCAAGGCCCATTCACAATGCAAACATGAGCATAAGCATGGCGTTAACATAAAGTTAGGACTACGTCTACAAGTGGACTCATTCACAATGCGTTCGCATAAGCATAACACGTAAGACGTTAACTTAAGAGCTTGCAAGGCCCATTCACAATGCAAACATGAGCATAAGCATGGCGTTAACATAAAAGTTAGGACTACGTCTACAAGTGGACTCATTCACAATGCGTTCGCATAAGCATAACGCGTAAGACGTTAACTTAAAGGCCCATTCACAATGCAAACATGAGCATAAGCATGGCGTTAACATAAAAGTTAGGACTACGTCTACAAGTGGACTCATTCACAATGCGTTCGCATAAGCATAACACGTAAGACGTTAACTTAAGAGCTTGCAAGGCCCATTCACAATGCAAACATGAGCATAAGCATGGCGTTAACATAAAAGTTAGGACTACGTCTGCAAGTGGACTCATTCACAATGCGTTCGCATAAGCATAACACGTAAGACGTTAACTTAAAGGCCCATTCACAATGCAAACATGAGCATAAGCATGGCGTTAACATAAAAGTTAGGACTACGTCTGCAAGTGGACTCATTCACAATGCGTTCGCATAAGCATAACGCGTAAGACGTTAACTTAAAGGCCCATTCACAATGCAAACATAAGCATAAGCATGGCGTTAACATAAAAGTTAGGACTACGTCTACAAGTGGACTCATTCACAATGCGTTCGCATAAGCATAACACGTAAGACGTTAACTTAAGAGCTTGCAAGCTTCAAGCTTCTGTGCTATGCTTATGTCAGACATAAGGAATGAGCCAATCACAGTTCGTTAACTCAAAACCGAGTATCGAAGTCGATCGTGTCGATTCGTGTGCTGCGTCTCATAGCCAATAGAAACTCTTATTTTGCCTGTGTTTATGTTCGACATTGTGAATACGCCAACTCTTCGCTTGTGTTAATTTCTATGTCTATGTGTTATGCTTATGTTTGTGATTGCATTGTGAATGGGCCTTAAAAGTGTAAATAGTGGAGTGGAGTGTTCGGTGCCTGTATGAGTGAATGTGTTTATAAATACACTTTAAGAAAGAAAGAGAGAGTGATTGAGAAAAAACATAAACAGAAGAATGCAGAATATGAGAAACATATGAACTTTTAAAGAGTTATTAAGAACAAAAAATATATAACTAAAATAAGCCCAAAAAGGCTTTTTGGCAGTAGTTATAAGAACAGATATAAGTTAGTTTTAATAAAGTATTTTTAAGATAGGCTCTTCCAGGTCTGGCAGAAGCCAAAAAGGCAGCATATATTTATGTACCTCAGAATAATGAGTAAATTCTCGCCTCTCCAGAGCAATCTGAGAGGGGGGAAATTGAAAAAAAAAAAAAAACCCTGCCGCCGAGGCCGCCTGGCAATGAAGACGCGTTAGACAAGTGAAAACGCATAAGATTGGAAAATTTTCATTAAATGATAAATTAAAGAAAATTATAGTATTTTATTAAAATTTGAACCAATTACGTTAGAAATATTATTAAACACCGTGGTTTATATAAAATTGATCTTTTCCCTCATTCGCAAGGATTGAATATGAAGAAAGCCCGGTATTTGACTAGTGGGAAATAATTACTATATCTTTGCCAAGTCTCGTCACGTCGCAGTCGGTCAGTGCCTTTTATCCCTTCGGCCAGGGGCTCGGCGACGTTTGATCCCGGGGTTCTTAGCCGGTCACTCAACCAGAGACCCGCGAGTCTCGAATTCGCTTAACCTCCTTGGCTTCACGGCGCGGTAGTAAACGAATTCGGCTAACGACACCAGTGAAGTGTTGTGTTGTGTGACAGAGAGAATGAATGTGTTTTTTAACTGTAGATTATGAACGAGAGCGTGAAAGAGTAAAAAAACAAAATAGAAGAAAATAACACTAGAACTTTTAAAATAAAATCTACAAAGATTCTTTACGTGTAACTAACAGGCCCAAAGAGGTATGTAAATAGTTATAGTTAGTAAATACGATCATTTTTAGTTAGTTTGAGATAGGCCCGAATCCTGCTGCATAAGCTAAGCTGTACCCCTTATAAATGAATAAATTCCCGTGTCTCCTGGGCTACTCGAGAGGGGAAAATCGAGAAAGGACAAACCCTTCGCCACACCGCCCACTCTTCCCGGATTTCTCAGAGAGTCCCTCGATATAGAGAGTGGCGCATTCCATTGTGCCACTAATCACGCCATTTGATATCCAGTTGGTTTTTGTTTTTGTTTTCGTCACGTATTTTACGCAAACACATCTCTTAGCCTTTTTGGGGATTGAGTGTATTTACATTGGAGAAAACCTCCGTTAATTTTTTTGTCGTTTGTCTCGTAACGTCTCAGTCAGACAATACCTTTTATCCCTTCGGCCAGAGGCATGGCGTTGTTAGAAACCAGGGCTTCCAGACTGCCACCCATCCGGGAATCCGCGATGCCTCGAGTTACATAACTTCCGTGACTTGACGAAGCGTATTTAAGCAATTTTGATAACGATGCCGGCGGTTGACAGTCATCAGCAGACTTGGAACGTGTGTTATGAGTGCACTGAGAACCATGAATCTATCCCAAACCAATAGTAATATCCATGGAAATCGCCGTAATGTCACCAAATGTTATAATTTCCCTTGAACGTTATCGGGTGAGAGGATATTAAATGGCGGCGGTCTGTGTATCTAGGATCTCTAGTCCCTAGCCCAGTTGCCTTGATGAAATTGACGAGGGTGGCGGCGAGCAGCGGACGTGAACCAGTGACGAATTCTCCGATACACCGCATATGCCGCCGGTATACCTGGTAATTCGAAGTGTGTAAGAAATATTTCATAAGTTTGGTAATCCTCTAAAAAGTTAGTGAGACGTTAAAAGTTTTAAAACAGATGCGAAAAAATAACTCTGTTTTGCTGCCGAGAGCCGATCAGTCTTCCGCATTCGTAAGCGCGAAGAAGTGCGGTAGAGTGAAAAGTTGCAAACAATTCTTAATACTGTCCAGAAAATTCGCTAGGGCAAGCGAAGGCACCGCTTGCCAGCCGCGGTAACCTAGGGCTCCTCATGTTTTAAGGGCGGGAGAGGGGAGGATGCGGGTCTGGACGGTCGGTAGGCACCGCAAAATATTGCGGTGTTCAGTCCTTCTCTGGTCGTTCGTAAGTTACGCTTCTGTCAAATTTTTAAGAAAATAGAGTGTGTTAATGATCCAGAAGTTAGTGGTTTGTGTAATTGTCTTAAAGAACAATTATTAAGGATGGAATTTCATGGGATTGGGATTTCAGAAAAAGCTCAAAATAAAAGACAACTTTAGAGGTAGCTTCCATAAAGTGCGGTGTATTTGAAATGTTCAGGATTCGCCACTGACGTGAACAGAAGTGAACACTGTGAACACAGTGAATCTCAGTAAGCATCGAATAGAAAAGCATTACGTCATCCATGGGAATGGGAGTCCCTCACAGCTACTTACCGCTAACCCGTTTCACACAGGACTTATTCCACATATACCACCTAGTAAAAACCGGTTTCGAAGACCGGTGCCCTCAGTCAAAAGGCGACAGACCCTCCTCGCTCACAAACAGTTCTTGTGGATGCGCTAGGCATCCCTCCCTCCCCTCCACAGCATGTCGCGGCTAACTGCTGCTCCAGCGCCTCCGCACAATGCTTGTTGCCGTCTCAATTGTTGACGTTTTTTTATCTAATCATCGCGGTTCTACGCTCCTTTTGCGGATATACCACTTTTCTGCCTCTTCCTTCCTCCCGTTGTACGTCGCGACGGCACGCACCTGCTGCGCTACGCCCGTGCCGCTCGCGGCCCTCTTCCTTCTTCCCTTCCCGGCCGCCCCTTCTGCGCCCTTCCGCGCCCCCCCCCGTCCCTCTCGCTCATCCCCGCCCCCGCCCCCACCTCGTCATTCGCGCCAGCCTCCAAACAAGGTGATTATCTGCCAATCTACCGCGCCACAATACCGCGTTATTTCAGCCCCTTTCCGCGCGAGGGAGGCAGGCGCGGGGGGGGGGTAACACCGTTTGCTCTCCCTCTCGCGGGGGGAGGGAGGGGGAAGGGAGGGGCCGCGGAGGGGGTTAACCCAAGCGAGCGCCTGCGGCGCCAACTGTAATCACAGGAGCACGCCGCGCGGTCCATCATGGGCGGGAAGATGGTAACTAATGCGGCCAACGTTAGATTCTCTTGGCGAGGGGGAGGGCGAGGTTTATTACACGAATTGTTACTGTTAGTGCTTTACCCTACACTATCCCGCATTAGAGACGGGGGAAGCGGATGGACGGAAAGCGAGATTGCTATTAGGAGGCTGCCCCCTTATGGTCAATCTGAGCTGTTACAGACATTTTATTTAGTAAAGGAAAGAATACAGATCAAACGTGTAGAAAACATTACTAATTCAAGTACAAGTGCAGGGTCTAAAACAGAGAATACAGTGAAGCAAGAATGAGGAGTATGACTAATTCTTTGATGTAACGATTCCAACGTTTTAATGAATATTTAAATTTTCAAAATTAGCATTTTCTGTAAAAAATAGACGTTTCATGTATTAGATGAACTGAAAATTGCTATTTTATATTAAAACTTATGTGTTTTTAGAAATAATATCTTCTGTAATTCACTTAAACCCGATTGTAACTTAAAATAACTTACAGTTAAAGTCTTAATTCTTTGTCAAAATTTATCCTATAACTAGATTATCTGTTCTTCGAACATTCGAAAGTCGCATTTTTATTCAATCAATGAGATTTTCTAAAATTAAGATAAAAAACAGTTGGTTACTTTCGTAATAATACCTTAAATATCAGTACCTCAGTGCCCCAAATTATCAGTTACTCGGCAATCAATAGTAAACGCAAAATGTTTATATCCTACTGTTCATTCTCTGCTACTGCTCTGATCGGTAGTTTTCCGTGGTTTCTCCGATCAACGCCAGGCGAATGCCGGAGCAGTACCCTAACAAACGGACTTCGCGCGATATGTCCTTCCTCTTCCTTGTCCTATCCTCTCGCCTTACACACACACACTAACATGCACTACACTACCACATATTCCAGGAAACCGGTCGGGAGCTTAGAGCTTGTCCCGGCTGGGGCGGTGCCCCGTTGGTGGGAGAGTCCTGGTTAGGGGGAAAACCCCACTAGACGACGGTAGGTCGGCGCCGGTTCTCGCCATCCAGCGTGGGAAAATCACCGCCATCTCCCAAAAAAACATGCACTACACTAACGGGACTAATGACCAAAACAGTTGACGCGCCCGGAAACACGAAAAAATCAATCAATCAAACCCACCAGCGGGGCATCGCCCCAGCCGGGGCAAGTTCTAAGTCCTCGACAGGTCTCACGCTGTGTCAGTGTAGTGCATGTGAAAGTCAGTGGGTGTATGTAAAGGGTGAGGATAGCCCAAGGAAGAGTAAGGAAAGATCGCACGTGGTCTATGGCCCTTTTCAACAGCAGTTACTCTGCAGCAGTGGCAACAGCTGTTACTCTGAACTGTCTTAGCTTGTCCGGTTGTTAAACATCGCTTTTACTGAATGTACTTTACTCAATGTTCATTGTATTAAAAACACTCATGGATCTTAGAACTTAAAAATTCTGGCTAACTTGGCTTCACTAACTCTAACATCAAACTCACAGTGATGCTCCCGGCAGAGGTATGAAATGAAGACTACTTTTGATTCGATTGCAACTCGCAAAAGCAAATTAAGCGATGAAAATGGCAGGTACAAGCAATAAAAGCATGGCAGGAAAGGGTTAATTCAATTAACTTTAAAATAGTAATATTTAGTATTTGTCCTATTAAATCGTTTATTACGAGCAAGTTATAACACTTCCAGGATAATCTGTTTTTGACTGGAAGAAAGAAAAAGGAAATTTGGTTGAATAGGAAGCTCAAATTTCTTTCTAAATGAAAATCCTTAATGTTTTTAATATGTAGATTTCTGAAATAATTCTAGGAGTTGAATCAAACGTGAGACTTGGCTGTTTATTTAATCGTCACGTCACTATTTGCTTACTTGCGTTGATGCAAATGACTGCCAATATAATCAGTTGCAAGAATCGATGTAATTGTAATAAGAGTTTTACTCTTGTTATGTATTACTTCTTCCTTATTAATAGAGTTTTACTCCATTAATACGAGCAAAACGTTTCTTTCAAATCTCTTAAACTACTTTTTAAGGATCCCAGTTTACCATAAAGTTCCAATTTACCAACTTCTTGAATTGGATAAAAGTGGGTTACAAGAAATAAATATATAGAATATTTTCGACGATGTTCTTGTACTTGTGTAACCACATATCACAGCATTTTGGTTAATATATATGAGTCCCAGGGTTACTGAATATAGAGTGTGTTTTATTTGATTATGAATCGTGACGTCGGTATTGCTTAATGTGACTCTTTGGCTTTTAAATTGTCAGCAGTCATTTATTCCGTTCTTAACAAGAGTGATGTAAGTGAATAATGATCACTTACCAATGCAACAATTGAATATTGATTTTATATTTTACCCAATATAATGGAAACATTATAGATACGATAAATCTACCATTTCTCCATTTTTAAAATCGAAGGAAACCGTTTTGGAAGGGGACTGTTCAGATATTCCATTTATATAACAATTTATTAAATATCAACTGAACTTGTATTTTATTGTACTCGTAATATACTATTTTAGTGGAAATCTGCGCTATTAAATCACACGGGAAATTTAAAGGCGATTCCTATTACTAGTCTGGATATTTATTTACCTTAATCATCTATTCAGACAAGAAATAGAATACATTCAGTGTATTATTACGATTCTAGGTGGTGAATTAAAACTTTGGTATTATTTTAACAAAAACGTTTATTTTGTTTCTTAACACAATCACTGAAAACACTTGATTTATGTACAGATAGTCTTCACTTGATTATTCTTTAAACGGCACATTTCTCTTGATTATTTATTTACACTACACTTCTCTTGCATTGTCGTACAGTCCTGTGCACTGACCACTGTTCGTTGCACTGACCACAGTTTACGGCGTTGGCCACGGTTCACGTCACTGAGCACAATCACTGCACCGCTATTCACCGCGATGCACACACTTCACAGCTCAGCTTCCACTTCAGATTTAAGACACTCACGGTCGTCGGCCGCCGCGTATTTATACTCGGCGGGCGCCGTCGAGAATTTTCTGGACTTTACGATTAGCGCCAAGTTCGAGGGCTACCGGCCGATGACCCAATCCCCGCATACAGGTAGTTCGTGATTGTGCTGGCAGATGACGCAATATTCGTTACAGTATTGTATATCTTTTCCCTGGTCTGGCTTGCCGTGGCCTGTGATGGCCTAATCTGCCCTGCTATGCTTTACCGTGCTCCGCCCTAGCCTGCCGTGATCTGCTCATTGTCACCGTCCTCGCTCTGTGATGACTCGACTGACCCGGATAGTACCAGCCTCGCAAAAATTCACAGGTAGATGTCTAGTGCAGTCGGATGCAGTGTGACGTCACGCCGACAAAATCAGCCGACTGTTCACGCGCGAACATTTCGTCAGCCGAATACGGATCCACTCTGACCGAGCCCTTACCGCCAGGTTGTGCGTGATGTCCTCATTTCAAAAACATATTCTATTTCGTATTATTCATATTTATATAAAATACACAAAAATAAAACCTCATTAAACATAGAAGGCAGCTTATATTCACTGTTCAAATCTGAGGAAGGTTGAAAAAAAATTTTGAAACTACTAGAAATAAGTAAATTGTTGAATGTAATATAATAATGATGCAATTTTTGTTATGATATATTGATATAATGTTTATAGTGTAATGATTCAACTATTTGTAACCTTGAAATGTAATGTAACTGATGTAAACACAATGAGGTCGCTGATGACCTGAGCTGTTATAAAGCGGCCATAAATAAACAAATTTAAAAAAAAAATAAAACCTTCACGTGTAGACATAGGAGACTTCAAGATTTCAAATAACACCTAGTCTGCTGCGATTAACTGGGTAGTTCATTCGAAAAAGGGATGTTGACATAATACGTTGTAGGAATAATATATATGATGATACTAATAACGCTCTATAATATTTCAAATAATTACTTTTTTATTTTTAAATATATAATGCAATATGTAGCTGTGCGTGTGATTTCAAAATACATCTTTAATGTGCCGCAGGTTAAAAATGGTTGAAAAACACAGTAGCAAGCAATAAAAAGGGAATAATGATCGAGTATGTAAATCCATTAGAATAAAATTGTGAAACGTGTTCTTAAGTTGGAATAATGATGGAAAGTTTTAATATTACAAAATTGTTTTACCAAACCTTTAAAAATATCATTGTCTTTGTCCATTCGAATTGAAAAACTTCCCATATAGGATACAGAAATTTACATTTCAAATAAGTACACAAATGAAGGATAGTTGTAACTAGAAGAACAGAAAATCGTATTCTACTGAAATACATCCCACCGAAAAATATTCGGATTCCCCTTTGGGTGTATCAAAGAGCGACTCTCGCAACACCCGGTGCTTTTTTCCAAACCTCCTCTTCCAGCGCACGCTCGGCAAACCGCGGATCTCTTCTGAATTCAAAGGCAGGAGGGGGTAGTCACACGCAAAATTGTACCCGAAGTCACTCGAAGGCCGGTTGCCCGCGCGGGAAGCAAGCGGCAGATACGCCGTCGGGGCTGCCTCCCCCCCCCCTCGCCCCGCCCCCGCGCGCCCCTGCCGTCGCCAGCGCCGCCAAACGCTCGCTTCCCAGGTCGGCCGCTAGGGGCGAGAGCATTCGCGTCCTCCTCCTTTTGTGCTCCTTTTTTCACGTCGACTGAATGCGGTGTGGAGCACCGAGACTTAAGCAGATTATCTGTCTGTGTCTGCGCTGCAGGGCTCTGGCCGTAGAGGACTCGCGGCCTGCGCCCCGCCCCCGGTGCCACTCCCTCGGACCGTCGCCCGCCCCGCCCCCGCCCGCGGCGCCGCCCGCCCCTCCCCCGCCCCCGCCGGGGCTCTCGGCGGCGCCGGAGACTGCGGGCCACGGAATAATGATCTCGCTGGCGTAGGTTAAACAAAAGTTGACACTCGACGCCCGGGACACAGTTTTCTTTAATGGCCGCGGCCGGGGTGCGCGCCGTTAGAGGCGAGGGCCGGCGGATGAGAGCGAGAGCGCGCGGGCGGGGGCGCGGGCGCCGGTGGCTGGCTGCCCGGCCGTGCCGAGGAGGGCGCACTTTCTGGTTGGCGTCGCCCGCACAAAGAGCGGCGTGAGATGAGGGCCGCCATTATATCCGCGGGGCGCGCGCTCCGCGGCCTCTCGACGTCGCGGCCCCGGACTCCGCCCGCCCCGCCTCGCCCCGCCCCGCCCCGCGCTGCCCCGCTCCGCCGCCCATTGACGTTGAAAAGTACACGGCGGGGGGCGCGCTCTCCACAGCGCCCATCGGGGAGAGGCGGAGCGGGGCGGGGCGGGGCGGGGCGGGGGGGGCGGGGCGGGGCGGGGGGGCGGGCGGGGCGGGGCGGGGCGGGGGCGGCGCGGGGGCGGGGGGCGGGCGGAAGCGCACGCGTGCTCGGAGCGCGGAGTCAACCCCCGCGTAAACTTCTCCTCCCCCGCCCCCGCCCAGCTCCCGTGCCTCCGGCGGCGCGAGCAATCAGCTGCCCCGAAATAATCACGTCTTAATGCTGAGCGGCGCTCGCGGTCGCGTGCGGCCCATCGGGGGTTCCGCAGGGCTCCCCCGGCGCCCCGCCGCGCCGCCGGCTTTGTGAGCGCCACCGCTTACAACAGCGCTCCACACGGCCCAGCCACGCAAGTGCTCAGCTATACTCAGCATTTGATAGAAAAGCACGTTCACCTGATGTTTGCAAAGAACAGGTTTTTGCCGACTTGTCCGACTTGCTTCCATCCTGTTTCATGCTTCAAGTTACCCTTCACTAGCGACAGCTCACGGGGAGGGTGCAGTCTTGCTTACTGAAAGCGTTTTTGATTTGATTTGATTTTTTCGTGTTTCCGGGCGCGCCAACTGCTTTGGTCATTCGTCCCATTAGTGTACTGCATGTTTTTTTCGCGGGAGATGGCGGGTTATCTTCCCCGCTATATGGCGAGATACGGCGCTGACCTACCGTCGGATAGTGGGGTTTCCCCCTAACCAGGACTCTCCCACCAGTGGGGCACCGCCCCAGCCGGGACAAGCTCTAAGCTCCCGACCGATCTCCCGGAATATGTGGTAGTGTAGTGTATGTTAGTGTGTGTGTGTGTAAGCGAAGAGGATAGGACAATGAAGAGGAAGGACAGATCGCGCGCGGTCCGTGGCCCGTTTGGCAGGGTACTGCTCCGGCATTCGCCTGGTGTTGATCGGAGAAACCATGGAAAACTACCGGCCGCTAGAATTCTTCTCCAGACAGCGACTGAACTCGACCTAGCTGAAAAGCTACTGTCGAAAATCCTGCCGCCGTCAGGACTCGAACCTAGGACCTCCGGGTCGGAGGCGCTGCAGCTGACATCAGTTGATGCACTGAGCTACCGCTCACGGTACTGAAAGTGTAATGTGTTGGGTAATCATCATTTCGATATATTAATTTGCTAGCGGCTTTACTTTGAGTTATAATGGACTGTCGAAACAATACAGTTGTCAAGTTGCGACCATACAGTACAACCTATTTATCAGCACCATCACCAAGTGTTTCGGGCAGAAATGTTATTATCCAAGTCTTTTAGTTGAACTTTTTATGAAAAGGGACTAAAATACTTAATTGGTAATCCTGAGTATTATTTTGTCGACAAAATATTTTAATGCACACAAATTACATGGAAAATTTAATTAGAAAAACTTATAACTCAAAGTAACTAGTTATGAAATGTTGAGAACACCTCGTTAATTATATTTAGACAATTATATTAATAAAATGGCCTATTTTACTTTGCGCGGAAAAATTACAATCACGTAAACCACTAAAAAACACAATTTGTCATTTATAATATATCTTAATTTGTAACGATCATTAATTAAATTCATATTCAACCTAATTTTTCAGCAGTATCCATCTCCCAATCTTCGCCTCAGTAAGTACGTAGGTTTTATTTGATCTCTAAATAACCCGCATGGAACTTGTTATCCAAGGGAAGATATAAAAGAACTATGGCTAATCCTAAAAGAAAAAAAAGGTATTAACATTTTGGAACAAAATAGGCGGATGGGAAAATGCAGAAGAGTAATATTACATCACAAATAAATATGCATTCATAATTTCACATCTGGCAGAGAAGATACAAATGTCAAGGTTTCAAAAAAGAAGTAATCCCAAAATAAAATTATCGCGCTTCTATCTCATAGCGCATTTTCATTACTGTACATTGTCTAAAACATTAAATATTACTTTGCTTCTATAAAAAAAACGAAATCTTCAGAACTCCGAAATAATACCTCAAGATTTCATCGGTTAAGGAAACAGTTCTTATTTATTCATATTTTCCGAGTACACGCGGCCCCGAGTGACACCCACTACATAATAAGCACCGCCTGGCGGCCGGAAGCTGGCCCTCGGGCGGCCGGGCGTGCTTTGGGGAACAGCCTGTGGCGCGCCCAGCCTAATGGCAGAATTTGTTACCATGGTGACAAAATAATTGCTGTCTATTCTGCGCGGGATGTTTTCCGTCACTGCAGGGGAGCGTTTTGGGGCTTTCAGGCCGCGCGCCGGCCGAGAAAGGGGGCGGGGTGGGGGGGGCGGAGGCGACGGGCCGTGCGCAGCCCGAAAAAGAAGAGGAGCAGGGCACATAAAGAAGTCAGAAGTAAATTGAATGGGACGGACGGATCCAAGACACTGTGCAACTGTCATTTCCCGCGCGTTAATTGCAGCAGGATTACACGTTGCAAGGAGGGATCCTGAATGAGCGGGCGTGCGTTCTTCATAAGGAAATAATGACACTCCCCCGCTCGGCGCGCGGTGGCCGCCCGGACGCGGCTGTGCTTAGGGCAGATGGCCGCACTCCGCGGCGCCGCGCCGCGCCGCGCCGCGCTGTAACGAGCGCATTCAGTGTTTAGACCAGGGTTGCCAACAATTTTTATGTAAAAGGGAGGGCACTCGATAAGAAAAACCGGGAGCGGTAGCGCAGTGCATCAATTGATGTCACTGCAGCGCCTCTGACCGGGAGGTCCTAGGTTCCCACTCCCCACGGCGACAGGATTTTCGACACTAGCTTGTCAGCTAGGTCGAATTCAGTCGCTGTCTGGAGGTGAATTCTAGAGGCCGGCTGCTCTGATCGGTAGTTTCCTGTGGTATCTCCGATCAACACCAGGCGAATGCCGGAGCAGTACCCTACCAAACGGGCCACGGACCGCGCGCGATCTGTCCTTCCTCTTCCTTGTCCTACCCTCTCCCCTTACACACACACTTACACTAACAAGCACTACACTATCACATATTCCGGGAGACCGGTCGGGAGCTTAGACCTTGTCCCGGCTGGGGTGGTGCCCTGCTGGTGGGAGAGTTCTGGTTAGGGGGAAACCCCACTAGCCGACGGTTGGTCGGCGCCGGATCTCGCCATCCAGCGGGGAAGATCAGCGTCATCTCTCGTGAAAAAACATGCACTTCACTAACGGGACTAATGTCCACAGCGGTTGACGCGCCCGGAAACAATCAATCGATAAGAAAAAAACGCATCAACACATTTCTTTTTATAAATATTTAATTTAGACTAACATCAGCTCTATTTCTTTCCTCTGTCATTTGCGATTCAAGTGAAAAGATTCGTTCACAAAATGCAGATGAAGATGGTCTGAGTGTCGCTTTTTTATTGCCGCTAGACGGAAACACTATCATGCATGCATGTGTCACGTGTGTGTGTCAGCGTTCAGAAAAAAATATTTTCTATTTTAAATTAAACAATAAACGATACCACGTAGCAGATGTCACTGTCAAAAATTACATTAAATTTAATTTAGATGTATTGTACGACTGTACATGAAACTTAATGTGCCGTGTACATTGAAGGGAGATTAATGTGCGTGTACATTAAATTTAATGCCTAAATTTAAATCAATGTAAATTTAATGTACCCCAGAACTGTATATAGAACTTAATATTTTTACATTAAAGGGGTATTAATATAATTGGACAATACATTTAATGTTTAAATTAATATTCACGGAGATTTGATGTATAATTACTGAACACATGGCACATAGATACTGTTTAAAAAATAAATATTTTCTTCCACTATTTGAACTAACGTTTGATAAATTTAAAATTTAATTTTTGTTTGAGCTTTATACTTTATTCTGTACAATAATTTATCATTTTTTCCACAAAACCGGTCCCTTGCAGGTAAGACAAAGGGTGACGGGTTTCCCGGCCTGCCTGTCTCAGGTACTCAAAGTGTTTCGAATCCATTCGTATTCTGAAGCTCATGTAGTCGTCATCGTACGTAGTAGAGTAATAGCAGACTTTCTTCAAACGTGTTCAATATCAAATAAATATCATAACGTTCTGATATGAAAGCGTGTGAAACTTACGAATGTTATTACTCATTTCCTGTTCTCATCATAGCAGTTTCCTTGAGCGGTAAGCTGTTAACATCGAGAGAAGCTGAAGCAATTCAGACATATTGGATTAGTGAAGATAAAGTCTGATTAATATTAAATAGTATTATTTATTTAATATTATTTTCATGAAATGTGAAATTTTTTAATATCTACCTATTTATGAATATGTGCTGCAGATTTCAACTGACTGTTTAAATATTACAATGGACGAAGCAAATTAAGACAAAAAACTAACGTTCAGGAAATGAGTGTTACATAGTAAGTGGAAACTAAATAACTGTGTTTCTGGAACAAAAACTTCCAGTATTTTGAAAAAACGTTATTGAAGGTGTAATAATATTATTTTCCAGCTATTACGTCTTTGGATATGCCTATTCTGCAAAATTAGAACCAACCCTTGAATTCATATCACGGTAAGTTAGACTACTTTTACACATTAAATTTAAAATTATGTTTCATTAAATAAATAATTACTATCGATAGAACATTTGAGAAAAAAGTAGTTACATTTCATCCTTGAGAATTTTTAATAAATTGGCAAATTGGCCTCAGTTTTAAGTAACAGTAAAATTGCATTAAAGAAAACATTGTAAAAATGGATATTACATTTAGATATTAGATTAAATTAAGAATTGATTATATCCTAACGAATCAAATAGTTTTTCCGATTTAGTCATTTCTAGAATGACCAAAGAAAAAGGTAGGTAACAATATATAATTATAATATTACCGACTAGTAATAATATTACTAATAGTTATGTTTTATATTCAACCAACTTTCTTTCTCATTGTGTTCTTTTATTGTGCATGTATCTTTCTCCTTTTGGTACTCATTTCCAAAGTACAAGGAAATCCATTGCCTCTGTCAGTTCTTTTTATAGTTATATGTTTAACTCTGTAAATACTAATACTGAATAAATATTATTTATTAACAACAAAATTTTTACTTTCAGAGAAATTATGAAAATAAATCCAACAGGAGACAAAAGGCCATAAAAAGGTTGAAAAATTTGGTTCTGCAGTTTTTAAATCAGTGAAAAATATGAACAAAATACAATGAAGGGTACATTGTAATAAATTGTGAATTTTTCATTTCTCAAGTGTGTCTCAGTTTTGTATTTATGAATAAAATAAATTTTTGTTTATTAATAAAAGTAAAATATTTATTCATTCCTCCATATTCCATAAATACACTCTTGGTAAAATTAATTCAATAATATTTGGTATACAAGTTAATGGTTATTTATGCGCCAATGGCATTATAAGGGTTCTAATGATACCAGCAACAAGAAGGATTTTTGTCACCCGTGATCTTTACAAGTTAACGCCTGAGGCACCTAGAATTTATTTTCACCTTATTTTAATTATTTAGGAGTACTGGTGCACTAATTAACTACATGTTAACTTGACTCCATTTGTCCTCTAAATTACAATTCATCATTTCATTATTCCACAGGAAAGATACAAAATTTGTAAATATGTAACATCATTCATCTGTACTGGTTGACATGTCGTGTTTGGAGTAGAAGAATTTGCACTTGAAGGAGAAGTATAAAGCACACTGTCAGAAATTTCTGCATTACTTTTAATGTAAAAGTACATGAAAGTAATGACCGAGAACGCACATTAAATTTAATGTACACGTACAGTAAGTTTAAAGTACTTGTACATTAAATTTATTATTTCAGTAAAATTAATGTTAATGTGTAATAAAATTAAATTTAATCGTACATGTACATTAGTATGAAGTCATTTATACACACATTTGCTACCCTGAGGGACCCGAGTTCAAACCCCATCAATGGTGGGGATTTTTATCCGGCTGTGCCCTATTCAGGGCGATCCGGAAGTTCACTCAGCCGACTTTCAAACTGAGTACCAATATTTAATGGATTTATTAATAGTAAATATTGAGAAAATACGCACATGAAGCATGGCGCTTGCCACGCCATCTTCTCCCACTTCCAGAAATAATGTAAGATCTTCTGCAAGCTAATGCATGGAGCTATGAATATAGGGAGATTGCATGGATGGTTGTATATGAATATCCCCTTGCATTGCACATTGCGTAATTAATTTTTCTATCTTATTTTGTATTTTATTGGTATTTTATTTATACTTCCTTTCTTTACATTGTAGACTGATGATGACGGAAAAGCCGTCGGAAGCCGGCTATTTCAATAAATATACTAAGTTTACAGAGATGACGTCCTTTATTTCTTCATATAATAACGCCATCAACACATCACAATTCCCACAATAGGTGTCATGAAGCCACCTCTTGAAGTCACACTCTTGAAGCCACCTCCGCGATATTGGTGAGTTCAGAAAGCTTGTAGCGTAGACTGCGTGTGAGTGCTCCGTGGCTTGTAGCTGTTTTCGTGTTCAGTTGTGTAGTTTGACATCGTTTTAAATATTTAAAAGCTTTGTTCAGAATAGCTAGCATTTTCTAACAGTTTGTTATGGTCACTTGTGTGGCCGTACAAACGGGAAAACCGGAAATTACTTTCAACACGTAAGTAGCTACTCCATGTAAATTGGAACATTTAGTAACTTTGTAAGTTATTCGTGAATTTTCGTGAATCTTTTCTTAAAAATTTCCTGCAGACCCAAAGTGGAGAGCATTGGGGATTAGAGCTGTAGGAAGAGACAATTTGTAGCGTAGCAATTGCAGCAGGTTATGTTCGGCTCATTTCCCCGAACACAATTTCGATAGAACTTCTTTATCGTGTGTACGTTTGTGAGAATTTGTATTTCCATCAAATTTACCAGCTTTTCCACCACCCCTACGAGAAATAAGTTGTGGAGGAATATTTATTTATTTACATACTCCTACGTCACATGCAGCTAATAACGTATTGTTAGGCCTGTAGTAACAGAAAGTATTGGTTTGGCAGACGTGTTTTGGATCCACCAATATTGCGGGCTGGCTTCAATTGCTAAACATGGTAAAGACTGATTACGGCACCTCCATGTATTCATAGCTCCATGGGCTAATGGACAGGAGTCACAACCTCCTGCAACCCTAAGAATGTATTCCTGCAGCACAAAGGATAAACAAACAAACAAGTAAATAAAGCGATTTATTGATATTGAATTCGGCTACTTGTTCCATGATATACTCTCATTGCTTGAATGGTAAAATGTTTTTAGTTTCTGCCGCGGGATCGCTACAGACAATGACGCATCCGCTCTTAATTTATCCCCCTTCCCTCTTCGCTCCTTTTTTAGTGTTTTCCGCGTTTCAGACGCTAGCATAAGATGGCGAGAGGGGAGTTTAGGAGTAAATTTCGGATTTTTACGCTCTACATTTCCCATTCCCCTTGTAATAGGCTCTTAAAAGGCGTAAATATACATCATAATTCCTTAAATAGTATAAACTGAGATAAAAATAACTTTTCATAATGAATTTTATTTTACTTCAATCTTCTGTGGGCACTTATATTTTATGTTCTATTAGTACTCTTATTTAAATGACACTTTTTGTGACATGAAACATGGAAGCAATTAGAAACGTGGTGTACGTAGTATCACCATTCCTACTATTAAAATAGAAATATACAACGTACAGGTTGTGACAATGACTACACATTTCTGAAGTTTAATGTAACTAACGCTTGTTGTTGGAACCGTGGCTATGGAGAAAAATATAATAGTACGGGACTGTTTTATTCCTCTAAGTGTATGGACTAAAGAATGCGCCAGCGTTATTTCCTTGTGGCGGCATCTATTTTAAGGTGCATGCGTAATTTCAAACGCTACTTCGGTATTTTGCTCCTCAGGTAGCGGTGCTAGTTTACGATGCTTCTACCACTGATTTTATCCAGGAGAGCAACCCCACTAGTGGAGAGGATGTTGCCCAGGGCAACCCACTTCAAAGGCAACCAATCATGAGGCCATTTCGTTTACTATTATTTTGGTGGTGTACTTCCTTATCAAGTGTCGTAGATCTCGATTGCGAAAAGTTGGACTTCAGCATGCGGCAACGCTGTTCGGCAAGGTAAAGAAAAATGTTTCCTCAGGTTTCCCTCCGAGCCGAGGGAAGGAGAGTGAAATATTATTTTATATTTATGAAACATTATTAAATAATAATTACCGTAGTTGATGCAAAATAAATTACTCCATGTTTATCGTATTCATAAAATAATTACGTTTGTAATCTATACGTCGCAACAAAATACTTATTAGTTTGTCATTATGTGTATTGGGTTTACTTCGTAATTTGATTAATTTCCATCTCGTATTGTGTCATTTCATGAATCATTCCGTACGTTTCTGTCAACTTAAGAGTCAATTTAATACGTCATTGTTTTATGAAAGTAATGCGCAATAGTGAAACACATCGATAATATAGTACAATGGGTGAGAAAGGCTGTTGTTTCTGCATCAATTTTTTCAAATCATCTTTACATTACAGGTGGCGTAAGGGGCCGAACCCTTCAATTGCAGATTTAAAAACCACCATATGTCCATTTATACAGCATAAAAAATCCACATATATGCCACGGTTATGAAATCCATATGATTTTCAAATGTATTGTTTTATTATTAATTTTGGTAATTGAGAGTTCGTCTTTTTTGAAACTATTGAACATAGATTGTCACAAAGAGCAATTATACAGTTAAATTACATTTTCCTTGCTAGTAAATTATCATAAGAGCTGTGTTTGATTCCATAGCTCAGTTAATAGAGATGTCTGGAGGTCCTGGGCTCGGATCCAGGAGGGATCAAATATTTGCACTTTGTGGCAATCAATGTTTAGTATGATTAGTGGTCTCAGTTAGTGGAGTAGGCTGAATGCTCTCACCATGCGCTCACCATGTGCTGCGTGCAAGATGTGATGTTTCGACCGACGGTGATGTGAGCTGACTGTTGCATCTAGGACATCTCATCTTCTGTATCCCCCTCCCAAAGTCTCGCCATCGCCTCTTTTGAGCACCTTCGCTTCTTTCGATACGACTGGGAATCCAAGAGGTCATGTGCTAACGTCTGTGGACTACGTACCGGGTTCGGGGGACGGGGGACGTTTTGACCACACTACTCTCGCATGTGTGCCAAGAGTCCTGATCCAGAACGTTGATTGATTGATTTTTTGAATTTTTCGTGTTTCCGGGCGCGTCAACTGCTTCGGTCATTAGTCCCGTTAGTGTATTGCATGTTTTTTTCTCGTGAGATGGCGGTGATCTCCCCCCAGTTGGATAGCGAGATCCGGCGCCGACCTACCGTCGGTTAGTGCGGTTTCCCCCTAACCAGGACTCTCCCACCAGCGGGGCACAGCCCCAGCCGGGACACGCTCTAAGCTCCCGACCGGTCTCCCGGGATATGTGGTAGTGTAGTGCATGTTAGGGTATGTGTAAGGGGAGAAGATAGGACAAGGAATGGGAAGGACAGATCGCGCGCGGTCCGTGGCCCGTTTGTTAGGGTACTGATCCGGCATTCGCCTGGTGTTGATCGGAGAAACCACGGAAAACTACCGATCAGAGCAGCCGGCCGCAAGAATTCTTCTCCAGGCAGCGATTGAATTTGACCTAGCTGAAAAACTAGCGTCGAAAATCCTGCTGCCGTGGGGAGTGGGAACCTAGGACCTCCCGGTCAGAGGCGTTGCAGTGACATCAGTTGATGCACTAAGCTACCGCTCCCTCTAAGAGGTCATGTGCTAATGTCTGTGGACTACGTAGTGGGTTCGGGGGGCGGGGGACGTATTGACCACACTACTCTCGCATGTATGCCAACAGTCCTGATCCAGAACGTTGATTTTGTACAAGGGTGTCCAACTTCCAAATCCTCAAGGGCCACAAATGAAACCTTTAATATTGTTGCGGGTTATATTTTCATTACTCGGGCAATCCACACGTGATCCCTTATTGTTGATATCGGCAGTTTGCCCGGCTGCTCTAAAAACGAGGGAAGGAAGGGAACAATGCGAGATATCAGTTCGTGACATGCATTAAAGCAGTAAAACACCTTGGGATGATTCTGAATTTACTACACCGAGAGAGGGGAGCTCAGTGCATCAACTAGTGTCACTAATGTGACATTAGTGTCTCTGACCGGGAGGTCCTAGGTTCGAGTCTCGACAGTGGCAAGATTTTCGACACTAGCTTGTCAGCTAGATCGAATTCATTGGCTGTCTGAGGGAGAATTGTAGAGGCCGACTGCTCTGATTGGTAGTTTACCGTGTTTTTTCCGATCAACACCAGGCAGTACCCTAAAAAACGGGCTGCGGACCGCGTGCGATCTTTACTTCCTCTTCCTTGTCCTATCCTCTCCTCTTACACATACACTTACACTAACATGCACTACACCGCCACACATGCCGGGAGAACGGCCGGAAGCTTAGAGCTTGTTCCGGCTGGGGGCGGTGCCCCACTGGTGTGAGAGTCCTGGTTAGGGGGAAACCCCGCTAGCCGACTGTATGTCGGCGCCGGACCTCGCTATCCAGTGGGGGAAGATCACCGCTACCTTATGAGGGGGGGAAACATGCACTACACTTAAGGGACGAATGACCTTCTTAGTCGACGTACCAGAAATAACTAACAACAAACCAACCTGAATTTTCTAGAAATAATTCTTAAATCTAAATTTAACTTATTTTTTACAGTAAGGGTTGACACTGACAGGACGTGTGCATTAGGCGCACAATGTTCTCGCCCGACATGGATGCAAGGGACTTTCACATTTGTAATAATCTTTCGGGGGCCACCATAAATCAACTTTGGTTGGTGAGAGCGGTAGCTCAGTGCATCAACTGATGTCACTGCAGCGCCTCTGAACGGGAGGTCCTAGGTTCCCACTCCCCACGGTGGTAGCATTTTCGACACTAGCTTTTCAGCTAGGTCGAATTCAGTCACTGTCTGGAGGAGAATTCTAGCGGCCGGCTGCTCTGGTTAGTAGTTTCCCGTGGTTTCTCCGATCAACACCAGGCGAATGCCGGAGCAGTACCCTATCAAACAGGCCACAGACCGCGCGCGATCTGTCCTTCCCATTCCTTGTCCTATCCTCTCCCCTTACACACACTTACACTAACATGCACTACACTACCACATATCCCGGGAGATCGGTCGGGAGCTTAGAGCTTGACCCGGCTGGGGCGGTGCCCCGCTGGTGGGAGAGTCCTGGTGAGGGGGAAACCCCACTAGCCGACGGTAGGTCGGCGCCGGATCTCGCCATCCAGCGGGGTAAGATTACCGCCATCTCCCGAAAAAACATGCACTACACTAACGGGACTAATGACCAGAGCAGTTGCCGCGCCCGGAAACATGAATCAATCAATCAATGAACTTTGGTTGGTCAACTCTGATTTAGTATTACCGCACGCGACTGGTAATAGTTCTTTGTCGTCAGGTTCTTCAGGTTGTCTGGATTTTGAGTGTTGTTGCGAAAGTGTTGAGTTTTTCTTGAATCTGCGTATACTCAGTATAACATGTACTTCCACAAAAGACAAATCATACGTAGTTTCGAAATTGTAAAGTGATAATTAAAATCCAGCCATTTTCGTGTGAAAAGACGCGACATGGCGAGCCCATGGTTTATTGAAGTGGATGAGCAACATGTGGCAGGAAACAGTGAGTGAAAATTCCCAATGTCCTATGAAATGTTTAGGATACAACGGTAAGTCGACCTTTAATTAAAGAATTGAATGTAGACTATTGTTAATGTTTTAATGTAATTTTGTGTATTATACTTTTGTTTATTATTGTCAAAGCAAACAATGAAAAATTAACAAATCTCAAAGAATATACAGTAGGTATGTACACCGTAATATGGAATACATAAACATTATACAACAGGATGTCAATTCGGTACCTTAATTGGTCTTCCTTGTTTAATCCGCAAAACTCTAATCGCATTCCCATGCTCACTGAGCAGGAGACGCCAGTGTCAGCAAAATTTATTTATCGCCCATTAGAGATCCCTTGCTTGGTCATGTATGAATCACAGAGCCCCAGGTAGAAGAAATAAGTATTGTCAACTATTTCTTAATATCTAAAAAACTAAATTATTCTCTCTTATTTAATTAAGGGAGAATGTCTTATTTCAATCTGCAAATCCATACTCACAAAGGATAACGCTTTCATTTACGCATCAGAAAGAAAATTGGACTATTGCACTATTTGCTTGTAATAAGTCTACATACCTGGGTGTGATGAGAATGTAGAGGTGAGTGTTGAGTCCGTCGTGAGCATGGATGTAGTTACATGGAGGCAGTTTATCACTTGTGTAGAATTCGTATGTTGGTTAACTTAGTTGATTGTCATATCTTGTAAAAATCAAAGATGATAAATGAAGAATGTAAGTATTTCACTTGACAATACTTTGTCAGTCTGCCCTTTAAACTCTGAACTTGCTACCGCAAGTCCTGATGTTAGGAATTTCTAAAAAGTATTCTTTATTTTATTCGCTTGTGGCGTAGCATCTTAAATCCCTTAAAATACTGTAGCATCAATTTTTTAACAATCCATAAACGCACGAGTGATGCTACTTCTCATTTTTCCAAGAATGCATGTTCTTTGGACTTGCTTTGTAGTACTTGGGAATGTTCAGCTGTGAGGTTCCTTGCGTTGCTTCTCTGGTAGCTCGCTGAGGCCAAAGCACACTGATTGATTGATTGATTACTTCGTGTTTCCGGACGCGTCAACTGCTAACGTCATTAATCACATAAGTGTCGTGCGTGTTTTTTCACGGGGAGTGGCGGTCTTATTTCTAGCTGTAAGCGGAAGCGGTAGCTCAGTGCATCAACTGATGTCACACGGCGGAAGGATTTTACACACTAGCTTTTCAGCTAGGTCGAATTCAGTCGCTGTCTGGAGGAGAATTCTAGCGGCCGGCTGCTCTGATCGGTAGTTTCCCGTGGTTTCTCCGATCAACACCAGGCGAATGCCGGAGCAGTACCCTACCAAACGGGCCACGGACCGTGCGCGATCTGTCCTTCCTCTTCCTTGTCATATCCTCTCCCTTTACACACACACACACACACACACACACACACACACACTAACATGCACTACACTACCACATATTCCGGGAGACCGGTCGGAAGCTTAGAGCTTGTCCCGGCTGGGGCGGTGCCCCGCTGGTGGGAGAGTCCTGGTTAGGGGGAAACCCCACTAGCTGACGGTAGGTCGGCGCCGGATCTCGCCATCCAGTGGAGGAAGATCACCGCCATCTCCCGAGAAAAAACAAGCACTACACTAACGGGACTAATGACCACAGTAGTTGATACGAAAAAATCAATCACTCAATCAATTCCAGCTGTATGGTGAGATCCGGTGCCGACATACACGTCGGCTTGCGGTATCCCCCGGCGGGGCTCCGACCCAACCAAGATGAGTCAAAGCTCCCGACATGTAAGGTAGTGTAATACATGCAAGTGTGGCGTAAGGAGTGAGGGTAGGAGAAAGTATTGGAAAGAAAGATCATGCGTGATCCATGGTCCGTTTCTTAGAGTACAGATGTTGGTCGGAGAAACCACGGAAAACTACCGATCAGAGCAGCCGACCGCAACAATTCTCGTCCAGATTGCGGCTGAATTCGACCCAGCTGTGTAGCCAGCTAGTGTCGAAAATTCTGGCACTTGGGACTGGAATCCTAGGATCTCGCGGTCAGAGGCATGGCAGTGACTTCAGTTGATGCCCTGAACAATCTCCCAAGCTCCCTGAGATATAGTATGACATACAGTTCGGGCAAAGAAAGTCCTGGCACATAATGATCTATACTTTTCATCAAAGTAGTACTGGAACTGAAAGAAAATGGTGACGTCTCTTTCATGGCCCTTCACAACTACCGACATTTTTCCGCTGTTCATCAAATAACCTTGTTTATAAAAAATATAGTGTTTAAAAAATGCACCTTGGTGTTTAAAGGAAGAGAAAATTGACGAATTAAGAAATGAAAAAACTTTATATTATGTTCTCTATATTTTCTCTCGGACTCCTGAAAATTAACACTCTGGCACTTTTTAAAATCGCTGTTCACAATGCAAAACTAAGGATTTTCAGTCAAAACAATATCTCATTGTTTGGTCGGTTATTCGCATTTTGCGTTGTGACCTACGACTTTTATGAGGTGAGGAGGAAGATAGGCTATACATGTAACCCAACAGTAATATCTCTCCATTCAAAATGTGTAATTATCCTAACAATTGACCGAGACATGTAACTAGGTGCTGTTAATAGAAAATATTTTTATTAGAAGATTGCGCATATGCATTGCAAATATTTTAAAACTATAAAAATATATAATAGCGAAATATATGTACATTAGGGAGCATATGTTTCACTACCTCTTTACCTTAATCTATGATAAGGTTGTGCTCTAGTGGAAGAAATTAAAGACTCATTCCCAGTCAACAGTCAGACGTATATTAATAACCACTTACATTTTCACTGAGTTTCTACTCTGAACCATAGTAATCATTCAAACGTTTTTTAAATTTCTTTTACCTTGTACCTTGTCCAATAAATCTTCAATATATAGCCGGCTCATTTTATTCGAGCCTTGGGAGATTGAACCTGGATTTAAACAAAACAATGATTATGTCAAATGAATAATAAACTTTTTTAATAATTTAAATAAGAAAACATACAAAATATTGGGATATTTTGTTAAAATAAACTGTTTTTATAAGGTCTTTGGGTATAAATGTGACAAGCTACAAATGTTACACATAAAATACATACAGATATCCTATTTGTTCTTTACATATCATACAATTTACAGTTTAACGACAAGAGCTTTAACAGAAAATCATGGATATCAGCCTTCATGGTATTCTCAGATAATCAGTAAAATTTTCACTAATTTTTCAGGAAATACCAAATAAGCAGTTACATTTTTCCATGTGGTGAAGGGGGAGGAACAATGAATCTCACAGTACATGTGTAAACAAATACACATTTAGAACTTCTTTGATTCACAATGAATTATAGAAACATCATTTTAACGTAAAATGGAACGCCTAAAAATCTTATTTTTTGTTTAAGTTGTAAGAATACAAAAATATCATTCGGTTTAGTGTTAACTGAATAACAAAAATTCCAGTTTATTAACTCGTAAAACTCATTGAACCAAGACAAGTTGCTTCAAACATCCATGAAATTCTTGTCGTTTAGTTATTTGTAATAATAATATGACGTCATGCATTTCTTTAAGAAATAGACGTATGTTTGACTAGAACATTTAAATAAAGGGTGAAAGCGAAAAATACAGTGATCTTCACACAGAGAGATATCTGTTTAATGATTCTTTCGTGTGTGTCTGGGAAATTTACTTCTGCGACGGACGCCAAATATCTTAGCCCTCGTTAAGAATTCTTGAACTTTTTGTGCACAGGTTTCATCATTCGATTTCTTTCGAAAACATTATAATTACTTTGTACAATAAAAATGCATCCACGAACTACATAACTACACTTAAAATGCTACGGTCTCTGTTTCGAAGATGGGTAGTCGCCGCAATCAGGGAATTTCGTTCCTCCGCACTTCATAAAATTGTCCTATGATGTTTTTTACACTATGTTCCTCTTCGGTAGCTTACATTCCATTTCACCAAAAATTTTTCAAAAATTAACATTATCAGGGAAATTTTTATGATATATGAAACATTTGTTTTTACGTTAGATGAATATAACGTTAAGATAAAGACAATTTAAAATAAAAAGACACGAATGTGACCATTTCAATGACTGCAAATTGCATCATTGTACACATTGTTTAGTCGTATACATCGATTTAGAGTTATTCAAAACCAAACAATACGTAGTATATTATTGGGTGATTTTTAAATTCCTGTAAAGATAGAGAGTGAGAGAGGAGCACTAAACAAAATTCCAAATTGATTGCACCCTTTGTATTTTGTACATCAACGAACTGAGATAAAAGGATATCAAGTAATTGGCCCCTAATTGGCAATATTTGGCAATATTTTACGTACTGAAAAATTGCTTATTGTAGAAATTAGAGGAGATAATGCATGAACATACGTATGCAATTATATGGCTCCAACAACATTCAGGTGTCTCAAAATACTATCAGAAAGTCCCCCCCCCCAATCCGCACTCGCCATATCCATCGTCACCGCATTTTCCTATCCTATCACATCATCAACCCATTACCCATCCGCGGTCCAGTGGCTTCACATTTTCGGGAATCTCATATCATGAAAATTCAGAAAATTCATGGTGCAACAAGCGAGTCTGGGACGTCCCTATCGCAGGCACGTTAGGCTTCCAAAGGCTTGTACTCCAAAATACATTTAGAGTAGGACATTTGACACTCGCAACCATTCGCGCATTTCTTTGTTGACAATGAGACTCCGACACCAGCTCCAACGCGCTTTACATTAAAGAATCTTCAGTCTGTGCGATGCCTTATATCCAACTTATTTCTATTTTAAAAAGTGATAATATAAAATATTTGTTACGCTTATCTTTTGATAATGTTACTCCTTACTTTCTTTTAAAGTCCATAATTAAAATATAATAATATATTAATCATTTATGATCAAAGGAACATCTTATTTATTAACAATTACTGAAATTAGTTTCATATATCGTCTTGCTTAAGTAGCCTATGTATCTTTCTTTCTCCTTATATTCAACAACCAATTCTTGTGGTCCCCCCTGGTAATGTACTTTACTCTTCATGACATCTCGATACTCTATACTGCAAAAAATAAACTCGTTGCTGTCGGCAAAGATCCCTCCGTTATGAAGATACTAGGCAGTTGTATAACCATTTGATGCGACAATTAATGCTCCGATGCACTAAATACTATATCCTGACGTCGTGGATTTGCTGGTGACGTAATGGACTTTCTGAATGTTCATGCTATGAGTCTTTTAGGCAACTTGTACGGAATATAGCGGCGTACCGCAAGTGAAGACAGTTCTCGCTTTCGGTGACGAGTAGTCGGAGCGCGGATGATTGCAAGGATGACATTCAGTAATTCTCTTATCTGCAACTGCATAGAAAAGAGAGGACGAGCACGCGACGCGAGAGTGCATACTGGGGAGACCTCCTCAAAAATGACCAGGAGCCGCCTGAATTCCCCCCGTCTGTAGAATAATAGTACATTGTGAAACGGTGATGTAATGATGGGTATTAATACACGAGTGTGATATTACGACACGAGCGAGTATCGTTAACTTCAAACGAGTGTATTAATACCCATTACATCGAGTTTCATACGCTACATTTTCTACGACTTTTATAAGTTAAACTTTTACATTGAATCGTTTCGTGGCAGTTGACATGCAGGATTCAATCAAGGCCACCTAACCGACAGCTCCCTACCCCTCGCATGCTGACTCAGGTGGCTGTGGTTACCACTCCACCTATGACAGAGTACTGCGCTAGTCAAATAGGATCAAAGTGAAATTACGATCCAATTTATTTTAAATAATATTCGACGAAAAAGTACTAATAAAAAATAAATTAAAACTGACAAGATAATATAATATCAAATACAATTTTAATGTACACAATCGAACGAAACATTTACTAGGACGATTCTCAATGATTACTTGCCAATACTTGGTTTGTAAACTCCTCTGTGATTAGTCAAGAACCTGTAATATATCTGAATGGTAATGAGCATCATTATGCAACTGATTGCAGCCATGAAATGACAGAATTATACAATGAGAGTAGAAAAAGGAATATTCGGAGTCAGGAACGTCTGCACTCGATATCACTCGGGTGTGTTCAATTAGTTATCGACTACCTTATTCACTAACACCTGGAAATGCGTTCAAGTTTGTAACTGAGAACCGTCTGGCGAGCTGGGCGACGAGAAGGGAATTTTCCCCCGGCGCATAAAGGCATCTCGTTCCTAGGAGACGAACCATCCCTCGCCATCGCTACAAGCGACGCGCGCCGGGCGCTCAGGCCTCGTTCACAATGCAAACTTAAACGTAACCGTAACGTAGCCGCAAAACCTAGAAATGGGTTATAAAGCGAGATCATTCACAATGCCTTGACGTAAACGTAGACGTAAGACGTAAACTTAAAGAGCTCGCAAGCTCCAAGCTTCTACGTTTAAGTTTACGTCGAAATTCTACCGAAGACCAATCAGAGAGCAGCATGAAAAAACAAATGCACAACGAAATCCGCGAGAAGGAAGGTCGACTCCAGATCGATTCTTGTTTATGTGTGTGTATTGGTGTGTATAGTCAAAAGGTAGAGCAGAGAAGTTTGTGGAGTTTTGGTACGAGTTGCGAAGCGTTGGTTCGAAATGGCATTGTGAACGAGTTTAGTGCTCATTTATGATAAAGGACATGGAAATAAGAACATCATGTTGAATGATAGAATTAAGTGTTAAATATATTTGCGGTACACAATTTAAAGCTCACTGCTCGCATATAACCTCAATAGGTAGGGCGCAACAGCTGCTCGCAAATGCAAAAGGCGAAATCGATAGGAGAGTCGAAAAAATGCTAGAAACGAATCGATCAATATGTTGAATTCTGATTGGTTCAGGCAAAACCTACGTTCCAGCTTACGTTAGTTAGTGCCTTATTTTACATGGCGAGACTCGGGTCATCAGCCCGCTCTTCCGTCAAACCGTCTACCACGCAATTTTTGCTACGCTCCTTTCACCACCTAGCGGAGAAAGGAGGTATTATATTGGGCGACGAAAACAGGCAGAACTCAATTTTGCTCAGAGGCTTCATTTAGACTTGAGGATCTTTACATGCAGTAAATCTACTACATGGGACAGCCGGCTTTACTTCCCCTCCGAAGGAAGGCGTACGAAGGATTTTTTGCCGGGTTCGATCGGGTTCGAACCCGCAAACTCGGGTACAACAGTCCGATACGCTAACGGTACGATACGCTAACCGTTATACCATCGAATCCGCTGCGAAACCGATAGGAGAGTCGAAAAAAATGCTAGCAACGAATCGATCAATATGTTGAATTCTTATTGGTTCAGGCAAAACCTACGTTCCAGCATACGTTTGCCATTGTGAATGCTCGTTTTTACGTTAAAAGTTTAGTGCATAAGTTTACGGCTTACGTTACGTTTAAGTTAGTATTGTGAATGAGGCCTCAGGGCGGCGAGTGGCGGAACACGAGCGCCGCGCCGCCCCCGCCCACCCCCGCGTCCAGTGGCCGGGGCGCCCACGACACCAGCGCTGGCGGGGGCGGCGGCGGCGGCGGCGACAGCTACAGCTGGCAGCCGTGCACGTAGGTGACGTTGCGGAAGATGGCGGCGGCGGTGCTGAGGAAGGAGCAGGCGGAGGCGGCGGCGGCGGCCGCGGCGGCGGGCGGGGGCGGCGGGGGCGGCGGCGGCGGCGGCGCGGCGAAGGGCGAGCAGCACGCGGCGGCGTCGGGGCCCGGCGGCCCCGCCCCCGGCAGCCCGCCCGCCGCCGCGGCCGCCGCCGCCGCGTGCGCCGCATGCGCCGCGTGCGCCGCGTGCGCGCGCCCCAGCAGCTCCTTCTCCACCGACGCCTGCTGCCGCAGCTGCTCCAGGCGCAGCTGGTTCTGCCGCTTCCACTTCGTCCTGCAAGCAGCAGCAGCATGCGCTACACTTCAGGTACGAGGCAAAGAGACATCACGCGTATTCGGCTTCTTTAAAGGCGGCTCCACACATTCGGCATTCGGCGAACAGCGAGCAACCACTCGCCGATTCTCGAGTAGTGTGTGAGTTGCTTGTTATTTTCCAAGTGAGAAACATCCGGTGCTCGCTCTACCCACTGCGAGTCGGTCTTTAGGACACTTCAAAGAGAGCGAACATTCGCCGAACGCATCAGCTGTTCGGGATTGGATGAGCGGTTGTCCGCTGATCGGCAAATGCCAAATGTGTGGAGCCGCCTTTACATTAAAACATTACGGCAAGTTTACGCAGGTTTATGCTTCAGGTGCAGCTAGTTTTACCGCCTCCACTTCGTACTGCAAGCAGCAGCAGCAGTATGCGCCACGCCTTCGGGTACCAGGCAAAGGGACATCACGCGTACTCGGCTTCTTTAAAGGCGGCTCCACACATTCGGCATTCGGCGAACAGCGATCAACCGCTCGCCGAATTCTGAGTAGTGTGGATGCGTTGCTTTCTATTTGCCAAGTGAGAAACATTCGGTGCTCGCCCTACCCACCGCGAGTCGGTCTTTAGGACACATCAAAGAGAGCGAACATTCGCCGAACACAACAGCTCTTCGGTATTGGGCTAGCAGTAGCTCGCTGCTCGGTGTATACCAAATGTGTGGAGCCACCTTTAATAATGGACATTAAAACATTAAGGCAAGTTTCCGTACTCATTCCACTTGGTTCTGACTTTGAGTCTCTTTCCGTTTGACACTGAAAGAGACCGAAACGATGCCTTCATTATCTAGTATTGACGAATAGGTACGATAATTTACAACAAACTGAATAATCGATTTTCAACGATATGGTGAGGCGGGACATTTGTGCGCAGTCATCGCAAGGTTTCTAGAATGTTGAGGGTACGTGGCGCTGGGGAGGAGGGGGTGGAAAGTAATCCATTCCCCAGTATACACCCTCCAAATTACACTGAGATATTTTTCTGAACTTTGATTTCAGATATTTTGTTTTCTCAGATTCGTCGTCCCTGGGATGCTCTGAACAACTGGACTGTGGAGGAGATGACATAGTGAAGCTTTTTAATGAAATAAACAAGTTTTTACTATTGAAAATTTTCATTTTCAATCCCCAAAATGGATTGAACCCCATAGCATTGCTTTGCATAGTTTAGCATGTAGTTAAGATGGTCCCGTATACGAAAATGTGAATTTTAACTCACAGTTTCGTATACAGGATCGTTTTAACATTTCTTAGCAACTGTAGCAATTATGACGAAGTTATAAGTAATTCTATGTGCACTGAAATCATAATCCTACCAGAGATAGCTCTATATACCCACACCAAAAGGCTGCTGCCGTTCTGTCGGTTGGCGCTCTTACACGCATTTTGTTAGACATGACGGAGAACAGTCGAGAACACCCGACACTCGAGGATTCACTTGGAGCGCTGACTTGAACTCATCGCCGAGTAATTGATTTCGAATCGCAGCGTTGGTTGATCCGAGGAGAGAGCCGGTGGTCTCCGCTTGGTGATTCCTTGGTGTTATTCTCGTTTTTAAATGGATGCATCTGATGTGTTTTTTATTAATTCAATGAAAATACTATGAGTATAATTTTACTAATTGTACAATTCCCTAAAACACATAAAATGTAATATTTTGATTGCTTTGCCGAGTCATCGCCGCACCTATTGTTGACCACTCGCCACATCACTACTCAATGCATATTGAGTGACGCATCATCAAACAGGCCAACAACCACCTTTGCAGAAGAAACGACAACACTTTTTTTCATTTTGCTGTGGGTATTTGTCAATAACGCACCTGGAAAACGAGATCGTTTCATACTACTCTAAATTCCAGGGCTGTACAATACTTTCTCTACGTGCTTTTGAGAAGAAGCTGCGAAGAACTCATGTCTTTGGGGTGCAATTTGCAAGAAAGCACTACCGTCTACCGATCGTTTCAAGAAATATGAAATAAAATTAAAGTCGTTCTGTTGTCATAATCACTACACTTGGGACGTATTTGTAAATTGTCTGAATACTTTACTTGTCTGAATAACAGAATGCCACACATATTAAATATTTACAATGGTGCACACGTACTCGTGAACTTTCAAAATTCTGAATACATGCCCTCTGGTGTTATGTAAAAAAAAGAAAAATAACGTAAAATATACACTTAAACGAACCACTTAAACGAACCCTTTCGACTTTGGTTTTTTGCTATAGATCAATGATACACGAATTTTTATTTTAAACAAGCATTAAACCGAAACCAGATAAGCGAATATATTAAAAGCGTTGATTTATTCAATTAATTTATGCCGGGAATTTACAGCAAGCCCGAGGTTTAGAAGTACAATGGTTCCCTGAGCCGACAGTAACACTTCTTCATAAGTAGTGGTTAAAGTTGACAAAACTAATGAAAGCGTATGATCACAATATTCATTTTAACACAGCGATGAAACACTTCAGGGTACCAGTTCAAAAAGGAATTCTGAATGCTGTTCCCACAAAGAAACCTGCCCTTTACTACAAACGTGTGGGAATGCGCGCCATACCGAAACCTTTCCTCCTTTTAGTGTTATCTCTAACAAATTACTCAGACTTTTTCAAAATGCATCAGTCAAATAAATATCTACAATTCAATGAAACACCCATTACACAAGAATCAATATGGTTGAAAGATGACTCGGAAAGTGGGAACATATCTTAAAATTTCGAAAACCAAGGAAACATGGCAGTGGCGAATCCTGTATATTAGTTTAAATAAACTGCACTTTGTGGAAGCTATCTCTACTGTTTTCTTTTATTCTGAGCTTTTCTGAAATCCCAATACTATGAAATTCCGTTCTTAATAATTGTTTTATAAAACAATTGCACAAACTCCGAAAATCTGGATCATTAGCACACTCCATTTTCATAAAAACTTGAGAGAAGTATAACTTACGAACGACCAGACAAGGACTGTTCACCGCAATATTTTGCGGTGCCTACCGACCGTCCAGACTCCCTCTCCCTGCCCTTGTAACATCATGAGCCCTAGGTTATCGGGGGCTGGCATGCGGGGACTTCGCCTGCGCTAGCGAATTCTCTAGACAGCAGTAAGAACTATTTGAAACTTCTCACTCTACCGCACTTCTTAGCGCTTAGGGATGCAGAAGGCTGACGCTCTCGGCAGCAAAACAGAGTTATTGTTTACGCATCTGTTTAAAACTCTTAAAATCTTAATAACGTTTTAGAAGATTACCAAACTTATGAAATATTTCTTGTACACTTCGAATTACTTGGTATACCGGCGGTACACGCGGTGTATCGAAGAATTCGCCACTGAAACATAGCGAAACTGAGATACGTCAATTCACATTAATACTTCATAATTTAATCTATAATACATTGTTTCATTGATTATTGTTTCGTTATTATTGGTTATTTTATGTAATTTATGAACATAAGAATAGTAATATCTGGTCTAGATTTTTTGTTTCCGCATACCCGCGTAACGAAAAACAGCTTATGCATTGTGAAAATCAAAGGAATGGATCTCAGCTGTTTAGATTTTTACATGTTTGTGGATTGGTCCGTTATGCCTAATGCCAGTCAATTGAGGAATAAATTGCACTGAGGAAGAAATGTCTGGCTTTAATATTGGAGGTGTTGGCAAATTAGAAAATAAATTTGAACTACCTGAAACCTTGCGATCGCATCGAACGAAAGGAAGAGCTCCAAAAGTATTGTCATTCCGTATTTATTCTCGAAGACAAATGAAATTAGAAAGATTTACAAATTTTGGAACAATACAATCACTATTCCCTGAACACAGAATTGAATTTGTTTCTGACAATGCAATAGAATTGTTTTGTATTTACAGAGATTTCTACAATAATGTTGTAGAACACTATGGCAAAGACATTTTGTTGTCCTTCTTAACGTAAAAACGTGTAGTGTACAAAATATAATTATAATTCCTGACTTTTTTGTGAAAGGACACATAATTTAGAGTATTAATGACAGCGTTTATATATACACTCACTAATATTTGCATTTAAAACATTATTCGAACTTAAGAAAACTCGCTATTTTCGCTTCGTAAACAATTACTTCACACTTTCATGTTTTCTTGAAGACGAAATGTCCAATACTTTCAATAGACCAATCCAACTCACTTAATGAAATAATGAACAAATGACGACAAAAATGCGATCATTCTGTTAATTTTAAGACAGCTTTAAATTCATTCTGTTTAAATCAATCTTTAAGAGCAAATGAAAACAGATCTAGGGCCATCTTCTTTTCATTCAAAGCAAAAGCATTACGAAATTTGGTTGAGTACAAAACTCATATTTTTTTCTAAACCCTTAGTGTTTTAAATATAGCTAATTTTGAAATTTTCTAAACGTCAGAAATTTTAATGAAAATCTTAAGTTTATCAATCTTATAAATGCACTTTCGAGCAAAGCATTTCAAGAAGAATTTTTCAGTCATGTCACAGTAGCCCCAAAAATTAAAATAAGTTTATGATCTTTGGAATTGTACAACTATATTTTTCTCCTGATATTACAAAGTTTCAGTCAAAAGTTTATAATCTAACAGAATTATGCTTGAAGTATTTGTACTTGCTCCATACAGACATCCCAATTTTACCACCCATCTATGCCGACATCCCAATTTTTGGATACAAAATTGCTTGTATCTCCTTGACTTCTGTACCGGGAGCGGTAGCTCAGTGCATCAACTGATGTCACTGCAGCGCCTCTGACCGGGAGGTCCTAAGTTACACTCCCCACGGCGGCAGGATTTTCGACACTAGCTTTTCAGCTAGGTCGAATTCAGTCGCTGTCTGGACGAGAATTCTAGCGGCCGGCTGCTCTGATCAGTAGTTTTCCGTGGTTTCTCCGATCAACACTAGGCGAATGCCGGAGCAGTACCCTAACGGGACACGGGACACGGTAAACGGGACACGGACCGCGCGCGATCTGTCCTTCCTCTTCCTTGTCCTATCCTCTCCCCTTACACACACACACTTACACTAACATGCACTACACTACCACATATTCCGGGAGACCGGTCGGGAGCTTAGAGCTTGACCCGGCTGGGGCGGTGCCCCGCTGGTGGGAGAGTCCTGGTTAGGGGGAAACCCCACTAGCCGACGGTAGGTCGGCGCCGGATCTCGCCATCCAGCGGGGGAAGATCACCGCCATCTCCCGAGAAAAAAATGTACTACACTAACGGGACTAATGACCAGAGCAGTTGACAAGCCCGGAAACACGAAAAAATCAATCCATCAATCCTTGACTCCTACATAAATCTTAACCATTTTTGGAACACCACTACTAGCCCTTCATCCTAACGTGTGTGCACAGTTACAATTCAAAAGGATATTAAATATCTGTATTCGTCGTAAAATCTGTTTTACGACTGAAAATTCGAGATCGTTTGAAGTCATTCAAATACATTTTTTCCTTATACTGTTGCATATTAGTGATGTTACATCCACTTTATATGTGGAAGGGTTAATTTCCACTAGTGGTGTTACATTTACCCATTACATTTATATGTGAAAGGGTTTAGTTTTTTAATGTATTGCCAGATAATATCTTTTAATACAAATAATTAGAATGATCTATACACCTCAGTAAGTACATTACACTCTTTTTTGGATAAATACCCCTCCACATCAAGAAACATTGTTTGTAATTACTTCAACCTACAATAAATAACACTAGTTTCGTAATAAGAGAAGAGCCAGAAAATGGGGATGATGTTTACAGAATTTGCTTTTCCTTTACTGCAATATTTTTAGTATTTTAACCTGAACACGGGTTATTAAGACTTTAGTTAGCTATAAAACACTTTTGTCTGCCAAAATTTGAAAGTAGGTTGAAATTGTATATTATGGCACAAGCCGAGAAAGAAATCATTAGGCAAAAATTCGCTGCTAAGTGTGTGCAACTCGCGTGTTTGTGCGCTTATGTTGACGAGTGAAAGTAGGTTCGGAGAGCTGTCTGAAATTCACTCCGTAAATTCGATAGATCAGTCATCAGACTAGTTCTTACCAAATAGAACCTGCCTACGGAATGATCAGAACGTGTGAGCTCTGCACAGCTGAATCGCTGGACTCCTTTGTTGTGCCTCCGGACGTGCCGGTGTGTTCTGGGGTTAGGGCGCCTGAGGCCCATTGTAAGAAACGCCAAACCTAAATACAGTCGATTCCGGTCATAGTGAACTTCTGGAGACTAATATTTTTGGTTCACTATATCCGATGATGTCTGAATTAAACAGAATTTATCCATTACAATTGATTTTATTATTATAGAGATAGAGCAAAATACGTGAACAGCACGATCTGAAAATTTCAATATCTTTATTTGTCCTTGAAAAGTCATTTTTTCAATTGTTAGCTTCATATATTTTTATTTACTAATTTCTATAGATCCTTCTCCAGAGTTCTTGCTCACTCCATACTTGATTCTGCATTGTGTTCTGTCTCTAGATATCGTAATGCGGTCTTGATATCTTTCAATGCCTCTGGCACTGTTGGAACACCGTCCCACTCTCTGAAGGCCCTTCAACTCGCCTAGTAACATGTGAGATCCAATTAATTTTCAGGACTTATTTCCTACGTTCACTACAACCAAGGTTCAGTTAAAAAACTATAACCGAATCTTCTTCTGTATTTGTAATGTAAATGAAACTGGACCGAAGACTTAAGTTCGTTATAACCGAGGGTTCACTACAACCAGAGTCGACTGTAAAATGCCATGTCCATACAAATATACTACATGTCCTTTCTTCTTCATTACGTCTAGTGATGAATGAAAGGCGTTTACACGCAAAAAAGGTAACGGCGATACAACCCATGCCTATTTTTGTTGTTGCGTAAAAGATATCCGCAATATTCAATAGTTTGGCAAGATGTCAGGGACGAATGTCAACTTAGAAAAGAAGCGCGTGGAATCACCTATTTAATATTTGTGAACGCTTTATAGCTAAACCATAAAAATCCATAAAATAGCATGTACTGTATTTAATGAAGCTACTTATATATTGTAAGTCCATACATAATTTGACAATCACCTAACCTTAATCGTCAATACCTTCTGAATTTCATATTGAATGCCGAAAGTCAGTGGTAAAAAGGAAACGATCCTCATGGCTAGTAGGATATGAATTGAATTAATTCAATTTGCCTTATTTTACGTGGCAAGACTCAGGCCATGAGGCCTGCTCTTCCGCCTGACCACGCAAATTCCGCTAGGCTCCTTTCACCAACCATGGGAGAAAGAAGGTATTACTTGGGCGACGAAACAGGCGATTTGAATTTAGCTCAGAGGCATCATTTAGGCTTGAGGATCTTTTACATGCAGTAAATGTACTAACATCGGACAGCCGGCTTTACTTCCCCTCCGAAGGAAGTACGAAGGATTTTTTCGCCCTTAAAATTCACGGCTTCGATCGGGTTCGAACCCACAAACTTGGGTATAATATGTCCGATACGCTAACCGTTACACCATCGCCGCCGCCGATGATGTAACTGATGTCTCTGCAGCGCCTCTAACCGGGAGGTCCTAGGTTCGAGTCCTGACGGCGGCAGGATTTTCAACACTAGCTGTTCAGCTAGGTCGAATTCAGCTGCTGTCTGGAGGAGAATTCTAGCGGCCGGCGGCTCTGATCGGTATTTTTCCGTGGTTTCTCCGATCAACACCAGGCGAATGCCGGAGCAGTACCCTACCAAACGGGCCACGGACCGCGCGCGATCTGTCCTTCCTCTTCCTTGTCCTATCCTCTCCCCTTACACACACACTTACACTAACATGCACTACACTACCACATATTCCGGGAGACCGATCGGGAGCTTAGAGCTTGTCCCGGCTGGAGAGGTGCCCCGCTGGTGGAAGAGTCCTGGTTAGGGGGAAGCCCCTCTAGCCGACGGTAGGTCGGCGCCGGATCTCGTCATCCAGCGGGGAAAGATCACCGCCATTTCCCGAGAGAAAAAAACATGCACTACACTAACGGGACTAATGACCAAAGTAGTTGACGCGCCCGGAAACACGAAAAAATCAATCAATCAATCAATCAATCGAAAGAAATGCGTCGCAAGGCGTGACGAGGGCTGGCGCTCACCTCCTGTTCTGGTACCACGTCTTCACCTGCGTCTCCGACAGGTTGAGCGCGTCGGCCACGTCGCTGCGGTCCGCCACGGACAGGTACTTCTGGCAGCGGAACTTGCGCTCCAGGTAGGCGAGCTGCGCGTGCGTGAAGGCGGTGCGGCGGCGGCGGGGCTTGCGGCCCTTGCCCCCGGCGGCGGGGGCGGCGGGGGCGCTGTCGGGGGCGGCGGCGGCGGCGACGGCGGCCGCGGCTGCGGCGGCGTGCACGGCGGCGGCGGCGGCGGCGGCGTGGGCCGCGGCCGAGTCGCCCTCGGCGGCCGAGCAGCCTTCGCCCGCGTCCTCGCCCGGCAGCGCCCCCGGCCCAGGCCCAGGCCCAGGCCCAGGCCCCGGCTCAGGCCCGAGCCCCGCCTCGCCCGTCGGGTCGATGTCCTCGTCCTCCGACTCCTCTGCGGGCAGCACAACCCGTAAGCGTCACGTTGCGGTGGGGGGAAATCAGAGCTGTTCACATGGTTAAGTTTGACAACTTGGTGGCAGAATACACGAACTTAACATTACAGAACTTAACAAAGGTAAGAAATGTTACAAAATTTACAAAATTTACAAATTAACATGAACATTTCACCGTGCAAGCTCTCACAGCACTCCACCTCACCATACTTCACTTCACTTCACCTCACCACACTTCACTTTACTTCACCACACTGCTGATCACGGAGTTTTAATGTGTTTCGTACACACTCATTTCACTCAACTTCACAACACTGCCCTACACACCACTGCACATAATTAATAATAATAATAATAATAATAATAATAATAATAATAATAATAATAATAATAATAATAATAATAATAATAATAGTGATAATGCAACATACTTTACAAAGACTAGTTATTTAATAATATTAACGTTATAATACACTTATCAACATCTACGAATCTAATTTATTTTTAAATTTGCTCAGGCTTTGAGGAAAGGGTTCAAAGATTGTCACCAGCAAACCGTTCCAATCTCTAATAGTTCGATTTGAGAATGAATAATTCCCAACGTCCGTTTTTGTAATTCTTGTCTGAACACGGTACAGTTACAACAAATAAAATTTCTTCTCTCTGTTCTTCGCAGTATTTCTATTTTTATATTATATTTTGATACAGACTCAAAGACGGATATCAAGGAGGAATACTTGACTGAAAGCTAATAGTAAATCAGAATATCTCACCCACAATGTCCTGTCATTAAAACTGAAGAGACAAAGGGGAGACCATAGTATATTTGCAGGGGAGGGGAGAAACGATGAAGGAATAAATTGACATTTTTGAGATGCGAATATCATCTTGTAGACAGTTTGAAATATTCTCCTGCAATTATAGGTGATCTCGAAAAACGATTAGATAAATTCTGGAGAAATTTAAGCAATAAGGTTTAATGCAAGGACGAAAGCTGATGAGTTCTTCAGACAAATCAGGAAGAACGAAGTGTAAGTTGTTTACTTTATCGTCTGCTGGTATAAAAAGAAATCTCATGTAAAGAGTTAATTAACTGAAAATATAATATATGAAAGGTATTCGTTCACACAAAAAGTATAATACCCACGCGTATAATGCCCTCTACAAAAAAAGGAAATGGTGTTGAATCTGTGAATGCAGTGTCTCAGTTCCAAATCATACTGATATTACTTATGGTCTTCCCAGCATGACCCTTCTCTTATAGTAATATCAATCTGAAAACTGAAAGAAGACTTGGCAACCAAATCACTCAATAGAAATAAATTAGAAGTGCTACAACACACACGTTTTTGTGTTAATTGTAACAGTTACAAAATATTACACTATCAGTGACCTGCACTAGTAAAAGTTCTGCTGTCACACATTTGTTCTGGAGGGTTCTGGAGCAGCAAACAATGTTTTTGAAACGACACACGTGATTAATGAAGCTTGTTTCTGCCTCGTCGCATAAAGGCAGCTGAATCGTAGTGACGCACTGAATTCAAGAATATAATCGTAAACCAGGTATATTAATTGTGAATTTTAATAATCAAATATTTGCATTATTTTCTATTGAAATAGAAACTGTTTCATTGTTTTGTATTTTTTCAGAGTTCCTACAAAAATAGTTCTAACAAAACCATTAAAATAAGTTCGCACCTGGCCAGAGCCTGCTTACTTTTCTGCCAATTTATGAGCATATTTGAAATTATTAATTATTACTATTATTATTATTACTATTATTATTATTATTATTATTATTATTATTATTATTATTATTATTATTATTATTATTATTATAGAAACTTTCATGTTTCTCACTCTTTTGAAAAACTCTGAACCCAAAAAGTGGAAAAGATTTGCAATAAATACAATTTTTTTATTCAAATTTTTTAATCAAAATGGTACTTCTGTCGTTAAATTTAACTGTTCAAATTGGAGAAACAATGTTGTAGCATCTGTAGTTCACTTCTCCTTGGCTATATTTAGTTTGTTCTAGCACTGCCATCCACGTATGGGGGCGTCCATAAATTACGTGACGCGATTTTGGCGATTTCCGACTCACCCGAATGGGGGTGTAGGGCGGCGGCGCCACGCCGCGCCGGCTGGAAAATCCCCGTAGGAATCCCGGCTGGAAAATCCCCGAAAAGGACGCGCGCGGACGCGAGTTTAAGAGATGTCGGTTGCAGCCCTGGAAAGGCTGGCCATCGAGCCGTATGACGCCCGCTTCTTGTAGGGTGGGGGCGAGGCGACGGATACTTAAGGCCGCGCCGACAGGCGCCTCGCGGGATACGCAGAGTGTCGAAAGACGAGGGGTATCTCCAGTGCTATCATTGCACGTGATCTTCAGGTCGAAGATCGGTTTGGCGACAGGCCATGAAACTGGTGTAGTTACGGGACTCTATGTCCGACAGCTTCGCACCTCGCGTTGCTTTTTGCTGCTTCCGAAGCAGTGGTTCTGGGCTAGGCCTAGGGACGGTCGCGGGGTTTCGCGGCTAAGAGAACTGAAAGGTTGCCAAGGGGTTAGATTTTTGTATTATAATCTTTATACATTAATTGTAAATATACTGTAAATATATTGTAAATATCAATCAGAACAGTCGTCTGTGTTATTCTTTCTAGTACGTCACACTATGCTACTTATTGTAGCATTCACATAACCGTGATAAAAATTATTGTGCAAGATGTAGCCATATTTTAGTATAGAAACGCGTTTTACTTAAATTGTCGCAGTTTTCTCGCAATTCAGCACTGTTTTTAGCGAAAAAAATATTACTTGACATATGCCGAGATTCCCCCCTCTCCCCCACGTAAAATTAGATGAGATTCGCTTGACCCCCTCGCCCCCCTTAAAACCTCACGTAATTATGAATGGCCTCAATTAATCTATAAGTTTCTCGAGGAAACCTCTGCTGACGTGGTCTTTTCTCACGTTCCCGCCACTGGTTGGGACTGGCTATCATGGCCACCATGATGCGCTGGTAGCCACCATCCAGATAGCCCACCATGGTATCTACCAAGTTCCTATATTCTGTGTTATGATGTGAGCCCATACGTGTCTCAAACACCATAGTCACCCTGAGAAGTCAGTAAAGATAGATGAGGACATAAGTGATGCATGGCGTGTAGAAGTTCCTACCATGCCCCAGCGGAATTCGAACCGACAGAAGTCCTGCACGATTTCGCCACAGCTTAAGTGATCTCAACTGTCCGGACAGGCTAAAGGTAATACGGAAGAACCGTTTTGGAATCCGATCTTAGTGTCTATCGGATGAGAGACATTATATTCATACGATCGGAAATGTGTGCGCGTGTGTGCACGTGTGTGTGCATGTGACGCAAAAGTCGAGATGAGACGTTTTTGGACCATTTTCTTACATACGCCAGGAGAAGGATCTGTTGGTATCGTTCCAAAGATGCTTAAGATTGGTGGCAGCGAGGAGATTCGTGCAGTTTTATTACCAAACAACTGAAAGTCGTAAACATTGCCTCTTTAGCTTAAAGTATGAGAGCTCGGAGAAAGAGGTAAAGTGTAACGCTGTTCCCTCTCCTCAATATCCATTAGAAACATCCCGAGTCAGTAGACTTACACAGTAAAAAATAGTGGGAAAAGAGATACGTTTGAAGTGAAGTGACAAAAACCGAAACATTTTTCAGTTTTCCCTAATTTATTTCACTTACTTACCTTTCCCTAATTTAGGAAGAACAGTGGAATCGCCCGTCAGGCATTTTTAAACAGATTAAGATGAAGACAAATTTTCGTATTCAATATGTTTTTTTTTCTTTTTCAGAGATGTTAATATGACCGATACAGCGACGTTTCGTGGTAGAATTTATAAGTGGTTGCAGTTAAGGCTAAACTTCAAATTTTTATCCAAAATTCTATTTTATTTTTCATTCCAAATAAATTCTTATTTTATTATTTTACTCCAAATAATTTATGAACACAGTTTACGTCTAAACTATATTAAGGATGTGTTGTGTTTAAAAACTTACTTTCCGCTGTTGAATTTGAGTTCTCTTCATTTTTAAATGATAAATATAAATTATTAAAAAGGCTGGACAAATCCGAGAATATAAAAAGCGTTTATTCCTTATAACACTACACTCTCAGAAATGTCTGCATTACTTTTCATGTAAAAGTACGTGAAAACAATTTTCATGTACGTAAATTAAATTTAATCTACCTGTACTGTAATTTTAATTCTCCAATTAAATTTAATGTACACAAGTAAGTTAAGTTGTCAGCCGTACATTAAATCTAAATTGATTTTAATTTAAGATTTAAATTTAATGTACAGATACATTAATCTCCCTTAATTTCCAAGTACGTTAAAATTCAGTACAGTCGTACATTAAATCTATTTTAAATTTAATGTAATTTCTGGCAGAGTTTATGTATATCCACGCATGTTGAATGACTGTTTTCCTTTGCAGGTTTCATACATTCGGCAACACTCGGTTTATTGTCTGATGATTTGTTTGAAAAACAAATTGATAGTTCCAGTAGTCTTCTACCAAACAACATCTTGTTAAAAGTGAACAGTAATAGAAAATGTTACAGATTGATTATGAATGCAAAGAGCCACAGGAGAATGTCTAAGCGGCAAACACGGAAAAGGGAGTTTCTCTATTTGATCTAGCAAAACGGATCCTTAAGAGAAGGAAAAGAGCAGTTCCCATGTATTATTCACGCGGAACGGAGCCCCCGAGCGACGCGGCGGGGGAGGGGCGGGGCGCGGACCCCGCCCACGAGGGCTTCGCACTTGGGCGGCGGCGAGGTGAAAATTCCTTAATTATTTGGAGCGAGCGAGCTGAGAGCGAGTCGGGGCCCGGCGAGAGGGCCAGCTTGCATACATAATCAATGGGAGAGGCCTCCTCGGCGGTTCGCGAGCCGGAGGGCGCCCCGCCCCCTTCCCCCCCCACGCGAGCCTGTAATACACCTAACGTCTTCGCAGCCCCTACCTGGCCTCCACCCCTCCACCGCCTTCTCGCTGCTCCTTTGCCTCTACCAGCTCACGACACTTCTTCTGAGGCACCCCGCGCTTCCAGCTCTCACAGCATCTTCCGTTGTAATCCCGTCACACATTTGGTGTCTTTGTCGTCGGGCCTGCCCCACCGTCAGGGACGGAGCTAGAATTTTGGGCCCGGAGCAATGCTTAAATGTACCCCCTCCCGAAAAATTATTAATGTAAAGTTGCATCATGACTCTACGTGAGTTATTTTACTTATTTCAACAAATAACAAAAAATTCAGTGTTTAAGCTACACAAAGATTTGGATACATAGTTTAAATAATAGTTTTAAGTAAAATTATTTGGTGATCAAATAATACAATTTCCACGGTGAGCTTAAAACCCTGAAAAAATTTGTTGTATTTGGTTAGTGTTTAATAAAATCACTTGTTAAATACGTGAAATAATAAATATGATTTTCAGTAGAACCTATTTTAATGTTAGCGTCGTTTGATTCATTTTAGAATCCTACCTTATAAATAATGACTATAATTAACCATTTAAGGAAAAAAATCAGTTGAAAATTTTATGAAATATTAAAGACCGGTACCGTGAGTTACAAAATTACGATAACGATTTTCTCGAGTTCTTATTATTTTTTAAAAAAATAATTTTCGCCCGTCAGTCCCAAGATCGGGTTCTTTGACTTGCGGGGTCCCGGGCGATTGCCCGGCCTGCCCATGCCTAGCGTCGGCACTACACACCGTAGCCCACTGTAGCGTCACGTTGGCGACCGTGGGTGGGAGGAGGAGCGGAAGTATCGCATACCTGCGGGCATGAATAGCTGGACGCCCCGGCGTTGGGATACCTTTAGACAAAGGGGACGCCAGCTTGACCGGGAAGGTCACGTGGTAGACGCGAGCCTCCCTCCTACACCTAGGACGGTCACGTGACGGCTGCACTCTGGTATAAAATCGAGCCGACGAGCTCACACGGGGGTTTTATTCTGCAAACCTCGTGCGATGCGCAAAAATTTACGCCCAGGCTGGAGCGTGTCGTGCCTATCGCACGGGTGACGAGGTCACGGTAGTGGCGCGGGAGTAGCGTCAGATGAGGCGGGGCCTCCCTAGCTATGTGGGGTATCCACAGGGAAATACTCACAAGTGTGTAGTTGCGGAGCAGAAGTTAGTTATTGTACATACGTGTAAATAAACTTGTACATACTTGTAAATGTCTGTGTGTTTTTCTCCATGACACCACACCACTTTCTTTCTTCCTTCGGAATCTTTCCTTCCGCAGCTCTTCTTCGCTGCCATCCCCACGCCGTTGCGTCTCGTCGCGTCGGTGTCCTCTCGCGCGGCGCGGCGCCCTCTCGACTTAATCAGGGTCATTTGGATGGGCGTCCACGGCGGCCGCGCGCCCGCGCGCGCGCCCCGAGGGCCAATTGAGGCGCTAATTGGAGGCGATTTGGGCCGCGCGTCGCCGAACCTTTAACGACGCCCTCGACGCGCCGCAGGTGGCGGCGGCGCCGCGTCTTCGATGCGCGCGCGCGCTAATTTCATGCCAGCGAGCGGCCGCGCGCCCGGCGCACGCCTCTTCGGCACGCGCGCCCCGCCCCGCGCCCCCGCGCCACGCCCCCCGCCCCGTCGGCCCCGCGTCGCTGCATCACGCGCCCTCTCGTCGGGGAGCCGTGTGTCCCCGCGCACTGGGGTCCACTCCTCCGCGAATCGCGCCCCCGCGCAACTACGTCCCGCGCCCCTGCTCCCTGCGCCCCTACGCCCCGGGCCCCTACGCCCCGCGCCCCTACGCCCCTCTTCTCTGCTCCCTGCGCCCCTACGCCCCGCGTCCCGACGCCCCTCTTCCCTTCTCCCTGGGCCTCTACGCTCCGCGTCCCTACGCCCCGCGGCCCTAGGCCCCGCGACCCTACGCCCCTCTTCTCTGCTCCCTGCGCCCCTACGCCTCGGGCCCCTACGCCCCGCGCCCCTACGCCC